>JAHWFO010093721.1:0-26112 GCA_023313115.1 Rhysida immarginata
TCATCACTACTTTCCTCGTTTTCTATCCAGCACCTTGTTATTTCGTTGATAAATGCTGTTTCGTTTGCAATCAGCTGCAAAAGCGCCTTGTTGATATGACCACTTCTGTGTTCTTTCCTGTTCGTCATGACATTTTGCGCTGTTACCTGTACAAGATACTCATGTGCAGCAGTTGCTACCTGCTGACCTGGAAGCACGTGAATCTTTTGCACTACGAATTTTTGCTCGGATGGAACATTCTTTGATCTGACGAAACCCACTTCCATTCGCAAGGTTCTGTAAATATGCAAAATTCAGGATATGCGACCGAGAATCTGTTCCAGCTACAGCCGTTACCTCTTCACTCTGAAAAGGTCTCTGTGTGGTGCGGAAAAACGGCCCAGTTTATCGTCGGTCCCGTTACCTGCACCTTTACTGGCAAGCGGTATGAAGCGCTTTTGCGTAACCATGTCCTTCCGGCGCTTCAGCAGCGTCAGTGTGTGGATCGCACAATATTCATACAAGATGGCGCTCCTCCGCACATTGCTACTCCTGTGAAGCAGCTGCTGAGTGTTCATTTCGGAGATGCTAGGATCATAAGCCGCCATTTTCCAACAACGTGGCTGCCACGTTCCCCCGACTTAAACCCGTGTGATTTCTGACTTTGGAGGTACCTGAAGAATGTTGTTTACAGCGGGCGGATTGAGAATCTAGCCGACTTGAAGGCAAGCATCACACACCACATCCATTGCATCAGTACAGATACCCTCCGATCTGTTGTGGAGCATGCCATTTTGCGCTTCCAATTAGTAGCGGAACAAAGCGGAGGGCCTGTCGAACAACTTCTGCCTTAATCATGAGTAAGATGTTTGTTCCATGAAGCTCCGTTTTTTTGGCATTATCACTGTTGTCGCTGTAAACACGTATTCTTGTCTGTTCGCTAATAATTTTTTCGTAAACCTCTGAAATCTATTGTTTTCTTTTGGCTAACAACATTCCTATGTTTCACGAATCCATTTTTGGCTTTTCCCCTGACATTACCCTGCCAGCGCCATCTATCGGCAGATTTTGAAACTATTTTTTTTCCTTCGCCAAACAAAATTCCATTGCCTCACGATTGTTCTGCTAAAATATCAGGTCATTCTGACGAGTAGTTTTCAAATTATCGATTTTTGAAATCGTAACATTAATTATAATCACCCTGTATATTCAGTATTGTTGGAGAAATCTAATATATCATTTAAGTATTCTATTTTTCAGCATTTAATCTCCTCGTTTGCAGCTCTTTACTGTTGTGTACGCTGGCAACGCAGCTTGACTTTGTTGCTGATCAGGAATCCTTGATCGAGTCGAGGATGCTCTGCAGGCAGCGAAATGTAGCAGACCACATTGTGTCTGCTGACAGTAAAAAGGTCCGCGACACCACCGTCCACCTGCTTCATGCTGACCCTGATAGTCCATGTCTCGTGTGCTTCGCCAGGTTTATGTCCAACTATGGGGAGGTGCTCAAGTTCATCGTCCTGAGTATTCTGACACTCCCCATCTGCAGAATGGCGACATTCTGTCAGACATAAGATTGGAGCGACACATTCCTGATTCCTTTGTTATGCACGGAGAGCGTGTTTTCGTGTACTACAAGGGAATGAGGTAGTGCCACTGGTATTGCAAGAAATCCACCCATGTTAGGAGGGATTGTCCTCTCCTGAAAACATGTGAGTCTTGTTCTCGCATCGTGGGCAAGAACCATCGTTGCCCGGAGAGGACAAATGCATTGCCAGTAGCACCTTCGTCACTGCCTCGGGAATCGTGACCTCTGCAACCATCGATGATGACATTATTATCCAAGCCATCAACGACACACAGAGCATCGCCACCACGTAGAAGATTGCGTGCAAAGTCATCACCATCTACACAGCCTCTTCCACTTCAGCCGAATGAGGTAATGCCACCACCTCCTCTTCCTCCTGAGGTTCGGAGTTCATTACCCCCTTCTCGAGCATTAAGCTACATCTCGATGGTACAGGATGTACGCTTTACCAAAGCCGGCATAGCATTCATGGGTTCCGGATCGGTGTTTGTGACAGAGGACTTTCCAGCTCTTCCTCCACCAGCGCATTCATCGATGTCGCAGCCATTAAGGATCGTCTGCACGCCTTCGTTGGCTACAGTATCATCATCAGCTGGGGATGCGAAGCCAACAGCATCAGTACAGCTGGATCAACTTGAAACGGCCAAGAGTCCGCGCAAGAAAAAGCCCAGACGGCATCGCAGCAGAAGGGACAGGATTGCCTTTTCTTCTTCCAAGCGAGTGAGCTGTATAAATCATCGTAGCTCTTCTTCCTCTTCGTGTCGAAACTGATCACCAAGACGGAAGACGTCGTAGAGTCCTCCTACATCAGTAAGGCTTCAGTCTCCATCGTATACGGGCCAGCCTTCAACATCGTAAATCCTCAATGAAGGTCATCTCCCTAAACGTAAATTTCCTTGATTCCTCCTTTAACCAATCGGTATTATTAACGTTCATTGCGCTGTACCAGCCGGACATTCTCTTGCTCCAAGAGGTGAGACTTGCCCCTTCGCAAATGTGCTACGATCTTCCCGGCCTTTACAGCCAATACCCTCGTGGATAAGTCTTTAGCTACCATCGGTAGCTATCATCCTTAATTCGTCCATTCGGGTGTCGAACTGTATGCATGACTGCAAGTACAGAGTAATCTCGTTAGATATTTCAACATGTGGTGCTAATTCCAATTGCTTAACGTGTATGCTCCTTGCGATCCAGCAGAGAAATGAACATTCTTCAATGACATTGACAATTTTTTGTTCTCTTCTTTACCTGTAGTAATTCCTGGTGACTGTAACTGTCATCCAGACGACGATAACAACTTTTCGTCTGGACATGTGCATCGTTTGTGCCAGCAAAATGCGTTATTCGATCCTTGGTCACTCCCTCCACGAACTATTCATCCTGGGATCACCTATCATCGGAGACCCACTGTGTCATCACGCCTCGATTTATTTCTGATCGATAATGCTTTTGCTGCCTCACCTGGTACTCCGACCAAAGTGCCATCATGTTCCTCCATTTCCAACTTTAGCTACAGTTTCTGCTCTTTATAAGAACTGCTTTATGAACATCTCTCTGCTAGACGACGAGGAATATAAGGCGATGTTCTTTCAATTTGCCTCCTGCGCTTGCTTCGTGGCTAGTGCTAAGGACTAAAATAAAAAAATTCTTCAGGAAGACTGGGATGGATTT
The DNA here is from genome assembly GCA_023313115.1 of Rhysida immarginata. NCBI lineage: Eukaryota > Metazoa > Arthropoda > Chilopoda > Scolopendromorpha > Scolopendridae > Rhysida > Rhysida immarginata. The sequence goes on from JAHWFO010093721.1 coordinate 3,239, forward strand.
TGCCAGACGTCGTTGTCGTCATTTTCTCATGCTCCAAGAAATCCTACGACTCCTTCGTTATTCCACCCCTATGGAGGATTTGTTGTCACCCAATGCTCTGATGATCTGCAGGACAGCTGGTGCAGCGCTCAGGTCCAAACTGGGTTGCTGACATCTGGAATATGTCTTCCGCAGCATTTGCAGAGGAGAGGTGGCGAGCTAACAACAAGCGATCTCATTGGCTGGTATGGAAAGTGGGGAAGTGGATTTTGACTCCGACATCTTGTCAGCCTTCCACTCCCATTTTCCCCATCGGATGCCACAAAGCTTTGGATTGAGGCACTTAGACAATATTCTGAGGAAACTGATACCTTTATGGCCTGTCTCTTCACCGAAGATGAGGTCAAGAAGTTTCTATTGGAAGATGGTCACCAGTCAAACCCGGGCTTGGACGGCTTTCTGTATTCATTCTACAACGCGACGTGGAAACTTCTTGGGTGTTTCCTGGTGCAAGTGTTCAACTCGATCATCGCAGACCCTTCCTCCATCACGCCGGATTTCACCTTCTCCTTAAGGTTCCAGATCCAGAACTTGTGACCCAGTGGAGACCGATAACCTTACTCAAAACGGACTATAAGGTCTTCACTGGGGTATTCCAGCTGCAGCTTAAGCTACTCGCCGACGAGTTCTTTGATCCATGACAGTCTTGCTTAATTTCATCTCGCAGGATGTTCGACAACTTTATAACCATCAGGTGTGTCATACAGGGAGCGCGTATTCGCAACAGACTCTGGCTGTGTTAATCCTTGACCAGGAAAAGGCCTTTGATAAAGTGAACGATGATCTCCTTTTTCAAGTGTTTGACCATATTCATCTTCGATTATTTGCTGCGATTATCTCTGCACTGTATTCTTTGGCCACATCATGTGTGGCGACTAATGGCTCCTTTCGTCTACCTTTGAACTGATAAAAGGCATCAGGCAGAGGTGTCCTTTATCCCTTCCTCCTGAACATTTTTATGTGGAGCCAATACTTCAATATCAGAATCACCACCCAGATGTTCAGGAATATGATTTGTCAGCAGCATCTATTAACATCAGAACGCTGGCATATGCAGATGACGTAGTTCTTTTTGCGTCAGATTCCTATTCCCCGAGCATCTGCAAAGAGACCTTTGACCATTTTAGTGCTTCGACGGGGAGTTCCATCAACCTCGCCAAGTCTAAAGGCATCGCTATTGGGAACTGGACTACAGATTAACTCGAACTTTTCCCAGTATCATTGTGTGGCCAAGTGATAGTGTTGGGGTATGTTTTCTCCTTCTTACCCATGGACTCTCGTCACTGGCAACAAGTGTTGGAAATGTGTCTTTCCCGCCTTGACAAAAATTTTCGGTGTTTGTCAAGGTGCAGTTTATTAATACTCATATTTTGCCACTTCTGACTTGCTATTCACCATACCATCTCGTCAAGATCTACAAGAAGTACGCAGTGCAAAAGTGAATTTGTGTGGAGTTCTTTAGTCCGTCGTCATCTACTTAGGTCCCTCCGTGAGTACTACCTTGACGTGGTGGAGGACTTGAGTCTCAATGATGTTAAGGGCTATGCTGGGTAGTCCACCCACGCCAGATAGGCCTTACCAGACTGTAAGTTTGCGGTCGGTTGTGGACCTCCCCAAGGGACCGGTGCTCATGGTGGACACGTGTTTGCGACATCGTCTCCATTACGACCAATACGTCCATCTGTGTGTTTGCCGTGCGTAGCAACCTTACTTCTGGGGAAAGGGGCATTCTGGTGGTTGAGTGACTATATCTCTCTCTTATCTCCGACGCCAATGTGCATCCCCTTGTTGGGCCCGGTGGTGGGTGGAAAGCGAGGGAGATGAAATATATTTTAATTTATCATGAAAAATCCTAATTTAAAACAAACAAACCACTCAACCAACACAATAAATGATCGTGACGAGAAAACTGGTCTTAGATTGCCTAGAAATCCGAATTTTTGGAGATGAAATTGGAAAGTGGGGACTCCTTTAATACCATTTCACCCTTTTAAATTGCAAAGAAGCTAAAGCAGATTGTTGGGGATACGAAACACACGAAGAGTCTCTTCAATGGCCACGTACTTATTGAAGTCGTTAATGATAAACATGCCTCCACCCTTTTATCCTTGAAAAGGTTCGCGCGGAAATCGGTTTCGGTTTCTCCTCATGCAACCTTAAATTATAAGAAAGGTGTTTTCACGTGCCAGGACCTGGAAGGAATGGAGGATGAGGAAATCGTTGAGAATTGGATGATCAATCTGTAGTTGACATTCGCCGGATTGCTCCAAGGAAGAAGGTGATATTCATCCTTCAAATTCCTTCATTGTTGCCTTTGCGGGAACAGTTTTGCCTGATACCATATACTTCGCTGAGACTTGAATATACACTGTCACGTGAGACTCTTTTATCCCCAAACGGTTGCGATGCTTTTAGTGTCATTTTAATGCAGTTTGTTGCAAGTGTGGCCTGCCCGAACATGAGATGGAGTCTTGTTCAAATGAGTTCCGCTGTAGTAACTGCAAGGGTTCCCACTCTGCCCTTACAAGAGACTGTCCGATTTGGCGAAATGAAAAGAAAATCCAAGAAGTTCATGTCCTTGGGGATTTTTCTTTTCCTGAAGCACGTAGGCAAATAGAACTGAATGAAGTCCGAAATTATGCATCTGTGCTTAAGAGTCTTTCTTCTGTTGGAACTGTGACAGATTTGCGTATCGCAGATTTTTCCTGTGGAACTTCCACTTCCACAGAACCATCTTCTAGCATTAGTTAGACTACAAAATCGATTAGACCGGCAGGACTTCTCCAGTATCTTCGGAAAGAGAAGGTGGCAAGAAACGCTCTTCAGAGGCGTTACCTGACCCTACCAAAAAACGTGTAGTTGAAACTACACTAAATTCCCCAGTTCTGGGGAGGGGGGGGAGGCAGACTTCTCTTTAAATTTACAGGTGTCTTCTATTGAGAAGATGGAATTATCTCGACGGTTTAAATCTACCTCTTAAAACATTCATCTAACCTAATCTTAATGGATTCTTTTGTCGATTAGAAAACCTACACTCTAAGTCAGTAAGTTCTCCTTCTCCTTATTGCCGTCCCAGTTTCTACCCTAAAAGGGTTTAATTTTATTAGGAATTTATTATACGTCTGGAAATAATGGCTGTGGTGGTGTTGCCAATTAGTTCAAAGGTCTCTGCCTTTTACTACCATAAATGTAACATCTAATCTCCAGGCAGTAGCAGTTAGAGTCTTATTCAAAGATCTCTCACCTCTAACTGTATGTTCACTTTATGTCCCCCCGGATCAGTATGCGGATGAAAATCTTTGTCATCTCTTTTGAGTGAACTTCCAAGACCCTTTCTAATTCTGGGTGATTTTTAACGGCCACAATCTCATTTGGGGGTCTATAAAACTCTCTGAAAGAGGATATATAATAGAGAAAGTTTTGAATTCTTTTAACATAAATTTGTTAAACGATAGCTCGCCAACATTTCTCCACTCAGCCAACGGCTCTCTTTCATGCATTGATATATCTGTATCCTCTTCATCTTTCCCACATAATTTAACCTGGAGCGTATTTTCAGATTTACATGGTAGTGATCATTTTCCGATTAGTATTGCCCTGAGTTCTTCTTCTTTTCCTAACCCTCTACCACGTTGGAAATTGGATAAAGCACACTGGCAGGTCTTCCAATTCCACTTACAGTTTGAGAATAAAACATCCAGTCTTTCTGTGGATGAGACTGTGGAAGATTTTACGGCAGAACAATCCGTTCCGAAATTTAGATCCTCTTCCATGAAAATTCTAGTGCTATGGTGGAATGAAGAATGTGCCTTAGCGTTTCGAGAACGTAAGAGAACTCTCCGCATCTTTCCCGAACAGCCCACTTTTGAGAATCTTATCACTTACAACCAAAAAAGGGCCAGTTGTAAACTAATCATTTCCACAAATAAAAAACTCTTTTGGAGGGATTGATAAGAACATTCCTCTTCGAATTACGTACATGGAATATGATTAGGAAAATAAATAAAAACGACTCCCGGATAAACTCCTTTCACTCATACGTACTATGACCCGAACGAGGTAGCTAATATTCTCGGAAGAACATTTGCTGAGGTTTCACAAATAAAAAAATTACCCATTCTCCTTTCAAAGACGAAAATGTAGCGAGGAATCGCATGCTATAAATTTTAAATCCCGAAACCTCGAAAATTGTAATTTCCCGTTTTCTTTACGGGAACTGCATTATGCCCTTCATTGCTCTAGAAATTCTGCCCCAGGCACAGATGGAATTTTATACTCTTTCCTGCAACATCTCCCGAAAGAAACTTATGTCCACCTTATTTCATTGTATGACTACATCTAGTCCTTAGGAGAGATTCCAACTTTATAGAGAGAAGCAATTATTATTGCTATTCCAAAACCGAATAACGACCACTGTTGCCCTTCTAATTGTCGACCATTTGCACTAATTAGCTGCTTGTGCAAAGTCTTGGAAAGCATGGTCTCCGTCCGACTTATATGGTACCTGGAAAAAAACTCCTGCTGTTTAGGTTTCAGTGCGGTTTCCGAAAATCTTGCTCGACAGTTTATCACCTTCTTCGGCTGGAGCATGAGATTCGTTGAGCAGAGAAACATATACAATGTGTCGTAGGGGTTTTCTCAGACATATGCCCTCTTTTATGTGGAATTTTATGGAGAATAGAACCTTCGGAGTGCGCGTTGACTCAACGCTCTCAGACCTTTCTATCGAAAAATGGAAGGAAAAATTCTGCGATCTGGGTTCGAACCAGGAGCCTCGGCTGTCATGGCCGACGCCTCTACCAGTTGGGCTATCGCAGACACCCGGACAGCCATGCTGTCTCAAGGTGTCTTAAAGACAACCAAGTTGTCAAGGTTGAAAGCCCAATGGGAGGCGGGCACCCGGCTCACAGATCTGGGATCTCTCCTATCCAATCATCAGAAATTTGTGCTATAGCCCAAATGGTAGAGGCGTTGCCCATGACAGCCCAGGTTCCTGGTTCGAAACCATATCGCAGAATTTTTCCTTCCATTTTTCGATAGAAAAATCTTTACCTGGTGCTTGGTAGGCTTATGTCCAGTTTATAATATTAATTATTATTAATTTATCTGTGAGCTTTCAGACCTTTTTACGCAAGATAATTGTGTCGCACAGGTAAGTGTTCTGAGTCCATTCCTTTTCTTCATTGTTATTAATGAGGCTTGTTCAAAACTTCCCTGCAGTGTGAACTATTCCTTTTACGTTGGCGATATTGCCATTTACTGTCGAGGGTCCTCGATGTTCTTTATTGAGCGTCAACTGCAACTAGCCATCAACAATCATGTTACCTGGATCAACGAATTAGGCTCTAAATTTTCACCCCAAAAAAGCAAGGGCCGTACACTTTTGTTTTATGAGAGGTCTCCATTCAGACCCGAACCTTAAAATTTATGGATCCCCTATCTCAGTAGTGGTCTCCCATAAATTCTTAGTTCTGACGTTTCAGAAGAAATTATTATTGGCTCCCATATGTTCGTAATCTAAAATCGAGATGCTTAAAAGCTAAGAATGGTTTGCGCTCGATTTCCGCTAACAATTGGGGCGCTGATAGGAAGATGCTCTTATTCCTATACGGCTCCCTAGTTAGGTCTAAATTAGACTATGGAAGCACTGTTTATGCCTCAGCTTCAAAGAGTACTTTGCAGCTGCTAGATCCCGTCCATAATCTAGGCATTAGAATTGCCACAGGAGCTTTCCGAACAAGTCCGGTAGAGAACCTGTATGTGGATGCTTCTGAACCCCCGTTATGGTATAGAAGAGCCAAACTCCTCCTCAAGTATGCTCTTCGTGTACATGGAGAAAGTCTGTACCCAGCGTTTGCCTGTTTATTTGATAAACCTGGGGTTCCCCCTTGTCATTCTCTTAAAAGCATCTGGATAGCCTAAACCTCTCATTTCCAGCTATCCATAGCCGAGATGCCAGAGATGCTTCTTAGTGGATCCGTCTCCAACCAGTTATTAATTATAACTTGTTCGCTGGAAAGAAACCGAATTTTATAGAAGCCGAAATTAAGGCACTTTTTAAGGACATATACACAGATGGGTCCAGATCAGTTGCGGATTCCCAAGGCACCAGAATTTATTTTGTGTGAATCCCTGTCACATGGGTATCCAGGAAAATGAATGGGTCGTTAAGGCTGCAAAAGATTTTTTGTCCGGGTGCCGTTACTTTAGTTGTTAGCATTGCTTAAGCTTAAAGATAGATACATACGAGAAGATCCTGCGCGTCAAGAATATTAAAATATTCTTTTCTCTATAGCTATGCAGCGTATGCGTTTTGAGTACGAACGGACGACTAGCCAGCGAAGCTGCCAGGTGTCATTCCGCAAATTCATTTGTTACTACTAACAATATTCTTTAGTAACAGACGGTTGTTTAATACCGGTCCGCAACGATTGACCCTTATAGGACTAAGGGGGAACGGTCATTGCTCCGTTTTCGCATCTCACGGTTAAATGGGATCGTTAGCTCCTACTTATTCAAGATAAATTCTTGTAGAGTGGACTAATTATCACTCCAGCAATAAATCTTGTTTATTTTCTTTAGCCAAAGTTTTGCTCTGTGTTTCTTTACTTATTTTAGTTTTCCACTGCGTATATACTCTCACAGGACATGAAACTCATGGTTCTTCCAGCAGTTTGACCAGTGTGCGACTACTGACACATCTTCGTTTGCACCCTGATTATCCGTGATCAGCTATCTTGAAGGAAGTCAAAACAATTGCCTTCGAGAGAACTGTTTTCAACTTCCAACGGTGACTGCTGCACCACGGATTCTACACTCTTCAGCGTCTCATTAATGGAGAGAAGTCAAATGCCTGTTTTGTGGGGTCGAAAAATCCATCCAACATATGTTTTTTCAGTGCTCGTTCACACAGTCCATCTGGGATCGCCTTAAATAGCATTTGGTCTGGCAAGGTTCTCCTACCAGTCAGTGCGATTCCTGATGGACGAATCCAGCGGTGTTCCTTTGAAGCTGGATGTTAGATGCATAAAAATAGATACTGAAACTAAATGTGATCGCATGGGCACTTCCATTGGAATGCATAACGTAAACAGAGCTTTAATGGCGACAATAAGGGACGGACGCAACAATTGGCGACGAGGATGGGATTCAGGGTAAGAAAAACGTTCCTAAGTCAATTTGGTGATAAAGAAAAAATCTACAGGATCTAAAGAGGAATGTTACAGTGAGCACATGAAAAAAAACCATCGCTACAAGATACCCCTTCCAAGTGTGAAGAGAGAAGAAGACGGCGAGCCGTCAGAAATCGAAAGTAATACGCCCAGAGCAAACGTGAGTACAAAAAAGTTTTAAATAACGAAATTAGGCATCATGACTGAGAAAATGCTCGTGGGTCGAATAGATATATCATGAATTAGAATCGTGGAATCGTTACATTGAACGGCTTGATATGTACTTTAATGCGAACGATAAATCAGAGGAAAAGAAAACGGCTGTTTTATTGACGGTAGTAGGAGCAAAGACCTGTGCGTTCTAAAACATATTTTCCGTGGGATGGATATTGTCAAGTATCATGTTATCTAATCTAGAATAAAAAACGAGTCAGAGAAATGATACGGTAGAAATACGAGTCACAAATAGTGGGCTGGCCGGGGCTGGCTTATATACAGAAAAATATGCTATGGGACAAATTATGATTGGTGGAATTTTTAAATGAAAGTATTGATAAGAGCAATTGCTGATAAAATTTATACGATTGGCGGATTCAGTGTCGGAGAAATGCGGATCTAGTAGAGAGCTTTCTCGGCTTCATCCGGTCCTGGGCTTCTGTTGTCTTCAATGAAGATGTCGAGGATATCTGCCCTTTCAAATGATGTCTTGAGTAATAAGGGGCGATTGTTCTGGCGGTGTTTCCTTATTTCCATCTCTTCTTGGAGTAGGATTTTGGCCTTTTCGTTACCTTTGCAAATGATGCTCATGCATTCTTCTATATTTAGTATTGTGTGTTTGTTCTTAACGAGGTGCTCTGCATAGGCGAACTTGTCTCCTTTGAGCCATGATCGCCTATGCTTTTTGAATTTTTCTTGGAAGGAGCGGGTTGTTAAGCCTATGTAATAGGCGGCACAATCTGGGCAGGTCAGCTTATATACAGCTGCCTGTTTGTATCGAAAAAGGCCTGAAATTTAACAACTCAAGACCACAAGATATTAATGATCTGACATTGCAGTCGACATTGAACATGCCCTACTTAAGATTAAACCCTCTGAAAAGCAACGAGTTAGAATATAATCAACAAATGAAATGAAGAAAATAGCCAAAATTCGCAAGAAGGACAACACATGTAGGACCACTAAAAGCATCAGAAACAAACTCACACACAATAATGCCATAAACACCCAGGCAGACAAGGGCAAAACCACCGCCATTGTCCACGAGCAATAATATAACAGCAAAGTTTATAAATTCATCGAAGAGAATAACTTCTCCAGGTTAAAGAAAGACCCCACAACAAAATTCGCCAACCAAACGAAGCAAACAATCCGGGACCTATCTTCTAAAAATCTACAAGAGACCGCCAGTAAACTAATCGTGAAGCATCCACAGCCACCTAAGCTAAGAGCACAAGTCGAGATACACAAGAAAGGCAACTCTATCTGCCCCATTGTCAACTGTCAGAAAGCAAGCTTTTACTACATAGCCAAATTTGTATCCAAGTGGCTCATCGATAATTACCTGTTAACCAACAAGTATACCGTCAAAAATAGCATAGAAGTTCTCAACCAACTCAAAGAAGTCCAAATCGATACACATATGAGGTTGATGTCACTAGACATAACCAACCTCTGCACGAATGTCCCACTAACCAAAACGATCCAAATCATTGACAACACATTATCAAAGAACAAAGTCGACTCCAACGAGCACACAGACAAAGAAGCTACTAGATTGGTTTGTTTGGTATTATCGTCCTTTTCAACTCATTTCAGGACGGCGTTATAGGGGCCGCAAATTTTGCCTCGCCAGGGTTCTTTAACGTGCAGCCGGCAAACAACTACACGGGACCAACGGCTTTACTTCCCTTCCGAAGGAAGTGCGTGATCTCAGGATTTCCCCCTGAAAAATCCTCGTCGTCCTCGGCCGGGATCGAACCCGCGTACTCGGGTATCAGAGGCGATCACGCAACCGCTGAGCCACCGAGGCCGATAGTAGCTACTAGAACTACTACAACAGCAGAATTGAAGAATTTTTTGCCACCACAGAAAGTATATCCATGGGCTCTCCTATAAGCGCTGTGGTTTCCGAGATCTTTCTTCAACACATAGAAGAGCCACTGGTAGACAAGCTAATTCAAGACTCAACAACCGTAATCTGCAAAAGGTATGTCGACGACACCTTAATCTACAAAGGTATGTCGGCATTAATCATATTTGACGAACAGAAAAGTACCAGCGATGAAATATTGAAAATATATAATAGCTTACATCAGTCTCTGACATATACTTTAGAATATGAAAAGAATGAATGCATTAGCTTCTTAGATGTCAACATCCGGAGAAAACCTCAATCACAGAACCTGGAATTTGACATATTCAGAAAACCATCCACCTCTGCTAATATCATCCCATATGGATCTAATCACCCTATGCAGCACAGAACAGCTGCTTTGGCTCATAACTTCAGACGAGCCCTCATATACCCCATCACCACTGAAGTCAAGAACAAAGAGATCGTCACTACATATCATCTGGCCCGCCTGAACGACTTCCCAGATACAATCACTACCTCAATACTCACCAGAGTCAAGAGCACACTACGACAAGCACATGATCAACCTAAGCAGAAGACCGACTTTACCACCTTTAGCTATTTCGGACCTGAAACATACAAATTAGCCAAGATATTCAAAGACGAAGGCCTCGGGATCGCTTTCAGAACAAGACTCAACAACCGATCAATTCTCAACCCAAGAAAGAAGAACGCTGAAAAGACAATTACAAACAGGCACGGGGAATACAAGCTGACCTGCCCAGATTGTGACGTCTATTATATAGGCTCAACAACACGCTCCTTCCAAGAAAGGTTCAAAGAGCATAGGCGATCATGGCTCAAAGGAGACAACAAGTCCGCCTATGCAGAGCACCTCGTTAAGAACAAACAGAATGCTAAATATGGAAGAATGCATGAGCATCATTTGCAAAGGTAACAACAAGACCAAAATCCTATTCCAAGAAGAGATGGAAATAAAGAAACACCGCCAGAACAATCGCCCTTATTACTCAATAACCAGACTTCATTTGAAAGGGAAGATATCCTTGACATCCTCATTGAAGCCAAGAAGAAGCCCAGGACCAGATAAAGCCAGGAAAGCTCTCTACTAGATCCGCATTTCTCCGATACTGAATATGCGCAATCGTATAAATTTTATCAGTAATTGTTTTTATCAATCTTTTCATTTATAAATTCCACCAATCATAATTTGTCCCATAGCATATTTTTCTGTATATAAGCCGGCCCCGGCCAGCCCACTATTTGTAGCAATGAGTCCGGCTGGTCGTGATGCGATGGCAAGGTGAAGCCTCCGAAACGCGTAAGGCACATTAAAATATTCTACCGTATCATTTCTCTGACTCGTTTTTTATTCTAGACTAAAACATATGCTGAATTGTTTAAATTAGTAAATGACCATGTGAATCCAGAACCTCTAGAAATAGCCGAAAGATATAGATTTTATAAGACAAAACGAGTAGAAGGTGAAACGATGGCATCGTTTGTGGCGAGATTGCGTAAAGCTCCCATCTACTGTAAATTTGGAGCTAACCTGGAAACAAGTTTAAGAGATCAGTTTATAATGGCATTAAAAGATAGTTCGATTGTGAGTAAGATTATTACTTCGAAAGATGTTACCTTAGTAAAAGCTATTGAAATAGCTATAAGCATGGAAGTAGCTGGAAGAGAAGCCAGTTCCCATATCATCAACAGTTAATGCCATTAAATTACAGAAAAAAAGAGAAGAAGAAGTCCAGTCCCAAACCGTACAGTGAAAAACAAATAAAGCAGAAAAAAGGGAAAAACACAAGCAGTAAAAGAACATATTCCGAAGCTGTGTGCTACCGATGCGGAAACTCGAATCATTTACAAAATTTTTGTCCAATGAAAGGAGCAGAATGCTTCAGATGTAAAAAACTTGGGCATATACAAAAAATGTGTAAATCTAAGCGGATAAACGTGAACATGACACAGGAGATAAATGTATATCACGAAGAATCTGAACCACCAATCTGGGTGAGTATAAAAATAAATGGAGTAATGGTAAAGATGGAAGTAGACACCAGAGCCGGAAGAACACTTGTGAATATAAATCAATATCATAAACTATTTCCACAAGAGAGATTACGGAAATCTGATGTGAAATTTAGGACCTAAACGGAGAAGAGATACCAGTACTAGGACAAGTAAAAGTTGAATATAAGAATAAGACAAACACTTTATACATGCAAATTGTGAAAACCAAGAACAACCTCTGTTGGGAAGAGATTGGTTCAAGTAGTTAGAAATGTCGATAAGTGTAACGGAACAACTAAGATATATAAACACGACAACGTATATAAACATCAGGAACATGAATTTGGAGCGCCGCATTTGGAGAACCTACTGGAGAAACTAAACATCAAATATGAAGAAATCTTCACTCAAACGGAACAGGGAGATGTGAAAAAATTTTTTGGGTCACCTAGAACTCAAGGAGAATGCTACCCCTATTTTTCAAAGAGCCAGACCGATTGCTTACGCGTAACGAAAACGTTTAAAAGATACACTGGATCAGCTATAGGAATCTGGCGAACTGAAGAAAGTCGGTCACAGTGATTGGGCTACTCCCATAGTGCCAGTGTTGAATGACAACATTAAAATAAGAATTTGTGGAGATTACAAAGGGACGGTGAATCCAAAACTGAAAGTGGATAAACACGTATTCCCTACAATGGAGCAAATATCTGTAGAAATGGCTGGAGGCAAAGCAGTTACGAAATAAGATTTGAAGAATGCATATTTACAATTGAAGTTAGATGAAGAATCCCAAAAAGTAACAACCCTAACGACTCCATTTGGGCTGTATCAGCCTACTTGTATGTACAACTGCGTCCCAAAATAATGGAATATTCTTATTCTAACATCACTCTTTTACTTTTAAATCCAAATAATGTCTAAACTAATAATAATTTCTAAAAAGCTGTTTGCAATTTAAAATCTACTGACTTTAAGCTTTAAATTAATATATATTTTACTTAAAAATAATGGGTTGATCTTAAGGAAATTTGGTTTGATTCCATTATTTTGGTTCAGACAAAAATGAAATAAAAGAAAATATCGATCTGGTACATTACAATGCCAATTGGATGGTAAGAGTAGCAAGTGATGCAATCCCCTATGGAGTAGGAGTAGTGATTTCACATGTCAAAGAAGGAAAAGAGCTCCCCATAAGTTTCTATTCCCGTACATTTACGGAAACGGAACAACGATATTCACAAATAGAGAAAGAAGCGGTAGCCTTACAGTATGCTTTAAAGAAAGCCCATTCGTATGTGTATCAGTTCGAATTAATAATTGATAATAAACCATTGGTCCAGATATTGCAATTGACAAAATCAATAGCGGACACGAGTAACCTGCGACTCCAAAGACTAGCCCTCGATCTCATGGGCTATAGGGCGCAAGTCATTTACCGTAAGACGGAAAAGCATGCTATTGCAGATTTCTTCTCTAGATTTCCAGTGAAGAAACCAAAATTGAAATCCGCAAAGGATCCTTCAGAAGAGACTCTATGTAATTTACTAGAAGAAGAAATGCCAGTTACCTTCCAGAAAATACGAATAGAGACGGAGCGAGATGATACATTAATGAAAGTCATGAACCTCACTACGAAACCAGAAGCAAAGGAATGGAAACAATTTCCAGTTTATGCAAAAATTCGTGATGAATTCACTGTAGTTAACGGCATCTTGTTGAGAGGTTATAGAGTTGTAATTCCAAACTCTCTCGAAGGACACTTGGGAATTGTAAAATTGAAATCGTTAGCCCGTGGTGGCCTAAGATGGACGCCGAAATAGAAGACATCGCCAAGGAGTGTGTTCACTGTGCTCGTACTCAAAAAGATCCTGTTTCTCGGTATCACCATTGGGACAACGAAAGACAACCCTGGCAAAGAATTCATTTAGATTTCGCCGGCCCTGTAGAAGGACAAGGGTTATTAATAATAGTTGATGCGGCCAGCCGCTGGCCGGAAGTGTTCCCAATGAGAACAACTACAGCGGGAGAGCTAATCGCAACACTAGAGAAATTGTTTGTGATGTTTGGACTCCCTGAGACCATTGTGAGTGATAATGGACCACAGTTTGCATTGAAACCATTTAAGACGTACTTAAATGCACATGGCATCGAGCAACGCCTGATCGCCCCGTACCACCCTGCATCTAATGGACTGGCAGAACCTTTCGTGCAGACACTGAAGCGAGCGATGTTAACTAGTAAAGGAAAGCCGCTGCAAAGTCGGATAGACAAATTTCTGATGCAGTGACGCAATAGTGCCCATGGGACAACCGGTAAACCACCATCTCACTTGATGTTTGGAGAGCGGTGAAGATCCCATTAGATCGATTTTACCCTAGATCTGAGAAGGTGGACGAGTACATGAACAGTAAATGGAAAGAAGGTGATATAGTGCTTGCCCGAAATTACGGAGGTGGGCTAAAATGGATGACTGCAAAAGTAAAGCGAGGCCTGGGTAAAATGTTATAGGGGTGTGTGGGGAAAGCATGCGCATCTAAGAGTTATTAATTTTCTAAAAAATTGTAGTACATGTATCAACAAAGAAAATTCGGGTGCTTATAGATAGACTCTTTAGCAATGTCTGTAGAATAAACTAGCTCATTATGATGATTAGAAAGTAAAAACAATCCCTGCTCACTAGGTGGGTGCAAATAATAAAGTTGCCCCATTAGATAGAGCAAGTGTACCTGTAATAAACATTGCATTTATGTGGGTTTCAAATAAAATTTATGAACAATGAAATTCAAAAACTTTATTTTTGAATAGTTTGGATAGTATAACACATTACTTTGGAAAGTATAGCTTCTTCGTCCTGGATGTTTAGGTTAGCACATAATACGTTTTTAACGGGCCATAAAACCAACATCTAGTGGCTGCAGCTTATGACTACAGTGAGGTGGTAGGGACAACAGCACAAACCCATTGTCTCTGCAAAAGCTAGCTGCATGCAATGAGATGTGCGATTCATGATTGTCTAAAATCAACACAACAGCATCTTCCGTGGTTGGTTTCGAACACTTGGCGAAAAACTTTAGCTATTCAAGAAACAAATCAATATTTATGCATCCAGAATCGCTCAACAATCCCAAAGTGCCTGATGGTGCACCTGTCAGCAAGGTCGGATTCATTCTTTTGCGAGGAAAAATCATTGCGGGTGGGATAAACATTCCAGCTGCATTTGCACAACACGCAACTGTGATTGTTATTCCCCTTTCACTGCTAGTGATTTGGGAGACCTGCTTCTGCCCCCTAGGTGCAAAAACTCTTGGAAGTTTAGTTTCCTTCTCTTGAGGGGGTAAGTATACGCGCGCACATTTACCCCGACCGAAAGCAAGCACACTTGCCCTCCGCCATTGTCAACAAGTTGTGGCAAGGCCACGTTGTCTCGAACGTTACAAACGTTAGCTTTACAGTCTATGAATCTCGGTTAAATAAAGATAAAAACAGGTACTTTACATTGGGGACTTGATAGCGAACTATGTGAGATACACATCGTGTTATATATGCGAAATATTATAAGAAAATCGAGCAACTTTTACTTACTGAAACGGCGGTGATCCTTTCGCGTGAAGGAGGAGGAAACGATGTCACATCTGCTCCCTAAGAGTGCATGTACAAAATACGTCACAGCAGTTTTGGATCCTTCAAGCAGGAATATTTGAAAACGTAAAAAACACATTTGCCCAGCGCGTACAGCTGCCCCACACTCCCCTACTTGGTGCACGTACCAGAGTTAAACGTGATCTGGAAAAGACACGTAAATCAATTTCGTTCAACTCCACAGTTAGTGAAACCAGCAAAAATTGATATCGAAGTCGACACCCCACCTCCTGCTGCACCCCAAAGGGCAGGACATATTAGAGACAACAACCACCTTGGATTCCGAAACAGCAGGACAACCGGCACTGCGACGAAGCGCAAGAATTAGAAGATCAGTAGAATATTATGGTTTTTAAATAATGAACTTGGTAAAATTACTAATCCTTAAGGTATATTAATGAAAAATGATTAACCAAAGTTTATGTAAAGCATTTAACCTATTGTGAGGCCCCTCGGGTTGTTAGATATATAAAAATAGAAACTGAAACTATATGTGATCGCATGCGAACTTCCATTGGAATGCATAATGTAAACAGAGCTTTAATGGCGACAATAAAGGACGGACGCAACAGTAGACCTAGCCATTTCTATTGCCTTCCTGAATAAAGAACTGTGGTCGGCGGCCTGGGTTGATGGGGCGAACCCGACAACTGCAGTTGTATGGAGGAAAGGAATCCAAGGTCCTTCTTCCTTCTGGAATGGCATCGGTTAGATCCATTCACAAGGCGTTATTCGTCATCCGAATACCTTTGTGTGATCATCGGAGGGGACTATAACACGTTTGGTCACCACTGGACTTCTGATGGCCTGCCGGTAGGCAAGCGAGCCTTACATCGAGGCGTTTAATTAAGCAGCGCAGTCCTTAAGGGCTGCCTGACTCTTAAGTGTGTCTAATGTCAATATCTTTTGAAAGGAAAACGGAATAATTATTAAGGAAATTTAAATGAATTGTTGCACATGTGCGCCTAAGCACCCTACTCTAAGACCTTTTTAAGGCTGTTCGCTGGAGCACTCATCATCTTCTCCAGCTCCAACAGCGAACATTTGATGCAAAATGTTACCATGCTTCTCCCTATAGATATAGTCTTTATTTCTGTTTTGTTCAGATTTTGAACTTCATTAACTTTCGCAAGCCTGAATCTCTGATTTGATATGATGTCTGCTTGATAAACTTATTGTATAAATGATGTGATTCCTTGTAGCTTCCGTGGTGGGGGATTGTTTTGATTTATTTCTTCTTTCAGTCTTAATATGCTTGCTTAAGTAGGAATTTCTTGTTTAACACTTAAAGTTTAAAATAAACATGTAACGCTTTTGACGTGTATTTTTTTTGGTTGTCTTCCCATTCACGTATATCATGCAGCAGTAATGTGAACTGTTCAAATGATAAGGCCTCGATAAGCTAGCTAAAGTTTTGATCGTTCTGTAATTACAGAACATGATTTTTTCCTTTTTTTATTGTCTTCTCATTCAGCCTGATGCAATTTGAAATTGTCTTTCCTAGCTATGTATTGGCTGTCTGGTGTCATGGAGTTGTTGGGAATTCTAAATAAGGCTATTGCCTAGATTAATGTTACGAAGCTTGTTCATTCCCAGCCTTAAAAATTTTATGACTGTGTAGCCGCTAATTCGGTCCTATACAATCTTTCAAAATTCGTTCTCATTTTACCTGTTTTATAAGAATTTTTGTATGTAAAGAATTAGTTTGTTGAGAAATTTTACTCCAAGCATTTATTTATATCGATGTAATTTCAATTTCTTTCTGTATTAACTATGCAATTGTAAGCCATAGTACAGAAAACGGCAAATATTGTCAGATTTTACCTTTGTTAAAATCTTGTTTTTATTCTACATGTCAAATTTTCGTAACGACAAATATGTTGTTCTGGATTAAAGTTTACTATATGACTGAGGCTTAATGTTTACATGAAAAATGTTTTATTGTATGTTTATGACATACTGTCTGTCCAATTTCTAAAGCGCTCTTAGTATTTCTCATTAATTGCAATTGATGATTTTATTTTTTTAATGCTTCCCCGATTTAGTCGGTATTTTCTTTGCTCAACCAAAGAATATTCCTTTTGTAACTTTCAATTTTTAAGATATTATTTTCTCTTATTTTTGTCTCTGTTATTTTCTACTCTTTCAGCAAATAAAATAGTAGAAATGAAATAAAAAATAACATTCTCTTTTACCTTGTTATCTCCTCTTATTTAATGTCAAATAAACTAAGATATTTTTTTAATCTGTCTAATGTCAATATCTTTTGAAAGGAAAACTGAATAATTATTAAATGAAATTTAAATGAATTGTTGCATATATAAAGCCAATCTTTTTTTTAATAATTGATGAGGCGGATTTAAATAAATTTTTAAATTGGGTTATTGTGGAAAACACCCAACGCGGATATCTTTTTAAACTTATATTATTTTAAAAATTAATAACTTCTAGAAGTGGTATGAAATAAAAGTCCATTTCTTAATTTTTCCACTTCTGCTATTGGTTTCTTCTGATTAAATTTGTTTTGATCCTTTATTAGTGTTATGATTAGGAATTATGATGCTTAGAGTTAGCTCAGTTTAAATTCTTTATTTCTTTACTACGTGTGATTAAACTTAGTCTTTGCTTAAGTCTGTTTGCTGTATAATAATTGACGGGCTAGACCAATAATTATTTTAGGTTGAATCTGTATTTAATAGTCTAAAAGGGGCAGTAATCTTAAGCCAAAAATCATTATTCATTATTAGAGATTATTCTAGAAAGCAGGCTCCCAGAACTGCACGTGAACAGCCCATCAAACGGCGCGTTTCCGAGATCGACATTCCGAGGCGCCGGGCTACGTAACTACGAACTCTGGACACGTAATTAGTGACTTGGATTTTAATGATAATTCGAATTTATCTCAATGTTATAATCTCTTACTTACCGAATCTGGAGAAAGTCAAGGTGGTTTTGAATGCAGCGACGGAGGAGACCGCCGTACTAACAAGGGAATCCCTCGAACATGTGTGTCACCGATTTCCACCAAATTGATATACTCATCTGAAGCTACTTTAGATGCTTGCAAAATATGAGAGTGCGAAATTGTGTTTCTTTCAAAATAAACTGCGAAAACCAAACAATTTCAGCATACATAGCCATACGAGGACTGCATTGTTAAAGCGGATAAGCTATATAGGGTTCCCTGGTAACTGCCGAGGGAAAGGATTCGCCAGTAGAGATTCAGGACGTTTTGAGGATAGTTTCGGATAACGACAATTCGAGTGCACTTACCACTGCTTTTGCCAAGATTGTATCGGATTCATCGCCTCAGTCACATATCTTCGCTCTCGTCGGAAAGCCAGGAACGGCGTCGCACCTGCATCGCGCCTTTTGCAACCGGTAGTGTCGACGGGGCCGTGTTCTGCCTGCCGCGCTCGGTGGGCAGCGTTGCGTTGTTTGGTATTCAAGTTTGACTATATTAGCTTCTTGTGCCGATTTGGTTTCCTTTCATATATTGAGAGACGTTGATTCTTTTCTAATATGATTTATTGCTGATTATTCTAGCTCCTATCCACAGAAGCTAAATCTAATAAGGTCGCCGTGCTCTGCAGCTACGGTCCATACAGATACTTACCTGGCATCATCATTCTACCTCGCCAGTTCTCCATTCCAACGATACCCGAGGGAAATCGCAAATTCCGCATCTTTCCTGCATCTCGTCGAGTAGGACATCGAGAACCATTCACACACCACAAATTCAAGCATTATAAAGAAGTTATTTTGTAGTATTGTCATGAATAATTTTATGCTAGCAGGAGCATGTACGCAGTGGAAATTAATACATTCATAGACATAAGGCGTTTAAAGAGAAACAAAATAAATTTATTTAAAATAAACAACAATATGACTGAATTGGCATAAATAAATGAGTAGCATACAGTAAATTAAACCAAAACGTAAAAGTAGGTTATCTGCTAAATAAAGCTTATGCTATACTTATGCATAAATAAACGCCTTTTAGGCTCAGCACACACAATACCAAAAATATGTCACTTAATAGAACATACACAGTAGTTTGAACAAATTTCAGTTCCAGAAATAGGCGAGAGAAAACACTGTTTCGTTAGAAACGCTCAAATGACCATAGGAGCAGAGAGCTATTTACAACTACTATGAAACTATCAAAAGAAAACTAAATTAAGGTAACAGGCTTGAATCTTTACTAAAATCAAAGAAACAAAAACATAAGTAGCAAATAAGAAGGGATAAGACTTGAATCCTTCTTTTCTCAAAACCTTACTTCTGGCTTAGAATTTAAAGATACAACTAACGAAATAAACACTTTAGCACATTATATAAACAATTCATGAATACGAACTCACAGTTCTATAATCATTAAATATCAAGACACAAATTCACAGGGTTAAATAAATAACGTCACAATTCAGAATAGTAAAGCACTAAAAGTCACAGTCCGGGGAAATAAGTATAGTAAGACACAAATTGATAATATTAACTGTTTGCAGTTCTAAATAATGTCCGTCACGGCCCAAGGAACAACTACAAAACAAAATAGAAAGGATAACATTACAATATGACACTTTGCCGTGAAAAGAGTTTACATAGCTTCCTCCGTACAAAATTCGTTGCCATAAACGGTTGGGAAGTATTGAGCCGAATAAATTTGGAGACTTAAATCGGGAAACCAGGCGTAAATTTTACCGCCTTCTCGATACGAGTACGAAACCCGTAAAGTCACGAACGTACGACGTTAGGCCACACGGCCATAACCCTTGGACAATGCTGGCGTAGCGAAGCTCGTAATAACGAAGCTCTGGGAAGACTAAACGCACTTGACGCGCGTTCAGCCACACATGAAAATTCGCACTCACCAGATTCGAAATGCCTAAGGAAAATGTCCACCGTTGAAGCTTCGTGTAATGAGCGGCTTCAGCTGGCCGGGAGTGCTCGGAGATTAGGCTGCCACGTTCGCACGACGCTGACTTGGCTATAGCGGGGTCCGTTTCAACTGCCACGCCCGTCGACGCTCGATGCTCGCCGACGTCCTGAAGAGCCGTCGTCGCCGCCCTTGTCGGAGCATAACCTTGCTCGGCGCCTGTCGACGTGCATCCACCTTCAAGGTTTGATATTACGTGAATAGCTCGCCTTCGATCCTCCGCTCGCGTCGTCCTCACATCGTCTCTCCATCGATCCTTTTTTCCTCGAGCTCTTCCGTCGTCCTTTTTAAAAACCTCTCTCGAGCTCTCATTCGTCCTCGCCTGATGACGATCTCCATGACGTTCATCACGACGGGATTTACGTCGAATCTCTCTCCTCTCCGACGGAATGAAAACCCGAGAGGAAAAGCGCTTGATTCCGTCACTGGAATTCGTGCTGGCAACGGAATTCCGTGACATCCTCGCCACCTCCAACGGCAGAAATTCCTGCCTTTTGACATTGTTGACTCCATATCTGCGAGGTGGGGCCCCTGCTGACATCATGCTACCGCTGATCCTGGCTTGAAAACACCCTTGCGAGTTGATGGTATTCAGCTCGCCGTGCTCCCCTCGGTGACTACGATGGTTGTCTTGGTTACCTCGTCCGATTCGATCAACACCTTTATGTCGTTTGGCCGCTGACGAAGCCACCTTGATGCTGGCTTTAGCTTGGAAATAATTTTGTCCATTGACGCCACTCCATGCAACGGCCTTTCTCCGGTGGTTCCGGATCTTGTTCTGGTTGTCTCGCCACCTCCTTTCGCCCATAGTCTGTCTGATTCCGGAATTGCAAATGCACTGCTTATCCTGAGGATGAAAAGCATTTGATGAATCCATAACATGCTCAGACCTTCTGCAACCTTGTTCTTTTCTCCGAATACGAACTGCGGCTTGGATATTGTCTCCGCTGCCTCGGTTGTCGTTTTGACGCTGCTTACCTCTCCCATGCTTCATTTGACGATTCTTGTCACTGATGGGATGACGCTGTCCATCCAACTGATGAATCTTCTGGTTCTTGATTGCCTTCCGCTGTGGCGCCTCTGTTTCCTGAGGTCGCCTCCTTTTCTTTGGTCTGGAACTCCTCCGTGCCTTTGACTTTGCCGCGAGACCTTGTATTGAATCCATGATCCTGGTTAAGATCTCCTCTATATGGCTCAATGAATCCATCACGGCTTCCTGTATGCCTGCTGGTCGCTGGGAGTTACTATCACTCTCTTTTGCATTAAATTGCGGCCATTTATCGCTTACAGCAGGTAAAGAATGTTCTTTGTTATGTGTCGCTTTAGGTGAACACTTATCCTTCTGACTTGTGGCGTCCTTGTCTATACGCCTTCTTGCACTTAAAGCGTCAAACGTTATTTTCATGGCAAAATACTCCTCAATAGGTCGTGCAGGGTAACTATACATGAATAATCCTTGAAGGGGGACCAGATCCTGGGATAATGCCACTTCCAACTTTTGTAAGGCTAGCGCGACGTCACTCGTCCTTACCAACACTTCTTTAATGTTAAATTCCGATGAAGGACTCGGAAAACTGTCTTTTAACTCTTCTTGGCTAGCTTCTGCTATGCACATATCAAATAGTTCCTTTGATATCCGTCCATCTTTTACTAGATCCATGAGGGCTTTAATCTGGACGACTTCGGACTCGTTGCCGAGTCTCATGATGCGATCGATACAGACCAGTTCCGACTCGGTGAAAGTAAACTCGTAGCGGGGCTCGGGATAAATTTGGGTCGAAGCTGTTTCACTAGGCGAGCACCTTGACACATTCAACCTTTGACCCTCTTCCGCCTGTCGTTGACTTGATTCAATTCTAGATGAGTCTGAGTCCTCAGCGTTATCCTTTGACGCCAGAAATATTGCTGGTTCTATTTCACAAGACCCTAGATCACTAGCAAAATTCCTACTCCTTCCTCTTAATTTATGTCTTTTTCTTTTCCTTTTATTTTTATGCTTTGTGAAGTAACAATCCTCCTGTTCCGCAGTGGTAATCGCTAACACTGGAATACTGTTTGGATGCTTACCGGTGTTGAAGACCTCTTTCTCGGCCCAATTAACTGACGAGGTTCCTTCGTCGGGCCGTATCACGGATGCTGCGATGAACATGGCCTCCTCCAAATTCACTGGCCCTGATTCTTCAACACACTCTCTCAATACCTGTGAGAAAGATTGCAAATATACAGCAATCTTTTCTTCCTCTGATAGGCTGAGTATCGGCTTCGCCACCTTCCTGAAATGATTGTTGAAAACGTCAATCCTGTTATTTCTGAATGCTGCCTTTTTTAGTTGAGCGACACTAGCAGCCTCCTCCTTACTGGCCATAATTGCTGTAGGCTCTCCTGAGCGGACAGAACACACATGCACAGTAACTTGTGAAGAAAATGACGCACCGCCTAATCCTGTCGTAAGCACAGTAACCACTCACAGAAATTTGTGAAGCAAACGTCGCACCGCCTAATCCTGTCGTAGGCACAGTAACCACACAAACAAAGATCACTGATGACACAACGCTTAAAAAAAAATTTAAGCGCCAAAACGGAACACTTTCGAGACAATTTGTTAAATATATATATATATATATTTTTTTTTTTTTTTAAGACACCACCGTCTCAAAAACACTGAAAATAGTACCAGATGAAAATGCTGAAGTTCACACGAAGCACTTCACAACCTCAAAGAGCTTTTTTTTTTTTTTTTTTTAACTGGAAAAACACAAACTGCAATGTAAACACAATAGCACCATGCGAATCACAAAAAACACTATCGTTGATCACCAATACACTAGCAGGGAAACACCAACACTGCACAAAGCAAACCAAAACACTAAACCAAAAATTGTTGGCCAGTGGAACGTACGTGCTCTGGTACCACGCACCGCCTATGTCATGAATAATTTTATGCTAGCAGGAGCATGTACGCAGTGGAAAT
>JAHWFO010093727.1:0-10761 GCA_023313115.1 Rhysida immarginata
GCCAAACTATCGGTTGTTTTTATTTTTTATTTTTAATAGACAACGAATTTCAGCATAATTACTGGAAAATACGGTAATAATGTTCAAAAAGTAAGGAAAATTACTTAGTCATTAACTAGAGCTGATACAGTAATGAATGCAACTCTTAATGATATCAGCCAAAGAAGTTGGGGGACGCTATTCTGCACTTTTACTGATGTTTGCTACTAATCGATCTTTTTAAAGAGACAAAACGTTTGAATTTTCTTTCAAATGGGTACATTTTTCATGACTAAGAGTGCAATAAAATATAATTAGAAATGCTTTTATGAAAACCGGAATTACCCCTCTTGTGGACGATTCAATCATGAGAATCAAAGTAGTGGTGGAAGAAATGGCAATTAGGCCTAACAAAGAACTGCTTGCTGAAATTACTGAATTATTTTGCTGAGACGATTCCAATTATTAAGGATATTAAATAAATTTATTTCTGCAATAATGTAATCTTAAATGCAATAAATAAATTTTTTTTCTTCATTTTTTGGAAATTTTTAAGTTTACTCAAATTTTGTAAAGTCTAAAGCTTTAAAAACATGAAAATGAAATTTAAATGACCATAATGCACTGAACGTTTGAAGAAATATGACAAAGCACTCCCCATCGCTGAATTGCTATCTTGGACAGGTGCATACACTGAAGAGCCAAAACATGATGTCCATCACCACATCACATTGGTGAATGAACTCATCTGGATCGCGTGGAGGCACGTAATTTAGTGGCAATGGTATTTAACTGTAGCTGGAGAAGATAAGGAATCAGTCTTGCACTTAATTTTGCGAGTGATGGGAAGGGCTGCTGATCTAAGCGAATTTGATAGAGGGCAGATTGTAATGGCCCGTAGACTAGGAACGAGCATCTCCGAAACTGCACGACTGGTAGGTTGTTCACGATCTGTCGTTGTTAGTATTTATGCAAAGTGGATAAATGACGGTGAAACCAGCAGTAGAAGCCAAGGTGTTGGACGCCCACGCGTCATCAAAAAAAAAGGATGTCGGAGACTGTCCCACTTGGTAAAGCTTCCAGCAGGACAACGCCCCATGTCACAAGGCTCGAATTGTGTTGGAGTGGTTCGAAGAGCATACGGATGAATTCCAATTAATGTCCTGAACACCTAACTCGCCAGATCTTAATCCAATAGAGCACATTTGAATACACTATATGTACTGTAATAATTTTCAAAAAATGAACATACAACATGTCACATTATAGTATTGCTAATGTAAAAATAAATTTTTTTCTCAATCCAATACACAATGTGTTGTTCATTGCTTTAAGAAGTGATGGAAATAGGATTTCTTTCCTTTTTCATTAATAATTTAAATATCTGTGGTTTGGCATGTAAAAATCCGCATAGACCACTCTTTATTTACTCTGCTATGAAACTTTGTTTAAAGCTTCATGTTAAAAATTTTAAATCCTTTCTATTACGGGGTGCATAAGGTATTTGAGGACAGATTCACATCAAGAAAGAAAACAGAGATATAAGTCGAAATAATGACTTTATTATTGAAACATATCATGAACATACACAAGAAAACTTCTTGTTATATGGCTATTCAATGAATCTGCCTTCAGCTGCTGGTATAACTGCTTCAAAGCGAGATCAAAATCGTCAACATGTGCAAATCAAATGGTCATGGTTCATATTGGTCATTACTCGAACAATGGCAGCTTTCAATTCATCTTTGGTGTTATGGGGGTGTTCATTGACCTCTCTCTCCACAACGCTCCATACGTAGTAGTCCAACGGATTAAAGTCAGGGGAGTTAGGAGGCCAAAGGTTAGGGGTTACGTGTTCATGGAAGTTGTCGGCCATCCATTCCTGTGTCATGCGAGACTTTTGTGCTGGGGCAGAGTCTTGCTGAAACACTTAAGGCCTTCCATTGCGTATCCTGTCTATCCAAGGCATAACAGTTGTTTCAAGGGTCTCGACGTAGACCGCAGAGTTCACTTTAAGGCCTTGGGAGACAACCCCTAAAACCATGACAGTTGCAGGAAATTTCGTGTGCATGACTCATGGCACTTCGAAAAGGTCTGCACATAACCATCTGTGATTTCTTCTGTTTACCTTCTGATCCTGGTCAAAGTTTTTTTAACCGGAGAAAATCCACAGCAAATCAGCCTCACACGGATTTTTCAGCTCGTTTAAGAGCCGTTTTGATCTGAGTAGGCGGTTTTCCCGTGTTTTGTCTGACATAACTGACCTCTTCGCATAACATACGAGTGATATCTTGATTAAATAATAATGATTATAAACTGGAGATGCTCTCCAAGCATAGGTAATGATTTTTCGATTGAAAAATGGAAGGAAAAATTCTGCGACCTGGATTCGAACCAGGAACCTCGACTATCATGGCCGACGCCTCTACTAATTGGGATATCGCAGACACCTGGACAGCCAAGCTGTCTCAAGGTGTCTTAAAGACAACCAAGTTGTCACGGTGTCTGCGATAGCCCAATTGGTAGAGGCGTCGGCCATGATAGTAGAGGTTCCTGGTTCGAATCCAGGTCGTAGAATTTTTCCTTCCATTTTCCAATCGAAAAATCATTACCTATGCTTGGAGAGCATCTCCAGTTTATAATCATTATTATTTACTTGTGAGTTCATCAACTTTCTGATGGTTTGGAGTGGAGAAATTCTCGATCTGCGGGCCAGGTTCCCGTCTCCCATTGGGCTTTCAACCGTGACAACTTGGTTGTCTTTAAGACACCTTGAGATAGCTTGGCTGTCCAGGTGTCTGCGATAGCCCAATTGGTAGAGGCGTCGGCCATGATAGTCAAGGTTCGTGGTTCGAATCCAGGTCGCAGAATTCTTCTTTCCATTTTTCAATCGAAAAATCATTGATATCTGGATGTTTTCATGGACAACAATTCTGATTTTTCCTGCCAACACATGGAGATCTTTGGCAAGTGACCTCATGGATGTTCTGGGATTGTCACTGATGGCCTGTTGCACTTACTGAATAAATTTAGGTGTTCTGATGTTGTCAGAGCATGAGGCATGCTTTTTATGCTTTGCTACTGGTGCAACATTGCCATCTTCGGTCTCCAACTCCTTCCGCACTTTGTGGACGAATGATCTCGCGACCTTTAGAAATCGTGATATCTCTAAATCGTTGTGCTCTGCCTTTATTGCCACGATTACTGCATGTCTCTTCATGACTTGTATTACTTGATGGTCTACCGGAAACGGAAATGACATACAATTTACTATAGTGCAGCAGTAGCCAAACGAAGGTGTGTCGTCAAATACCTTACACACCTTGTATTTTATGTGAAGAAGTTTACTTTCCTTTATATTGTTTTTGCCAACAATTCTTTACTATAGAATTGTATATTTGATATGAAAAACTTTGTGATATAGGTGGAACTTTTGTACCGGTATTTATAAAATACCAGTATTTTTAATGTTAAAAATAATTTTATTTCTGAATGCTATGTGTTGTTCAGTTAAAATAAATATTACAATATCTTTGATCCCGAAATATCAATTATTTAAATTTACTTTATGAAGTGGTTTTTTACACTTTTTTGTAATTAAAATATCCTGTTTCCATAAAAATCATAAATCATGAAGGTATCTTTACCTATAATGACTGGCTTTTTAGATTAGCCTTATTTTGATTGGATCATATTTCCTGGCATCGAATAACAACCAATCACAGCCCTTCTGGTGCACATAGTTTACACACATAGAGATACTAGTTTGCTTTTGTTTACAGTTGCTTATCTCATCTGCTGGATCCATCTGCTAACTTTTGTGTTGAATTTCCTGCTGGATTTTTCTTTTCATGAAAAATAAACTCTTCTACCAGTTCTCATTTTTTGTCTTGGAATTTTTTTTTACTGCCAATACAATTTTTATGATGAAGTTTATGGAGGCCTTACAGTATATAGCAAAAGAAAATATAAGATTTCCCGACCGGTTTCGCAGTTTATTCCAGCTTTATCAAGGGTACATATGAAAGGCTTGCAAGCTCCTTTATCAATAACAATGATTACATAACACGAACTCTCTCTAAAAATATCTACTACATGATTGGTTTTCAATACAAAAGCATGTTGATGTGTGGGTGCATCTGATTGGTAGCATAAGACGACTAATACAATAAAATCCCGTTACAACGTATCTCACATTAACGTAGATTTCAGAATAACGTACTAATTTCAAATCCCCGTTCCATAGGCATTTTAATGCTAAAAAGTTTCAGAATAACGTACCTCACTTTAACGTACATTTCAGAATAACGTACTAATTTTACATTCCCTTGGTTAAATTATCTCTTCAGAACAACGTACATCGTTCACGTCTTTGCTCTGATTGGTCAATGCAGCCCATGCGAAAGTTGCAACTGGGCCAATGGGCTAATTAAGCCGAGTTCACATTTCATTGGTTGGTCAGTGTAGCATATATAAACCCGGAAATCTCTGCATGCTACTCAGTCGGGATCCAATTTGTGCTGCAATTAGATTAGAGACCTTCACTTGACGGACAATTGCCCATCTTCAATACAGTAAGATTATGCGTTTGTTTATTTTAATTTATGTTTGTTTAATTTATGTGTATGTAACAGGGTGACTAGCGATCGGGATAGGTAAGGGAATGTAACCGGGAAAATTCAGGGAATTCTTTGTAACCGCGCAAGTCTGAGCATCATTTCAACGTTTCACAAAAAGATTACAAATCATAATGGCAGAAAAAAGGAAAAGGAAACAGTTTTCATTAAAGGAAAAGCTGGATATTTTAAAAGAGGTGGACAAAGGCACAAAACAGGTAGACATTCATGTATTCTTATGTTTTTCTATGAATACAGGGTGTTTCAAAATTATGTACAATAAATTTAGTGACATATTCTTCAGGTCAAAAGAAGACGAAAATGTTCTATAGCACTTTGTCTGGAAACGATTTATTTACGCGATACAGCCAACTAAACCCGTGGCTCCAAATTACAGGAATTGTTCAAAGTGCCCGCCACCAGCTCGCACGCACGCTTCGGCTCGTTGCATGAGCGACCGTCTGATGTCATGGAAGAGTTCG
Organism: Rhysida immarginata; assembly: GCA_023313115.1. Taxonomy (NCBI): domain Eukaryota; kingdom Metazoa; phylum Arthropoda; class Chilopoda; order Scolopendromorpha; family Scolopendridae; genus Rhysida; species Rhysida immarginata. The sequence goes on from JAHWFO010093727.1 coordinate 5,078, forward strand.
TCGCCAGCATTACGAACGGTTTGGCATGCATTTTCAATTCGTTGTCGCAGATCCATAATGTTAGGAACTTCTGTGCTGTAGACGATCGTTTTCACATGACCCCACAGAAAAAAGTCCAAGGGATTAAGGTCGGGTGATCTTGCAGGCCAGGCTACCGGTCCACCTCGACCTATCCACCGATTCGTGTATGCAGCATTAAGGTGTGCTCGCACAACATGGCTAAAATGTGCTGGAGCGCAATCATGCATGAACCACATGTTAGATCTTATCAAAAGAGGAACATCTTCCAGTAATTCTGGCAATGCATTCTGTAGAAACAAAAGATACGTTCTCCCAGTCAATCGTGGCGGCAACACATAAGGGCCAATTAAGTTATTTCCGACAATTCCACACCAAATGTTCACGGAGAAACGCTCTTGATGCGCTCGAGCTCTGGTAACATGCGGGTTAGCATCTGCCCAATGGTGCTGGTTGTGAGAATTTACGATTCCTGTCCGGGTGAAGGTTGCTTCGTCCGTGAAAAGTATCTGGCTGAGACAACTAGGGTCTGCAGCATGACGACGTTGTATCCATTGGCAAAATCGTTGTCGGTGTGGATAGTCCGTTGGGTTCAGTGCCTGAACCAGTTGCAGGTGGTATGGATGCAAAAGCTGACGGTGAAGAATGCGCCAAACAGATGAGTGCGGAATGTGTACCATGGAAGAAATACGATGGGTGCTTGTCTGTGGTTCATCATGTATAATGTCAATTATCACATCCTCCTCATCCGGAGAATGTGCTATAGGCCGCCCTTGTCCTGTTTGACGGCCAAAGGAACCACGCTCCCTCAAATGTCTGTCGACAGATACAAATGTTCGGTTATTTGGCAAACGTCTATTCGGAAAGCGTTCTTGGTAGAGTCTTCTTGCTTCCACAGCATTTCCGTCCGCAAGACCATACATTAGATGCATGTCAGTGTATTCTGCACTGGAATACGTGTACATGACTTTTTTTTACGTAAATCGTAATGCGTATGTCAAAGCACGCAAACGTTCTGAAATTGATATTCCTAGTGGATGTACAGTAGTGAAACTACAGTAATGGAAACAACCATACACAACTAATGGAACAACCCTAAAGTAGGTTTAAATGGAACAAACCACTCAACCTAGTGTTGGGTTGAAACGCTGGAACTGCTAAAATATCGTCCGCTAACTACCGTGCTTCCCTACTGTATGATATTGGATTACTCGCAAACAAATCGTTTCCAGACAAAGTGCTATAGAACATTTTCGTCTTCTTTTGACCTGAAGAATATGTCACTAAATTTATTGTACATAATTTTGAAACGCCCTGTATATGCATTGTTCACAAGCATGTAAGAGTTATCTTAGTAGGCCAATTTTCAAACAATTCCAGTAAAAAAAAAATAAGCAAAAAGTCAGACTCCGGACAGTTTGTTACCATAGTGTAAATCACTACTCATCCATTAAAACAGGATATATATTTAGCTGGCAGGACAACAGACCCATTCTTTGACTTCGCTTTCGAACGAGAGGCTTAGTTCATAAACACTGACGGGACAACAAAATCTCTCTGATTCAACGCTCATCAGCGAAAAAACAAGTCACTTAAAAGTCAATTTTTTTCTTAACTAATTAATTCTAAAAAGGCAGAATCTAAACAGCAACAATTGACATGAAAGAATCGAAAGTCGAAGTGTACAGGTCGACTTTCGATTCTTAGTTTGTCCAAGTTTTCTTCGGTCAAGCTACTCGGTCGAGATTTCCAGTCGTCACATGTTGAAATGTCAGTGCCACTCGATTCTCCGCAGCAGATTCCAAATCGAATATTGTACCTTTTTTAAAGTTTCCGAGCCATCCTTCTGATGCTTTGAAATCTTAAGTTCCATTTCTTTTGCCAGTTCAACAGCTTTAGCTTGAATAATTGGTCGATTCACTGGCACATTCAAGGTGTTTGCCTTCATAACAATTTGTATACAAGTTCATTTAACTGTGTTGTGTTCCCAGACCTTTAAAAGGCTTTTAAGATTCTTCATCTTAATGTTTGAGGTAGCATAATGTTTCATAATGTTTTCTTTTTTAATATGTCTGACACAGTACGTTTTCCAATACCATACTTGATGGCCAAATCTCGAACAGTAATTTTAACTTTCTTATAATCGTTGAGGTCAATTTTTTCTTCAATTATGAAAATCATCTTTTTCTGTGACATTCTCAAGATCGTGGAGCATTTAATCAGTGGTCAAATTAAAGCATTGCAGTACTGCATTAAATGAATTGCTGCATATTTTTTGACACATACTTAGCTTGTTCAGATTTATGAGTGCCGCTTCAATGGGAAGAATTAGAAATTTTTGTCCAGTGTCCGGAAGATAGAGTTGTCCGGATTAACGAGCATATTTTGTATTATTTTACATTGAATGAAAACGGGACCAGACAATCTGTCCGGATTTCACTATGTCCGGATTATCAAGGTTATACTGTATTATAAATTCACCGAAATGTTGCATTGTACAATTCTCAGACAATCAGAAAATGTAATTTTTTGTTGAATATAGCTCTTTTTAAGAAAATACAATTCAATTAACAAGGTTATACTCTCTGTGAAATGTGGAGGTAAAACTTAAAATAAAACGTTCATGTTATTTTTATCGTATCTTAGCGAAGTTACGGTAATTATCACTCATTATTAATGTTGAATGTAATGTATGAAATTGAATAACAAAAATTTTAACTAAGTTTTTGGTAGATTTTTTACGTCAATATTATAAACCTCCATGAATGAATGAATAAATAAATTTCAAAATACATTGCATGTGCAGTTTTTTTTTTTTTGTTAAAATATCCTTTTTTCCAAATTATAATTTTTAAAATTTTCTTTCAAAATATAATTATCAAATTAATTTTTGTATTTATGTCACTAACTTCAATTTAATAGTTCCAATTTTATTAAATTATACTTGATATTTTTATAATATAATAAAATTAAAATTGGTAAATTGAAATTTTTTATATAAACATAAAAATTAATTTGATAAACTTTTATTAAATTATATTTTAATATAACTTTATAAAATTATATGTTGATAAATAAAGTTACAAAAACTACACATACAATGTATTTTAAAATTTATTAATTACATGTAATTCATTTATTAAGGATATATAAATGAGGTGAAAATAAACTAAAAATTTAATCTGGTTATCATTAAATTAGTTAACATTATAATTAATTTAAAATAATAACTCCTTTTGATTAAAAAATAGAAAAAATAAAATAAATCTTAAAAACAATTGATAATGAAAGTCACCCAATGTGGAGAAATGCAATAATGAAGTGGACGGAAACACAGATGAATCGAAGGTCTTGTAACATTCTCCTAGACCTTTACCAAGACCTTCCTGTGTTTCTTCTTTTCACCTGTGTCTCGCCTGCTTCATCCAGCTCCACAAACCTTTGATTCATGTGTTTCTGTCCACTTCATTATTGCATTTCTCCACACTGGGTGACTTTCATTATCAATTGTTTTAAAGATTTATTTTATTTATTCTATTTTTTAAACAAAAGGAGTTATTTTAAATTAATTATTCAATACTACAACTCCTACTCTTATATACTAAACGTTATATTATTTAGATGTAAAAAATTATAATTGAAAACAAAATATAAAGGAAAATCAATAGTTACAAAAATTACTGATTGTCAGTTATATTTCCAGCCAATAATAAGAAAATTTATGGAAAAAAAATGTATTTAAGCCAAAATTTAGAGGAAGCGTAACTCACTTGATAGGGCCAACTGGGCCAACAATGGTGGATTCAGTAGCAGACAATCTAGACTAGAGGACTGCATTCACATAGTTTTCACTCAGCGGAAAAACATTACTATAAATCCGCTAGGTGGCAAATGGTCGTGATAGAACGAATGATAAGGACTCGGTCAGATTTACCAACGGTATGGGATAGGATATTCCGAGCGTCGTTTGCTCGGTTCTGTTTATTCCATGAAGGAAGGAAGTGGGCAGTAGGACGAACTGTTTTAAACGTTCAAATGAAGCTGATCGCAAGCTTCTAGATTCGTGTATTCGTTATTACTTTTACAAACCAGTATTTATTGTAAATAAACTTACCTATTTTTATACCCCGAAAGTAATATTAAATTTCTATAGTTTTTTAAATATCTTTTTGAGCGTATTTTGGCAAATTGGAACTTTGCAACAAGATTTATAATCCCCCATGCAAGTAGTGGACTGTTGCGTTTAGCAGCAAAGCCCAACTCCGGGCGGCAGCTCACAACGAGCGTAGTACGCTCGAGTCTGGGACGCTCAAGCGAATTCGAGCGAGTGAAACATGCCGGTGCAGTCCTCTAATCTAGACCTTTAACCATAATAGCACTTTTTTTATTGTACTTTTATGTGAAGATTTTTTATATGGATCCCATTTCCAAAAAACCAACACCATATTCGAATATGGAAGTCAACTTTGAAACGTGCAATGGAAAGCCCTATTTAATGGTACATGTATTTTCAGATTATACATAACATTTGAGTATTGTTTAATTCTTGGTGTTTTTTCAATTGATCCAATCATGTAGGAGATAGATGCAGTGAAATTGTGGCATGTTTGAATATAATCCATTGTGTTGAGGAACAATTTCTTTTTTTTGTTTTTTATTTAAATCCAAAAATCCAATGCTGACCATATCTTGACTTAAATTTAGTTAAACTTCTACATAACTATCACCAATAGTAAAATGTTCAATTTTTTTAGAATCTTTAGAAATTTTTAACAAGAAGACTCCCCCCAACTTTTTACTGAAGAGTGACACAGGTCCCATGCCAGTCACATATGGGTTAAGATTGGCAGAACTTCTTGCTTCCCCATTGATCCATTCCTGTACTTCCTTGTTTATCATGTAAAAGTACTTACTGTTTTAGTTGTCTGAATGTACACCTTGAGGAATGAAGCCTGGCAGCTGAAATATACATACATGCAATAAAAGCTCACATATTGTGGATTAGTGGTCTCTACATCCCTCCATTTATTCTAGCATTATCCACAGTTTTGTTGGTTTTCGTCAATTACCAACTGATTATGATAATAGGAGTATATCCTTTTGTCCCCTCCTTTAAAGTTGCAGAGGATGCCGTTATTACACATAATATAAAGTCTCGTGCACCTAAGTCTTCTCTTTAAGAATGACTTTTAAAAATTGCCCCTTAGAAGGAAAAACTTAAGTAAAATATTATACCCTTGATGGTTCACAATGTGTCATTGCAGAATCATGACATATATAAGAGCCTTCTTCCTGTAAAGAGAAGAGAAAAAATCAAATATGAATATCTTAATAGTATAACTTAGATAATTTAACATTTCCTTCAATATACCGTAATATTTGGAATATAATAAGCTTAACATGCAAAACAAAAGTTAAAAAAAAATCATCACTGCATGATATAAAAAATGCACATAATAATCTGACGATGTTCACGAACAAAAAAAACTCTTTATTCAAATATAAATATGCTGGTCGATAAATTCTTAATTCAAAGGTGAATACACGTTATTACGAGTGCACTACTCATATGGTGTACAACATAGTGTTGATTGGTGATAGCACTGCAAGCACTACATAAAATAATGATGAAAAATAGGAAAGAAAATTCCGCAGCCCGGGATCGA
>JAHWFO010093731.1:0-19809 GCA_023313115.1 Rhysida immarginata
GGTGTGCTCGCACAACATGGCTGAAATGTGCTGGAGCGCCATCATGCATGAACCACATGTTAGATCTTATCAAAAGAGGAACATCTTCCAGTAATTCTGGCAATGCATTCTGCAGATACGTTCGCCCAGTCAATCGTGGCGGCAACACATAAGAGCCAATTAAATTATTTCTGACAATTCCACACCAAATGTTCACGGAGAAACGCTCTTGATGCGCTCGAGCTCTGGTAACATGCGGGTTAGCATCTGCCAAATGGTGCTGGTTGTGAGAATTTACGATTCCTGTCCGGGTGAAGGTTGCTTCGTCCGTGAAAAGTATCTGGCTGAGACAACTAGGGTCTGCAGCATGACGACGTTGTATCCATTGGCAAAATCGTTGTCGGTGTGGATAGTCCGTTGGGTTCAGTGCCTGAACCAGTTGCAGGTAGTATGGATGCAAAAACTGACGATGAAGAATGCGCCAAATAAGAGCGGAATGTGTACCATAAAAGAAATACGACGGGTGCTTGTCTGTGGTTCATCATGTATGATGTCAATTATCACATCCTCCTCATCCGGAGAATGTGCTACAGGCCGCCCTTGTCCTGTTTGATGGCCAAAGGAACCACGCTCCCTCAAATGTCTGTCCACAGATACAAATGTTCGGTTATTTGGCAAACGTCTATTCGGAAAGCGTTCTTGGTAGAGTCTTCTTGCTTCCACAGCATTTCCGTCCGCAAGACCATACATTAGGTGCATGTCAGTGTATTCTGCACTGGAATACGTGTACATGACTTTTTTTTACGTAAATCGTAATGCGTATATCAAAGCACGCAAACGTTCTGAAATTGATATTCCTAGTGGATGTACAGTAGTGAAACTACAGTAATGGAAACAACCGTACACAACTAATGGAACAACCCTAAAGTAGGTTTAAATGGAACAAACCACTCAAACGCTGGAACTGCTAAAATATCGTCCGCTAACTACCGTGCTTCCCTACTGTATGATATTGGATTACTCGCAAACAAATCGTTTCCAGACAAAGTGCTATAGAACATTTTCGTCTTCTTTTGACCTGAAGAATATTCACTAAATTTATTGTACATAATTTTAAAACACCCTGTATATATATTTTGCTGGACAGTCAGTGAGGCTGGACAGCAAATTCTGTCCATAATGTGGTGTTGAGGCCCAGGCTTAGGTTTACAGGGGTGATAAGAACACAGGGCAGGTCTGCATCGGAACTCCCGTATAAGTATTCCGAAAAGCGTACGCTCGTTAGCGCAGTGTGCCCCTTTTAGTACAGCCCGTGAGGGGCAGCGCACAGGAACCCCTCCCTGGTGAGCTCCACGATGTTTCCGATTCGCTCCAATGGGGTTTTGCTCTAGCGTGTCGTTAGCAGTGGCCAGTTCCAGTGACTGTTTAATATATTTACCAAAATATGCCAGGTTCTGTTTTCTCGATTTCGGCTTTTATAGACATATAATCTTTAATAGTTTAAGTGTCGAAATTTATAAAAAAAATGCATTTGTAAGATTATTAGTTATAAATCCGTCATGGTAATCCACCGCCTTCTTTTACTAGGTACAAACATTTAAACATTTATTTATTTCTTTATTTTTTATTACTTTTTTTATTATTTGTTACACAATCCGCCATAATAACACATATTCTGTGAAAATTTTCAACTGGCTACCTATTATCATTCAAAAGATACAGCCCTTAAAATGTCGGACGGACGGACAGTGGAGGTTTAGTAATAGGGTCCCTTGACCCTTTGGATACGGAACACTAAAAATTAAACAAGTAATATCCTTTTCTTGCCACCACTAGCGTCGTGTAATCCTTTTGGCGGGAGGATTACCGGAATCCGGAGGTAGTGATAGTCGTGAGTCTCCTAATATGGTTATAAAGAATAAGCAACATTAGAATGAATCAAAGACCAGACTAATACTGAAATTAAGCTGAATGATAGCTAACAAACAAAGGCTGAATATATGATATGCAGCTTATGTTAACCTGAGATTCCCGTACCTCGCAGAGCGCTACGCTTAAATAACTAGTGATGTGCGCTGCCTAATTTTGTTTCCGAACGAACTACAGAAGTTTCACTTGTGACTCAACGTTTTTCAGCTACACGAACGCTCTGAAAGTGTTCCGTTCCGAATGTCTGGGTAGCATATATGTTCAGCATTCTCAGGGACCGCATCACTACATTTTTGTTAATATCTTCATATGAATTTAGAAGAAACAAATGACCACTTCTGTATTCTCCCAACTTGTACCCTTCTAGAAGTCAGTATGTCATAATCCACGATTTCCTCCCTACATTCGCATATAGTGTGTGTGCGGTCTCAGGGACCGCGCGCCACCAACTTCGTTATTAAAATAAATTTATGTATTAGTCATTTTTTTTTTTACTTCTTTTTAATTTTTTATCACCTAAACATATTCTCCAGTTAATTTCCAATATATTTTTTGTTTATTAATATTTTCCTACTTAGAAACTTTTATTTGAAAACAAATATTTGGAGGGAAACGCAAATAATAATGCTAATGCTGTTTTCTGAATTTCAAGAGCAATAAACTGTTCTATAAATATAATTTCATATATATTTAACCTCCGTGTATACTAGTTTTGAATAAGATATTTTTGAATATCGAGAAAAATTATTTTATAGTTTTTTTATAATAATAAATATGCATTTTTATCCTCTGAGAAATGATAGCTATTATTCATTTTTATAATGGTTTTCTTTTATGTAATAAAGTACACTGCTCAAAACAATTAAAGGAACACTTGTAAAATCCCCTACAGAGGGCGTAAATAATACTTTTTAGCAATTTCATCTTCTGCAACATGAAACCTACTATCTCCCTCATAGGAAATGGTTGAAGCCAACACATTTTGCTGCCAGATGTTCTGAGAAATTTGCATAGCAATATAACCCCCCGGAAAACAAAGTGGTTACATGCCAGTACACTCTTTGCTTGGAGATAACGGTCGAACATTAGAAGGTGCAGGCATTCCTGGAACGTTGTTGTTAGTGCTCTGGCATGCCATGAAGGCAACTTGAAGCAGTAGAAGCTGCGAGAGCCGTAACATTGCTCCAAACGGGTCAATCATTTGGGACAGTGGCAAATGCCCTCAATGTCATTTTCCGACTGTGGACACGATTCCAGGCGACTGGCCAGTACACACGAAGAGCTTGGCAAGGTCGTCGACGCTCAACAACCGCCAATCAGATCCTTATGTGCGGACTTGTGCCCTGCGCCGAAGAACCTCAACGGCCAGAGACCTGAGAAATGCCCTGCAGATATCAACTGGGGTAGCTGTTTCAGATCAAACAATCCGGAACAGATTACGTGAAGTTGGCTTGAGAGCCAGACGACCAAATCGAGTGCCTAGGCTATCCCGCCAGCACATACAGGCGCGACTAGAGTTTGCACATCAACATGTCACCTGGCAGCTTCGCCACTGGCGTTCTGTTCTCTTCACAGACGAGTCAAGATTCCGCCTGACCCGCTGTGATGGCCGTCTACGTGTCTGGAGACGATGTGGTGAGCGAAACACCTACGCAACAGTTTGTGAGACTGGCCGAATGGGATGTTGTTCCATTATGGTTTGGGCTGGCATCTCAATAGACCATCGAACGGATCTTGTGGTCGTCCGAGGGCGAATGACCGCTGACGTTTACATTCGTGACATTCTGGAAGAACATGTGATTGTTGCTGCACATGGCATGGGGCCTGGATTCCTTTTGATGCAGGATAATGCTCGTCCACACACTGCAGCTGTCACTCAAGACTTCCTACGGATGCATGGCAGGAAGACCATGAGGTGGCCTGCAATGAGTCCAGATCTAAATTCCCTTGAACATCTTTGGGACATGCTTGACAGGCGAATTCGACACCGCTCTTCAGCTCCAGAAACACTGCAACAGCTCATCCAAGCACTTACTGAGGAATGGGACCGGCTTCCCCAAGATCACATCCGTCGACTGATACGGAGCATGCCTCGAAGGTGCATGGAGGTTACTGCAGCCCATGGTAGGCATACACATTACTGAGTGGTGCAAAAACTGATCCCTGGAAGAAACAGGGCATTCTCCTCACAACGTCCAAAGGACATTTCACTTTGTTTTAGGCAGAGGTCCTGCAGTTTCCTGATTTTTCTTTGTTTCTTCACCAGTTGTTTCAATAATGCATTCTATTGTTAAATAAACCGTCTTTTAATGATCACATACAGCGATTTTGACCATATTATTCGTAGTTGCTTCTGCACGCTGCTTAATAGAAGTGTTCCTTTAAATGTTTTGAGCAGTGTACTGTATATATATAGACAAGTAAAAATAGTGCAAAATATCAATTTTCAACTATTTTATTTTTATAAATGCCTTTCCTGAAATATTCATGTCTCTAATTTTGACGGAAAAAGAAGGGTTTTTAAATTTCTTTCTAAAAGTTGCGTTTTTTAGATAATATTGAAAAGTTTTTTGAGGTGTTCTATTAATAATGAGGTATATTAAGTGATAGCTAAAAAATATTCATGAATTTCATTTTTGAACATTAAAAAAAAAAAAAAACGTTTCAAAATGCGGTCTCACAGACCGCGCGCCACCATCCGTGTTGCAAACACCCGCGCCACCTCTGGAGTGTTAGTGGTAATAGAGAAATCGGTGTCGTGGCAGCGGCATATAGAACGGTGGCCGTGGGTGAGCCCTCTAGTAGACATCTAGTGGATGGGTATTCAATCTTTGCTTGAGCTAATACAGTTGTAACGTTAGTCAAAGTAGCTATAGAGCAAATCAATGGTCTTATCTTCAACGCCATGGATACGGAGCTGTTGAAATAATTATGCCTCTGAATCGTATTAAATGCCTTGGATAAGTCAGTAGATGTTCTTTAACTTTTAAACACAGTTATACACCAGGAGAATAGGATACGCCTTCGTACATAAAGAGAAGGGTTTGAAGATGAGTTTTTCAATATAGTGAATCAATGTCTTAAATATTGTAGGGAATAAACTATTTAGAAATGTTAAATAACATTCATCTGAAATTTTTAACTTTTATTTATTGTAGATCAAGAATATGATTTCCAAACCGGTAATTTATTTAATTATTTAAAGAAGTTAATTATACAGGGTGTTTTGAATTGAGTACAGATTTTTTGGGAGATGATAGAAGAGGTCCTTAGAAGTATTTTTTGTCATATGAACATGGAGTCCCCGCAGCTCCGTTTACTTACAATACTGTATTGAACAATAGCTACAATAGTCATCTGTGGTCTCATGTCAACCCATGTGCAACACATGTTAACAGTTTTCAGCATCGTTTTTCGTTGAATATTTGGGCTGGCATGATTCACAATGTCCTGATTGGGCCACATCGCCTACCATGCCGTCTTAACGGGCAAACATACCTTGGTTTCCTGAAGGAGGAGCTCCCTGGTCTTCTTGAAGATGTTCCACTAATGACCAGACATTTGATGTGGTTTCAACAGGACGGCGCACATTACACAAGAGCAGTTAGAGATTACCTAAATGTGACATATCCTGGTCGTTGGATTGGTATCGTGGCGGACCAGTTGCTTGGCCACCGAGATCGCCAGATCTCACACCGATGGATTTTTTTTATGGGGAAGCATGAAATCAATGGTGTATTCCGAACCCGTAGATACCGAAGAAGAATTGGCGGCTCGTGTTGTCGCGGCAGCAGGTGACATCAGCGACCGTGCTAATCAACTGTTTCCACGCGTACATCAATCCATCATAAGGCGTTGCGAATTGTGCTATGAAGCAAATGGCGGTCATTTCGAACAATTACTGTAAAAGTCATACAGTAGATTGCTTGTGTTAATTGTTAAAAATAAAATAATCTAGGCCTAACAACGCACACTGCGTCCCGGTGTCATTTGATTGTTCAATGCAGTATTGTAAGTAAACGGAGCTGCGGGGACCCCATGTTCATATGACAAAAAATACTTCTAAGGACCTCTTCTATCATCTCCCAAAAAAATCTGTACTCAATTCAAAAACACCCTGTATATACATGTATTACATTAAAAATTTAAATTTTGCATTAAGCATTTATTCTTTACTGGTATCTTTTTTATCGATGGGTATGATACGGCAGGTAAGAAATTTAAAATTACGACAAGATATACGTAAGTAAGTTAAAAATGGATATAGAAATGAAACAAATAAAATATTGACTTAAAAATATTTTATTTCTCCGCATAATCTCCCTGTACAATGAGGCACTTGTCCCATCGTTTCACAACCCTCTCTAAACTGGCAGCATAAAATTCTTTAGGCTGCTATCTGAGCTAGGCTGTGGCTTTTGTACAGCTTCATCGCCGGGAAAGTGATGCTCACAGTGTTCTGGTAATACTAGGGCATATTGCTTACCACATTCCAGCAGCAACAGTAAACTGTAAATGCCGACTCCTACTGTAACATCTTCATGATACTTTGTAATGCCATTCGACGGAAGCGACCAGAACTCCTCATCAAAGGTGTGTTGTTATTGCATGATAACGTGCGTCCTCTCATTCCAAACAAGACAACTGAGAAGTTTTTCAGCATTCTCCGTAGAACCCTTATCTTGTTCAAAGCGACTTCCATTTGTTCGGCTTGGAGCTACACAAAGGAGAGTTACCGCCTGGTTCAGACAGCAGCCTAAAGATTTTATGATGCTGGTTTTGAGGGGCTTGTGAAGTGCCTCAATGTACAGGGAGGTTATTCGGAGAAATAAAAGTAGTTTTCAAGTCAATACAATTATTTGTTTCATTTCTACGAGAGGCGTTCAAATTTGACTTGGACTTTATTTTTTATGAAATCAGGAAACTACCAAACACACACACACACACACACACACACACACACACACACACACACACACATACATACACACACAGAGGCACACACCAGTTATTTCTCAACTAGCAGAGGTACCCAGCGTTGCCCGGGATAATTACACTTGTAGGTAAACAGTACAATCTCAAAAAGTTAAATTATAACTCCCAATTCGTTAAATAATAACTCAATCAATACAACACAGAGCAAATGGACTATCCATTCCACGAAAAATACGAAAAACAGGAATTCTAGAAGCAGCATGGAACAGAATTTCCACCCGGATGGTTTAGTGATCCTCAGAGAGTTGCTTCGGGACCCATCTGGTACAGATCTTGTTGAATTTCAGCTTATCTTGGATGATGGTATCACACTGACAGTGCTGATGTTCAGTATTGAAGCCAATTCTCAGACATGAATCCGCCTGTTATCCCTTATCAGCTCATTTGTTCGTGCGATGATGCCATCATGGACAGCAGCTGCTGGCCTTGCCTTATAAGGTTTATTGCCGATGGATACTCTCCTTCCTTCAAACTTTTGGTACCAACCAAAGACGGATGATCGAGACAAACATGACTCGGTGGACTATCTTTGAAGTCTCTGATGAATTTCAGATGCTTTCACACCATCATTGTGGAGAAACTTGATGATTATTCGTTGTTCCACGCTGTCCGCCATTTTGTGTAAACAAACAATCGGTTGTCATGGCAACTGGATTAGTGGTGCTGCATTTCTATGACAGGCGGTAGTTGCCATCCCAACAATGAAAGTTTAGATTTTTACAACAATGAAATTTACAAAAAATAAATCCAGGTCAAATTTGAACGCCCCTTGTATGTCCGTTTGTAACTTATTTATTGACTTCTCGTATTATATTTCCTGTGAGATAATTTCATAAAATAATGTAGTTAATTTCCACTGACGACGTCCTTTAATTTTTTATACTGTGTATAAAACGACCGGTAAAAAAGTAGGCCTATATTTAAAAGTATTGTATTTCTTGCCATGTTATTCCTTGAAATATCTTAACAATAATAAATATGAGTGTCCCGTAACCAGCCTTATTTTGTGCGAATTTTCTTTGAGCGACGAGAAATGGCTTTACGTTAGAATCAACTATCAAACTCTTATTTTACATTCTCCTCCAAAATTTAAACACGAATACATGTATATTAAACGCGCAATTCAGTATAATATATTCAGGATTCCCATATTAGCTGCTCGAAGCTAAGATAAAACTGTTTAAAGCGTGGCATTTCTCTACTATGCGATGCGAATCCGCTGCGTCACTTCCTTTCATATAAAAATAAATTTTGTTTTGAAAAAAATGTTTTTATGTGTTTTTTTCCAGAACAATACTTACTTTTCCCGGACACGCCTTGTACGAACCAAAACGGTTCTATTCTTCAGATGAAAGATCGGTTTCGGCAAGCAAAATGTACCAGAACAGTTTACATATTCAAACGGAAAGGGGGTCATGTGACCACTCGATCTGGTGTGCATTTTCCTTATTAATCCGATATGCATATGTGAAAACGTTTCTGTAATAATGATTGGGGCAGCGAGAAGTATGCAAAGTAATTAACCAGGTAAAAGGAGCATTTCATTCTGGTGGTTATCAATTCAGTTGAGAACAGTTCCAAGAAAATCGAGGATAGGGATATCCTTCGTCATTTCAGAATGATGGATGATACATCACACTGGCAAGCTGTTGGGAGACTGCGTGCTAGTCAATTCATGAAGTCCCCGTTCCATTCGTGATCAACGTTTCTACGAGCACTTCCTTCTTGCAACCATAGGAAGGCAGGTACCAATAAGTTCTAAACATCGTGGATTGCACATTCAGTGACTCAATGTACAATAACCAGCGAAATATATGCCAAAGCAGAATGGACATAGACATAACTAATTTCGTTGGAACGAAGAACATGTCAGCGGGGCTAACGATTAGTAGAGCAATATCCTTTTTACAGAGGAGTTCAGATTCTGAGTTGCACCAACACCTCCTAAAGAGAAAGCCTCTGCACGGAAACCGTCATACATTGTTACATCACCATAAGAAGTGCAATTTCAGGGCTAGAAATAGTTATTGTTAGAAATCCACATAACAATGCCCTACTTAGATGATATTAACAATATATGACATTTTCATGCACAAGCTTTCTCTTTAGGAGGTGTTGGTTGAACCAAACAACGGATGTCTGCAGATGTGAAAAGAGCCCCGTTGAGCTACCATCAATATCTACGAGCGCCGTTAATTGGAGATGAAGGTGTGACAGTTTGGACTGGCTTTTCGTTGGGTGGACTCACTGATCTCCAGTGTTTGCAGGCAACACTATGACAACTTTACGATATCGAAATGACCGTCTGGGCCACAATTTGCAAGATGAGGTGGAAGGAGCTCCAAACATTTCAGAACATTACCCTAAACACTACAGAGGGTTGAGTACGTTACAACTAAACGATTTGCAAGCATCATATGTCTATGAGAAACTCCGCCGTCATGTTTGGTGATGTTCTATCTGGTGCCCACGGTGTCGAACTATGGCTCTGCATCACAGTTTCCATTCAATAAAACTTCGCCGCAGAGAATTTAGGTCGATCTGTGCCCACCGCTCTTCACAGGTTTTCCATAGACCGTCTAATGTGCGGGGTCGTCTACGTTCAAGGGCGCGTTTCAGTAGTCCAAAGCCGCAATAATCCATGAGGGATGCGTCTGGAGATTTCTTGGGTATGTCTTCAAACGGATTTGAATGTAAGCCCGTCTCCTGTTCCAGTGTTCGCAAATGGGCGACCGTTGACTTGGACGTATGACTCGCAGCTTTATCCTGATGCACCCATACGAGGTTTCGAACGCTTAACCACTCGGAGATTTTTGTGGATTATGTTGCGTTCCGTTGACTGTAATCTTACCTTATTTGCGACAGCCCTTTAAGTGTTGGGATTTTCTGCAGAGATGAGACGCGCTGCTTTCGCTCCACTAGCTGTAACCTTAGAAGAGAGCGGACACGAAAACAATGCGAGAAGGAAAAGTGGGCAGGCTATCTCACTTCTTGTAGGCTAAGGTTGTATTATTGTATTTTCATGTAAAGATGTTGAAAACTTTTAGAGTAATGTCCAATTCTCTGTATCGTGCTTAAATTTTGGAGGAGGAATGTGTTTTATTCATACTAAAATAAATTATAACAAAATCTAAATTGGTGATTTTAATTATGAAAGTTTTCTTATGTGAAGTTGTTGGTCCCGTGAGCTTTTCGCGGGTGAAATTCTATTAAAGATTATAATAATTAAGATGAATTTCAAGTTCCTTTATTAATTTCCTTTTTCTTAGGTGTGGATGAAACAACAGGTAAGAAAGTAAATTTAAAATTATTACATTTCCTGTGATGTAATTTATTGAAAAAGTGAAATTAATTATTTTGTATTTAAAAAATTAATTACATTTTTTCCCCTTTTTAAACATGTGTATGACAGAGACAGGTAAGAAAATAAATTTCAAATACTTTTCTTGTGATGTAATTTCTTGAAATAATGAATTTAATTTCCATTGATGGTTTACTTTTTTTCCCTTTTTTAAGATGTTTATGAAGCGACAACAGGTAAGAAAGTTGTTTTAAAAATTATTCCATTTAAAATTTAAAATTTACATTTAAAATTTATTCTTTACTGATATCTTTCTTATAGATCGGTATGATACTCCATAAACCACGTGGTAAGTAGAGGGGGAGTAAAGAACTGGCCATTGGTGAGGAGGGGGAGGAGGCGTAAGGTAGCAGACACGTGGTCTTTTGGGAATGGATCAAGAGATGGTCATAATTTCGTCACATTTCACTTGGTCACAGTTACTTTTGGTCATATTCATGTTGTCTCATACAAATCACCACATTCACATCATCCCGGAATCATTTTGTTACTTACGCGACTCGACACATTCAAGTCATCTTCGTCTCATTTCTGTAGTGGTGATCGTAATTTTCTAGGGCTCTACATGATAAGGAGGTGATTACACAGGTCAACACACATTTTGGTGCCGGCGATTTTTCAAGTGTTCTTAGGTAATTTTAGGGTGCAGAATTCAAAAATAACTTTATATTTGTTCCATCAGGTCTAGTTTTCGAGATATTAACGTCGCAACGTTGCACAATACAGAAATAGCAGTCATCATTGTGGTTTCTGGGTTCCCTCCAAACCATCGGCACACCAAATTTCAGACTTCTCTTTTGTCCATTAGTCCATTGCCATAAGTGTTCTATAAAAATTTTACACACAACAAGTGGTGCCCACGTTTTGTCTTGGTCACCAAGCTTAACACCAAAGAATCCAAGGTACCGTATAGACGCGCTTTTACCGGCATGCCGGAAAATCTGAGGTTCACCAAATTTCCTGTCTCCTTTTTCTGGTTCCTAAACCGGCATGCCGGAAAAAAGTGAAGAGGGCCGCAAAATGTGAATATTTTTTCGATAATTATTAATTACATTGTGTTTATAAACAAAGTGTTGCGTTGCAAAGTAACGTTAAATTACGAAGTTTATTCTTGTTTAGGTCGAACGTAGGATGTTTATATTAAAAGTTTATGGGCGTATATAATATTAGCTGTGTTGATATGCAGCTTACAAATATTACAAATTTAGTCAAACAGAAGGAACATTCTGAAAATGAGAAAACAATGCTAAATACAATGAGAACACGCTTGACATGTGCAAGCAATCCAAATACCACCAAACAAAACAAGAAAATGAAAATAAAAACAGGAAAAGTTATTCGTCATCTGAACGATTAGTATCACTAATTTCACAGTCTGTCAAGTTCCAGTCTGCCCTGTTGTCGTCATTTATATCAGTAGAAGGGTTACTGGTAATTGCCCCAGAATTTAAATTATCCGCCATTGTCAAACTGAAGAAACAACAAGCGCCTATTAGTGAGGGGGGAAACTCAATTTTCTGTCTCGAATTTTCCGGCATGCCGCATAAAACGGGGTTTTACGGCCCCCTGGTCATCCTCGATAATATACGGCATGCCGGTCAAAGCGCGTCTATACGGTACGCTCTTTTTTGATAATTATGGCGCTGATAATCATGACGTTTTTTTTAAGTAAAATTCGTGGTCATCTATCAGGAAAAACGCCACGAACTTTTTCCCAGACTTATTATATCAAATTCGCACCTCTGTACCATAACAAATAACAAAAGCGCATTAAGTTAGTGGTGCTGTATCTCAAAAACTATAGCTGATAGAGAGAAACTGTTTTCATATTTTGAATCAACACATCAAATATAATCAAAATCAGTTCTAACATTCCAGGCACCAAGAAAAAAAATTTTTTTTGTTCCCCAGTGTTATAGATATTTAATATGTAATTGCAATAATTACTATCGAATTCATTTAGCGTATACTAGACGTATAGTAAAAGTCAAAAAATTTATTAACGTAGTCTGTTCTCAATTATTTAGGACAAATAGAATCTAAAATCTATTATTTCGACCTCGTCTCCTTGATCTAGACGTGAGAATTATCTGTATCTTCTACCGCGGCTTACATCGACAGAACTTTCTGTGTCTTCTGATGCAGAATTATTTCCTGCCAGTGAAATTATTTTCAGGAGCAGGTTTTGTAGGAGGCGTAGGGGAAGACCGCCTAATTTGGACCACTGCTTAAATTGGACCACTGTTATATCTGCTGAAATAATTCTCCTTTACGTCGCCAGAAGTGTGGAGGGCATAGAATATGTTTAGTTTTACTCGTTAACGAAAACCGAAAGTTATTCGCCAGCAAACAAAGCACCACGAGCTTAAAACGAAAATTTCATCAATCTGATCTAATTTTTACACCTAATTGAACGATTGATAGATTGGGCCATAATTTATTGCGGTAAGTTATCTTTAGTAAAATCAAATCTGCCATTAAGAAATGCTGTTTTAAAATGAAAGTTAATCACTATCGATCCATACCTGCATACTGTTAAGCAAAACGTAGAAAGTGAAGGGTTTGCTTAATTTGGACTATGCATGCATGCCTATATTGAACCAGTGATCCGATTTAAGCAAATTAAAGAATCTGGTGTGAATGAATTTTTCTTTTATGCAGGAATGTCAAAAAAGAGGAAAGTATGGATTGTGGCAGGAGGAGATGATGGAAAGGGCTCTCTCAGCATTCAGGAATGAAGATTTCGGGTTGAATGAAGCAACAAGGATTTCCAATGCCTTAGGAGTTCCAAAGGCCACTTTAAAGAGGCGGTTAGATGACAGATGAAGATTCTTGAATCAGTCTCTTCAGTCAAGTAGCTCACCAGAGTGATCAACTAAACATCCGTAGACTAAAAAGGAAATCAAATGCTACAAGTGCCGCGATGGTTCTGACAAGCTCACCATATAAAGCTGACTTGGAAAAGAAGTCTAGAGAGAAGTCTACCGAACCAAAGACCAAAAAGGTCAAAACTTGCAAAAATTCAGCTAACAAAAGCTGATGCCCTTTGGTACCGCAAATTTTGTGATACCAGCATCATGAAGCCAATGATCCAGTGCATGAAGTGCCATGTTTGGGTACACTAAAAGCGTGCAAAAGTGTCTGCCAAACAAAAAAAATTATTGTTGCTAATGGAATTGACACATGGGAACATGGATAAAACTTTGATCTTAATATTTATTTCCAACCTGTTTAAGTGTCTATAGAAATTTTGAATAATTAAACTTATTTTATTGTTCTTTTTCTTGATGGTCCAATTTAGAACAAATGCAGTCCAATTTAGGGGTATATACGCCTAATTTGGACTTTTGGTTACCCTTATATAAAAATTGATAACCATTTTTTTCTTAGCAATAATATAAAATGTACACAGCAGTTTGGTTCACTATAAATCTGGATGTCTTGCAAAAAATTAGGCAGTCAATATCTCAAATAGTTTTCCGGAAATCGCCATCAGTGTAAAAGTGGTCCAATATAGGCGGTCTTCCCCTATCCACTGGTAATGGCGGATTTTCATCACATTGCATGATACCCCTTCATCCATCCCTGATGAACTCATGATAAAAATGCTAGAAGCAAATTATTTTCTGGCACCAACTGCATTTGATAAGTGGGGCCATCTGTCGAGCATCGAGTGAAAATAATTCTATCACTGCAAACTGCGGTAGAAGAGTCAGGTCTAGACGCGTGAGAATACGTAGGAAGAGGCCAAAATTAATAGGAGAACCTATTTGTGCCTGAAAAAATTGGGAAAAATGTTTATTTTATTTGGACGGTTAATTTTCTTGCAAAAACGTGTTCTAAGCGATGTTACTGCACAAAAGGTGAAGGCAACAAATTATGTTCTCGAGGTGATTTGAACCCGCGTCTCTTTATCTAAAACGCACAGTGTTTACTACTACGCCGCTCTTACCATTACGAAAAATGACAAATATTACTTTCCCTTAAACACTTATTCCAATTTTGTTTTGTCAGATGCCTGAAAACTAAGGTCCCATACAGTTATGTGACTGACCATGTGGGAAAGAATGGATCAATACCTTCAGCACAGGCAGCTATTTGCCTCACCGTAAAATGGGGTTACTTGGACACAAAAAGCAATCTTTTTTGACATTTCTTAATAATTCTATACTTAATAATAATAAATAAGGAGAATGGTTCTACTTTGCAACAATATGGATTTATTACGGAGTAGAACCTTTCTCCTTTATATTTGTGCAGCATGGACCCGACCTACTCGTGTAATTAATAATAATAGTTCTGCTGTTAACAAATAATAAATAATGGATATTAAGAAATAAAATAAATCAAAAATAAAAAGCTGACGTTTCGGATAGAGTCTATCCTTTGTCGAAGCAGGGAGGATAGTTAGAGAACTATCATCATTTTCAGGATAATTCTCTAATATTCTCCTTTTCTAATTATCCTCCCTGCTTTGACAAAGGATAGACTTTATCCGAAACGTCAGCGTTTTATTTTTGATTTATTTTATTTTATAATATCCATTATTAATTTTGTTCTAGCATTCTTGGGTCTCGTCTTATCTCTCCTACATCCGTCATTTGTGCTGCTAACCTAATTTATACTACTTTTGTGATATTTTTCTTGGACCGTAAATGTTTTTAGAACTGAAATTTTAATTTTGTACATATATGTATAATAAATTAATGAAATTTGGGTTCAAGTAACCCCCGAGCGATGTTACCTGGATCGATCCATGCTGCATTTTTCAATGAAATAAGCAATTACAATAGGCCATGGGCTCAAGTAAGTTCTAGAATCTGGAAATAAAACACTTCTGGTAGGTACATTTCTGTTATAAGATTGTTTTGTATTTGTCATTAAACTTGAAATGTATCATAAATTCCCTGACCTCGAATGAAATAATTTTAACCCTTTTATATCTTTTCAACTAACCTTTAGAAGTCCTAAAATATGTTTTGATTTGGAACCAAGTAACCCTAAGTTGCATTGTGAGTATCAAAATAAATAAGACAAGCCGAATGTGTCGAGTTGACTGAGTGGCGAAACGAACCGGGGACGAATTGATTGTGACGAGATGAATGTGTTGAGCCGAAGTGAATGTGACCAAAAGTGACTATGACGAAATGAAATGTGACGACCAGGACCCTCTTTATTACTTTAAAAATGGAGAAGGATGAGCCAATGACCGTGTGGTTTTTAGGGGAGGGGTTAAAGGTGGGGGGGGGGGGGCCCCTACAACATCGTAGCCACAGAGGGGAAGGGGGTAAAATGTTATCATTTTGGCCAAATGGTTTATGGACGATCCGTAAGAAAGTAAATTTAAAATTATTACATTTCCTATGATGTAATTCTTGGAATAATGAATTTAATTTTCTATTGATGATTTCCTTTTTTTTTTTTCCTTTTTATAGATGTGTATGAAACGACGACAGGTAAGAAAGCTGTTTTGTACAATTTGAAAAATTTTATTCTTTACTGATATCTTTTTTTATGATCTGTATGATACTCCATGTAAGAAAGTAAATTTAAAATACATTTCATGTAATGTAATTTCTTGAAATAATGGACTTAGTTTTCATTGATGATTTCTTTATTTTTCCCTTTTTTATAGATGGGTATGAAACGACAACAGGTAAGAAAGTTATTTTAAAATTATTGATCTAAGGAGTTTAAATGATTAATTTTAAATTTAAATGTGGTTAGTCTCCTTTTAATGGGGAAAATCGTAAAATTAAAATTTAATACAAACAAAAAATAAAGTCACCAATCTTGAAAAACGATGAAGAAACTTGTGAGATGGAAGAAAACTTAAACGATGAAGTCTATTGAAGATGTTGTTGATAGTAGAAATAAATTTAGTCTATTGAGGATGTAGATGAAGTCTTGTGAAGATAATGTTGTTAGTGGGAAACGATAATCTTGAAGGAAGTGTTGGTTTTGAAATATAGATGAATTTTGAAGAGGGTGATCCAAATATTTGGGATAAATTTTATATAGAATGTTTTATCCTACTGATGATGAGAAATATTCTCGAAAACGTTCTATCCTACTGATGATGAGAAATATTCTCGAAAACGTTCTATATAAAATTTATCCCAAATATTTGGATCACTCTCTTCAAAATTTCATCTGTATTTCAAAACCAACACTTCCTTCAAGATTATCGTTTTCCACTATCAACATTATCTTCACAAGACTTCATCTACATCCTCAATAGACTAAATTTATTTCTACTATCAACAACATCTTCAATAGACTTCATCGTTTAAGTTTTCTTCCATCTCAAGTTTCTTCATCGTTTTTCAAGATTGGTGACTGTATTTTTTTGTTTTTATTAAAT
The DNA here is from genome assembly GCA_023313115.1 of Rhysida immarginata. Taxonomy (NCBI): domain Eukaryota; kingdom Metazoa; phylum Arthropoda; class Chilopoda; order Scolopendromorpha; family Scolopendridae; genus Rhysida; species Rhysida immarginata. The sequence continues at coordinate 16,629 of JAHWFO010093731.1, forward strand.
TTTAATTTTACGATTTTCCCCATTAAAAGGAGACTAACCACATTTAAATTTAAAATTATTTTAAAATTATTGCATTTATAATTTAAAATTTGCACTTAAAATTTATTCTTTACTGATATCTTTTTTTTTTTATAGATCGGTATGATACTACAGGTAAGAAAGTAAATTTAAAATTATTACATTTCCTATGTCGAAATTTCTTGAAATACTAAGAATTTAATTTCTATTGATGATTTACTTTTTTCCTTTTTTATAGATGGGTATGATACTACAGGCAAGAAATTAACTTTAAAATTATTACATTTCCTATGATGAAATTTAATGAAATAAGAATTTAATTTATATTGATGGTTTACTTTTATTCCTTTTTATAGATGGGTATGAAATGACAACAGGTAAGAAAGTTATTTTAAAATTATTGCATTTATAATTTAAAATTTGCACTTAAAATTTATTCTTTACTGATATTTTTTTCGTAGATCGGTATGATACTACAGGCAAGAAATTAACTTTAAAATTATTACATTTCCTATGATGAAATTTAATGAAATAAGAATTTAATTTCTATTGATGGTTTACTTTTTTCCCTTTTTATAGACGGGTATGAAACGACAACAGGTAAGAAAGTTGTTTTAAAAAATGATTCCATTTAAAATTTATTCTTTGCTGGTGTCTTTTTTATAGATCGGTATGATACTACAGGTAAGAAAGTAAATTTAAAATACATTTCATGTAATGATAATGTCTTGAAATAATGGACTTAATTTTCATTGATGATTTCATTATTTTTTCCCTTATTATAGATTATAGAAAGTGGTTTTAAATTATTGCAATTATAATTTTAAATTAAAAAATTGTGAAGCAGTTTCCTAGAGTGTTTGTAAACAATCTTCATATATTGCATTGAAATTTTGAAATGGAAGTTCAGTTTGGATTTTATGTACCGTGTGTCTCAAAAGTCGCGTATCATATGAAAATTTTATGAATGTTGGCTTTATGTTCACACAGTTTCGCAAGCTTATCGTTCATGTTCAAAATATGCACCAAGATCCAAATTTTCTTCTGTCACGCGTAAAAGTGTAATTAGTGGGCTTGGGAACAGCAGGGTGCCGGCGATGAAATTCGTCTGCAGCTTCTCGAGATGTTCTGTGGTGATCTCCACAAAGAAGTATCATCTCTACACGTTTTTCCGCATTATTCCTCAACTTCTCTATTTCACCTCCAAAATCAAAGCAACCAATTAATTCATTTGGCACGCGACTTTTGAGACACACGGTATTTTGTTATTTACTCGTACTACACAGGGTGATTCAAAATGATGTCCGGCATTTCAAACTTTTACTATGCATTTATTTTATAACATAAACTAAACAGACCGGGTTTAAAATGCAGGAAAAATCAAGTATTTTTTTAATTCTAGCATTACAAATGTTCTATGTGACTCCCTCGAGTTTACCCGGACTTTGTCAAGACGATAGTCAATCTCATCCCAAACTCCTTTCAGAATGTCTGTGTTACTAGAGTTTTGCGTTTACAAAGACATCCAGTTTTCAAAAATTGATCATACCACTTACGGATGCTTTTGTCAGTAGGGCATTCTTTATGAAATTGCCTACGAAATGCCCGCTGGACTAAAATTATAGAGTTTGTTTTTGTATACTCCAAGACGCAATATGCCTTTTCAGTCACAGCCACCATCTTTATTTTTATCGCGACACTAGCGCCACCACAGACTCCAATTGCGGGAAGGTTAAAAATATTTGAGTATAAATATCTAAATAAAGTTTGACCTTTGAATAAATCATCTTTGCCCAGTCAAGGCATCACGTTATCTTTTAATACAAAGCAACCCTAAAATAACATCAAAGCTTTGATTGCTAATTATATTAGACTAGAGTTAGAATTAATTTGGTTAGGCTAGGTTTGGTTACAAAAAACCTTAAAAATATTCTTTAAAATCTTTTAAAATTAAATCTATGGCCTTAAAATTTTACTTTATGTTCTCTTATGACCTAACCTAATATTACTAATTCGTTTCGAATTTTTAATAAATTCGAAATTTTACCTAAGGGAACTAGAATTTTGAAAGTCATTCTGAAGTGTATATTTATCTGAAACTGGGGGAGAAAGAGAGGGCGGGGCGAGCCCATGCAGGCTACTTAATACAGTACAATATCGCTTGTTTTAGATACATACATAGAAAAATGGAATTCGGAAGTCTATGGAATTCGCTGGTAAAGGAAAAAGATGAATTATAATAATTTTTTATTAAAATTAATTTGTAATCTACAGCTTTGGAAAATAAGCATTTATTTTTAATAACAGGCAATAATGAATGCATACACACTTATTTAAATTTAAAAAATTAATAACTTATATGGTATGAAAATTAACTTACGTTTCTATAAAGGAGTTGTGAAGTTTATTTATTTATTTATTTATTTATTTATTTATTTAGCGTCTGGCTACATGTATCAAAACCATAAAAATATGAATACTAACGTTATTAAGAATAAAAATATAAAAAGCGTTAAGAAAAATTTATATGAGATTGACTCTGTCATAAATCACTGCAAGGCCATCGATCCAGTTCAACACATAATCCGTCACTTTGAAGAAATCAGTAAAATGTCCAGAGTGGCTGTTATGGGGCAGTCAGAAGCAATATGCTTTATAGTGTGACGTGCCACCTCATACCCTTTTTGTTTAGATAGTTGCTAAAACAGTTAGCGATGGGAGAAGCGTGTCAGGGGTACGGGACCTGGATAAATCGGAGGGTATGAACTAACGCTGGAACAAGAAGGTACATTATAAGACATTTATTTACGTTCAGGGTGTTTCAAAATTATGTACAATAAATTTAGTGACATATTCTTCAGGTCAAAAGAAGACGAAAATGTTCTATAGCACTTTGTCTGGAAACGATTTATTTACGCGATACAGCCAACTAAACCCGTGGCTCCAAATTACAGGAATTGTTCAAAGTGCCCACCACCAGCTCGCACGCACGCTTCGGCTCGTTGCACGAGCGACCGTCTGATGTCATGGAAGAGTTCGTCGCTATCATTACGAAAGGTTTGGCATGCATTTTCAATTCGTTGTCGCAGATCCATAATGTTAGGAACTTCTGTGCTGTAGACGATCGTTTTCACATGACCCCACAGAAAAAAGTCCAAGGGAT
>JAHWFO010093732.1:8249-47116 GCA_023313115.1 Rhysida immarginata
GTAAGTAAGCTTTTATTTTCAACAATGCCTCAGTCAAAAATACGCCAAAATTATCTTATTTCATTTTATTTATCACATTCTTGTTTCCATTCATTAAATTCAATTCTTATTTCATCATCTACTTGTAGTCATTTCTTTTTATTTCAGTTTTATCACATATTTTCACTAAACACATCTTGCAATAGCGACAATCGAATCTTCACGGGCAGACGGGGGTTTATCCTCGTTAAGGAAACTTCTATTTTTTGTGTTTAAAAACTCATGGAACGTCAAAAATCCTTTTTTGGCGTTATACACCCCTCCTTCAAACAGGAAGTGCGTCCTAGCGCGGAAAATTCTATCCGTAAACTATTTGTTCAAATTTTGTACTCACAAATGATTGCGACGCTCCAAGATCGCTTCGTCTGGTCCCTTTTTTGAGGAGGGCCACATTAACCTCCGTGGTAAAGAATTCTTCGGGGACGAAATTTCCCGCAGGCAACTTTCATCGTCTTGCCGTCATGACCAAATTTTCTTTCAATATTTTCACTAAACACATCTTGCAATAGCGACAATCAAATCTTCACGGGCAGACGGGGGTGTATCCTCGTTAAGAAAACTTCTATTTCTTGTGTGTTTAAAACACTTTTGGAACGTCAAAAATCCTTTTTTGCAGTAACAAGTTACTCGTATTAATTTTTAGATTATATTAAAAATAGTGCTGTTCATGAAAATACCTTTGATCACAATTTTCGTCAATATCACAGGGCTAATTAAAATAAATTATTTCAAAAAAGATAAAAACAGTGCAGAAGTTCTGTTTTGGATCGATGTGTGCCAGTTTATGAATGATATAATAATTCTGATGATTTCATTTTCATTCACAGGTTGCCCTACATGGACTCTCCTGAAACAATACCTTTCTGCACGACGACAGTAAATGCAAAAGAAGCTCAAGCACAACATGTAAAGGCTTATGACCAGTGTATTTGTCCACCAAAGTGCACTTCCTTATTAATGTTTTATGAAATTTCTTATGTATATGAGAAACCCCAAGCACATGTAGACTGTGTCATACCACCCTTTTTCAGCTTTGTAATTGTAATTGAAGAATTTTATAGTTATAGCTTTGTGAAATACTTGTGTAGCCTAGGAAACTTATTAGGAATAACTGTGGGACTGTGTGTTTTAAACATATCAATTATATTTAAATAATAAATGAATGTGCATAATTTTCATATTCATGCTCATACGAAATTGATATTTCTCCAATGAAATTGTAAAGATTCATATGCAGCATTTCTTTTATTAGTGAAAATCCAATTTTTTAACACTTTTATCTTATACTACACACACCGGCAAATGAATTAGAAACCTTCGTTCAATATTGACCCTCCTTTGGCTGTAATTACAGAACATACGCGGTTTGGCATAGACTGTACAAGGTGTTGCAATGCATGTAAGGTAATCGCAGACCATGCATTCGTGAGAGACCTTAAGGTCCTGCAGAATAGACGGAAGCAGATGCCTTCGACGAATGTCTCTTTCCAACATGTCCCAAACATTCTCGATCGGATTGAAATCCGGACTTTACGCTGGCCACAGCAGATTTTCCAACTCGGTGTCATGTTCAAAAAACCACACATGAACAATTCTTGCTCGATGGACAGTAGCATTGTCGTCCATGAAGAATCCGTCACCATTTGGGTACAAATCCACCATTGCAGGATGGACTTGATCTGCAACAATGTTGAGGTCGTCTTTGGCTTTCACCCGACTATCAAGGAATATCAGGGGACTCTTGCCATACCAACAAAACATGGCCCATACCATGACAGCTCCTCCTGCAGCTTGAACTGTGATCACAACACATGAGGGGTCCATCGCTTCATGGGGCTGCCGCTAAATTCTCTGCCGGCCGTCGGTGCAAAACAATGTGTAACCTGACTCGTCCGTCCGCATCACCTTTTTCCAGTCGTCTACCGTCCAGTCACACCGTTCTTTACACCACTGCAGGCGAACTTTCCGGTTTGTTGCCGACACCCTGTTCCTACAGCTTGGAATGAGCATGCACCTCACATGATTGCATTCATTTGCATATCACAATCATTTCTGACCTGTGACCCCGCTTCACATATCAGTACAGTAATTTATCACGGGTTTCTAATTCATTGGCCAGTGCGTGTAGTTGTTAACCAGTATTACAAAACTTTGTTAACCTTGCTTCGCTCTGATGCCCTGATACCCTTGCCGTGCAGCTTGTCTTATTTAATCAAATCAGAAAATAATTAAATAAAAAATCAATTTATTTTAAAAAACATACTGTATTACAAAACATCACGATACATCATATTTTTAGTGAAACGTCTATCACTATTTTTGATCAATTTCCCTTTTTCTTGAGGAATATCATGGATACAAATTTTTATATTGGTTTTAAATTTTGAACGTGATAAAGCGACATAAAGTAGACCATGAGAAAACAAAGGTTCATTTAAAATTAAACCTACATGAAAAAACGATTGTCCTTAACTGTTATTTATAGTCATAGCAAAAGAATTAATAATCATTGGAAATTCACATCTTTTAAGTACGAAAGGCAACTTGAAATCACTGGTTTCAAATCGATTCTTGTAATAATAAGAATTCAATTTGTATTTGCCTTATTTACAATTTTTGCTTGAATTAAATGTCTATGACATGATGTGACTATTAAGCGAGTTCCACATTGTAAAATCTTTTTTTTTTGGCTACAAATTTCTTATTAGTATGGCAATCATTCCTAATTTAATGTGAAGGTTAAATATAGTGCAATTCAAAATATATATACCTTTTTATATATATAACTTTCTATATAAAAGAAAACAATTATAAAAATTAAAGATAGTAATCATTTTTCGGAGAGTAAAATATGTCTATTCTGTTTTTAGAAAAATAACTAAACAATAATGTTTTGGGTATTTAAAATTATTTTATTCATAAATGATATACTATACAAAGGTCAAATGTATATGAATTTATATTTATAGAAATGTTTTATTGCTCTAAAAATTCAGAAATATTTTTGTGTTCTTGCATTCTTTCAATGTTGTAATTTCTCCAAATATTCGTAAACAAACAGTATATTAGGAATTAACTAGGAAAATGTTTAGGTAATAAAAATTAAAAGAAATAATTAAAAAGACTTTAACATCAAAGCTTTTTAGCAACGAAGTTGGTGGAACGCTGACCCTGACACCCCATGTCCTGTTATTTATTTATTTATTTTTATTTATTTATTTAATGCACTCACAGGAAGTAAAAATAATTTATACAGTTAGAGAGGGCTAATCAAGTTCAACAGTAAATGACAACAAGTGTCAGGCATACGACTCAAAACAAACATACAAAGAAAATCAATTGAAAAATTTAAAACAGTAAAAGACTAAATATCTAAGGTTGTACAAAATATGATTTTAAATTACGTTTAAAATGTATACAAGAAGAAATACAGTAGGATAGTGTACAATGAACAGCCGAACTGCGTAAATGAAAAGGGAGTTCATTCCATAGTAGTATTGCACTATAGGGAAAGGTTTTCATTATGAACGTTGACATTTTGGAGGGGAGCTCAAATAGGTAACGTCGAGTTTGACGTACATTGTCACCAGTGTTGAACCAACCCCTCACAAAGTTCTCAGGGTGGCAATCGTCACGTAAGGCACTCTGGAGTTCTGAGAGCAGGGCAACTTTATAAATGCTATCTAGTGTCGGTAGCTTGTGACGAACACAAGCATGGGTTACAGAGTCTAATCTGTCTAATTTAAAAGCTATACGAATGATTTTGTTATATGCTACTTTTTAGCGTCTTATATTGGCCTTGGAAGTTGATGACCAGAAAAGAGCTCCATAGGCTAGAGTTGGGACGATGGTCGCAGTAATATATTGGCTTAATTGAGCGGCTGTAAAAAGGATCTCAACCTTTTTGTAAGTTAGTTTTTCCGGTGCAAAAAACTAATAAGATGATCGATCATATCATTAAATAGGAGGTTAGTGTCAGAAGTAATACCAAGAATCTTCATGATTTTTTTTATATCTCTTTTTTTGCGCAGATTAAGATGTTGGTGTTTGCACTGTTGAGGGTTAAACCTCTTTTTTGGTACCATTCGGATAAATAGTTCTAGATCTTGGTTGAGCAAGTAGATCGCACTAGGATAATTGCAATTTGAAAAAGAAGCAAACAAAAAATTGTCATCAACGTAACTTAAGATTTCGTTATTAAAATTATAATTAAACAGTGAGACAGTGGCAACGGCGTAAAGAAGTGTGTCAAGGCTGGAACCATGTATAATCCCTCTAGTTGAGGGTTTCGAAATCAGTGGGTCATATGAAATGATATTAGTTCTTTCATGAAAGTAATCATTGAAGAGTTCTAAATAGGCCTTGGATACGCCTAACGTTTCGAGGTCTACCAGCAGTTGCGACCTAGAGATAGAGTCAAAGGCCTTTGAAACATCTGTTTGTGCTATTAGGAATTTATCACCACGATCACATGCCTTTATTGCTTTTATGTAGATCTGGATTGGCACCCAGGTCACTCTATGTCCTGACCGACCTCCTCTTTGGGGATGCGGTATGGTTGGCCAGAGGTAATCTGTGACAGCATTAAAAACAGCTTCTCCACGATTTTGGTAACGGGAGACAATACTGATATTGGACAAAAATTAACAATGTCATGAGGATCACCTTTTTTGTAGATGGGGTTTATCTTTGCTATCTTTAATGCAGCAGGAAATTTTTTATGTTTAATTATATCGGTACAAAGAGTATAAATCATAAATATTCCATTACCATTTAAATTTTGAATTGAATGATCATAAATTGTAAGAGGGTAACTCGGCCCCTTTATTTTTACTGTTCGGATTAGTTGAAGAAATTTTTATTATACGCGACAATATCCAGGCAATCACGGATTCAGACACACAGATTTCTAGAAGGCTCCAAAATGGAAGAATACAGAAATAGTTATTTGTTTCTTCTAAATTCATGAGAAGATATTCACGAAAATGTAATGATACCACACGTCTCCTCCAGAGTGTTAAAAACATTACCATGACTTTATTTATAAAAACATTACATGACTTTATTAAAAAAAAAACTTAAGAACCATGGTAATAGAAAATGTAACGAATTTCATCCATCCACCACAGTGTCTGAAATGATCTCGCTTTCTGCTCTCTAATACGCTTGTGAACATCGCTCACTAGAGGTGGCTAGTTATGTTTCAGGACTCAACTTTCTATGTAAAACGTGTTTGTCATGGTCTGGCAGATCAGCATGTAAAGTTTGTAGAGGACTTTTTAGGGTACCCTGTAAAATACTGAGCAACCGATATGCGATATTTGAGGCTTTCCCCTGACTTAATTATTTTATTCAATTCGACCACTTCAATTAGCGCTTCCAATATTACTCATTACTGTTAATTTAGTATGGTCATAAGCGGCACTTTTCCTATGTTTTTTGCTTGATGTCGCCTCCACATTTCTCTCACAATACCTAATTGAGGGCACTAAATCACACAATTAATTGAAGTGTTCAACAGCTAATCTTTCTTTTTGCTCCACCATAAAATCCCTTGATATTCGGTGTGACTTCCCTGCCTGAAACCTCCTCGACGCTGCTGTATTTCCCCCAGCCATCCTATCGAGGCACTGATATCACCAGGGTGAAGTAATACGGTCGCATATACTCCCGGTCATTGTAGCTCACCTGCATCTCCATCACCACCAACTGTTCCAGGATTCAGTCCATCTCCGATGTCGATGGCTAAGGTGAAAGAACAGTCTTTCTCATCTCTCTGATGCATATTTCAGTATTCAGACATGTTTTCCATTATAAAGTCTGATTTTGATACAGCACTTTAGTTTTGTATATAAGCGTATAGTATATGCGTCTGAGGTGCTTTCATGTAAGCTGTTCCCGTGCACATTTAAGATGCCGTGTGTCCTCTTATCTAGTCGTGACCATCGTTCTCTAAAACACTGCTGTGTCTGGCCTCCCCTCGTTAAAATACCGGGTGGGCAAGAAATAATGTGAGGTGTTCAGAGCTCGCTAGCGGGAATTCTATTAGGCCAAATGCAGTACATTTTGGTGTATATACTTAGTGGAACATGCAGTTTCGATTTCTGCAAAAAAATAGTACCAAAAGTCGCCATAGGGGGCGCTTATTTCAAGAAAACAATGAATACATTTGCATAAGCGCGTTCCGTGTTGAGCAATCATGACAATAAAAGGCAAGGTTGAGGATTTCCCATCATTCACGAACGAATGGCCTGACGATGACGCTTACTCTGCCTGACCGGGCGTTATTAGTCAAGTTGTTTTATCAGAAGAGCGACAATGCAAATGCTGCCCTTCGTGAATTCCGGCGATTGAAAACGTTACGAAGAGGACCGATGAGCATAACTAACTTACGGAAAATGATTGAGCGATTTGAATCTACCGGAATTCTAGGAGTGCAACCAGGCCGGGGACGCACACGAATCAGGCAGCAACACGTTGAAGAAGTTGCAACTGCTGTTGTGGAACAGGAGATGACTACTGTGCAGGGTACCACCAGTGCACACGCAATAGCACGCCAAACAGATATCCCATATTCGACGGTGAGGAAAATATTGAATAAGATATTGACATTTTATCCCTATAAACTCACACCTGTTCAACAATTGCTTCCTGGAGATGAACGTACCCGAACTGACTTTTCGTTGAGATCTTTAGCACGTAAGGAAGTGGATGATGCATGACCATGGCAAATTTTATGGAGTGATGAGGCACATTTTTATTTGAATGATGATATCAATACCCACAACTGCCGTATTTGGGCTGCATCAAATCCACAAGTGTGTCTGCCAACTCCTATGCATTCACCGTAACTAACAGTATGGTGCGGCTTTACTGCTTCTTTCATCATCGGCCCGTATTTTTTTGAAGAAATCCCTCCCCGTGGACCGGTGACTTGTTCCGTCAATTCTGCCAGGTATGCCGATATGCTTGAGAATTTTGTGATACCACGATTGCAGGAAAAGGGTTGTCTGGATTCTACCATTTTTATGCAGGATGGTGCGCCACCGCACATCGGACGTCAGGTGCAGCAGATCTTGCGAGAAGTTTTTCAGACAACAGAATAATTAGTCGTGCATTTCCCATGGTATGGCCACCCAGGTCGCCTGATCTCAACCCTTGTGATTTTTGGTTATGGGGATATTTGAAAAGCCTTGTGTATCATGTTCCTGACCTCTCAACCTTAAAGGATCAAATAACGTTACATATCAGACTAATTAATGCAGATATGCTACGAGCTGCCGTAGAAAATGTCGTGTACCGCATACAGCTATTGGAACAGCACACTGGTGGTCATATTGAAATACATTTGTAATTAAAAATAAAACATTGTTTATTGTTGTTACTAAAGTTGGTTTGTACGGTATTTGTTCATTTGACAATTAGGTATTCATTGTTTTTTTGAAATAAGCGCCCCCTGGGGCGACTTTTGGTACTATTTTTTTTTTGTAGAAATCGAAACTTCATGTTCCATTAAGTATAACACCAAAATGTACTGCATTTGGCCTAATAGAATTCCCGCTAGCGAGCTCTGAACACCTCACGTTATTTCTTGCCCACCCAGTAGATCTATAATATTTTATACGGGAAAAATCTCTACCCAATCAGCCTCCCATTTTCAACATTCTTGCTCTCTCATCATTTTAAAACGCACTCTGGTTGGATAATCTGTGTGTTGCAGTTGCATCGATTGTTCACCCATCCAGTCCTCCCGTCTCTTCCCTGTAATTTGTATCTTTGCTTCTATCTCTTTACCTCTGCCATCCCTTTTTGTCTTCTTCTAAGTTAATTTTGAATTTGTCTAGATTCTAGGCTGTTAATGGGTTTGTAATCGATTCCTTTCTGAACTCGCTAAGATACAGTAGTATGAAATTAAAATAAGGGATAGAGATACATCCCACTTCAAACATGACTCTGAACCCTATACAGTGGTCGCCATTTAATGTAGCCAAATTTAATATGACCAGCCGTCTTTTATGGCCACTCCAGCTGGGTCCGGAATTTTCTAACTGTTTCCTATGTAACAAATTTTGGCTTAAATTGGCCACTTTTTTCAGAGGAAGTTCACGAATTCTACTTTTTCATCTCATCTTACTCCGAATAAATGAAAACTCTACTTGTAATATCCACTCTTCATTTCCCTCTAACCCAGTGGGCACTGCTGCCCCAAATTACAGATTGTACTGATTGGTCAATTACGTGAAAGCTGCAAGTGAAGGGACAAGCAGAAAGCGTAAGCGAAATGGAAAGATGCTCAAGTTGAAGAAGGTCTTTTAAGTTGGTTTCATTATGTTAATAACAGAAATGCTCCAGTGAACGGTCCTCTCTTATGTCAAAAGGCTGATGAAATTGCAACGACATTAGGCCACACGGGCTAAAGGCTGGTTTCATCACTGGAAAAAAACGCAATTGGCTCAGCTTCAAGAAACTTCATGGAGAGGTTGCTGATGCTCTTGTTTATTGGAACTTGGAGGGACAGAGAGAAAAACTCCTCATTATTGTTAAGTCAGAATCTCTACGATTGCTTCAAAAATGTAAAAATATGTCCTAATTTTCATGAATCGTCTATCAATGCATGCACGACATCAGAGATCTGGATTTATTGACTAGCTCAATGTAACAAGCATCTTAGAAACTAAGACAAATAAATTGGTCTTGTATGTACAACTGCAGCGCCCATACTCACGTTCCTGATGACCTATCTACATAGAAATCACACGGCTTCTACCCAATACAACTTCACTTATGCAGCTAAGGTTGTCAAACAGACAGTAGACAATATATAAAAAAAACTACGTTGACAAGATGCTGTACGTGTTTAAATGATTATTTAAGCAAACAAACTTGTCTATATGTAAGTACAAACACATGCTCGACTTGTTGGATAAAAAAAAGTACTTTTAGTAACCTCTCTTAAGAAAGCCACTGGTTAATGTAGCAACTTAAGTATGGTCCCCAGGTGGCCATATTAAGCAGCGAGCATTGTACTAAGATTCTTTAACACGAATATGGATCACTCAGAAATATTAACAAATTTAAAAAGACCGTAAAAAATCTTTGAAATTCTAAATTAATAATATATTTACACCTTTTTAAAACGTTGTAACCTTGGAACCAATTTCGACTATCAATAATTTTACATTATATTCATTCATGACACATCATGCCAAGTTGTCTGATATACTAGCTGATATACCAGGCGTTACTCGGGCTTTTTTTGATGAAATTTTGCAATACCTGAATGTGAATATACAGGGAAAAAAACACATGAAAAACGCTTGCGTACAAAGGCCACAGCCAGCGGTGAAGAAATGTCAGATCAGACATTTCATTCTACTGTACAGGGCAAGTCAAAATGAATGCCCCAATTTCATAGTGTACTACGCAAACTGTAATCAATGTATTCATTCAAAACATATATAAATGTAGAGGTAATGTAATCACGTTTATAATGTTATATTCGCCAATAGATCGCCTCCAGGTCACACGACCATGATTGATTTGAAAGCCCATATCACAACTGCTTTCGCCAGCATCAATATATTCATTTTGACTAACTCTTATTTCCTTCTACTTTCGAAACTACTTACATTTTTCGTCACCTTTTTTCTCCGGCACTGCGTCAAACTCATTCAGCTATACACAACAATCCAATATGAGCAAAGTCGAGAGGCCATCCATTGGGAGCATTTTAAAAGAAGTCTTTTCCATTCTTGAATATGAATTTTAACTAAATTAATTCTAAGATGTTTTCAGGTGTTCATTTTTTCTATATATTCACAATCAAATATTGCAAAATTTCATCTAAAAAGAGCCCAAGCAACGCCGGGTATACCAGCTAGCATATAATTATTTAGTACGAGTGCACTCAAAGAAAAACAGTGTTTGCGTTTTAATTCTGTTTATTGAAGTGCTTTTGGATACACAATACTTTTGGTTTTTCCGTCTGGTGCATACACGAATAAATCAGAAGGTTTTCCGACGCGTGAGCAGGCCGCATACAGCTGTCCATGAGAGAAGCATGGATTTTTCAAATTTATTCCACACACTTGCAGCGATTGTCCCTGTGCTTTGTTTATAGTCATTGCAAATGCGAGTCGCACCGGAAACTGCAAACGTTTGAATTCAAATGGCATATCTATCGGTATCATTGGGATGCTTGGCAACAGGATATCTTCTCCTTTAAATTTTCCATTTAAAATTGTAGCTTCGATGACATTGTTTATTAGCTTTTTCAGTGAAAGCCTGGTACCGTTGCAAAGTCGTGATGGATTGATGTTTCGGAGAAGAATGATAGTCACGCCAATTTTCAATCTTAAAACGTGCGGTGGCATGCCTGGCAATTCAAGTGAATTCAAGAATTCAGTTGGATAATTGAAAACTTCGTCTTGATTCATTACAGTATCAATGGACTTATACGTTGTCGCTTCGCCTGGAATTTCGTTTTGAATGCTAAAGTTGATGACATTGACATCGTTGTTTTTGGCTGCTAATATAGCACGTGCACTGAGCCAATGATTATTTTTTTTAATTCTGTGCGATATTTGGGAAAACATTGTGAATTAATTCGTCTGTGGTTGTTGTGATTTTACAGAAGTTGGTTGGCAATGTGATATTGTGTGGATTCATCGATTACCATTTTTCCATTCCCAATATTCAACAATTGTTTTGCGAAACGTCCAGCGGATACATCATGTTGTAGTTGTACACGCATATTGGTCTACAAAGTCAATTTCTGTAAAACTGATGATTTGAGGCATGCATTAAGTTTTCATCAACGGGTGTTGAACGTGGTATAACTGGTAGAGTTTGTCGAAAATCACCAGACAATAAAATGAATGCGCCACTGAAGAGCAGTTCATTTCCTCTCAAATCTTTTAGTGTACGATGAAGCGCTTTCAATGCTTTTTTGTGCGCCATAGTGCATTCGTCTCATATAAATGAGTTGACATGATTGGAGTGCTTTACCCATTCCAGAATTTTATTTGAAAGTGCATGTGGGCATCTCAGTGATTTGCATATTCAAACGGCAATTTCAGCGCTGAATGTGCTCTTCGGCCATCATCCAATAGAGTTGCTGCAATACCAGATGATGCGATTGCCAGTGCAATATTTTTTCATGATCGTATGGTTGCCAAAATAAGTGAAATGAGAAAAGTTTTGCCTGTGCCTCCTGGTGCATCTAGGAAATACAATCCTCCGCTTTGACTTGTTATTGCATGCATAATTCTGTCATACGCTATGCGTTGTTCTGGAACCAATTCGGAAGATTTGTTTGAACATATGTACCCAATTCGTCGATATCAAAGTGCTTTTCTCGTTGCAAATCACGATCGATAAGGTCGTTCGCAGATCGATTTGGTGCAGCCATTTCCAATTGCACCTCAATCGAAACCAGTGCCTCATTATACACGTTTGGTGTGAATTGAATGTCCGGATTTTTAATCGTTGCACGCAAACGATGAAGGATGTCCTCACTCATGTAATCTTTGTATTTATTCCAAAGATTTTTTGGATTGGATGGGAAGCACGTTGTCAATATGATAGCAAATAACGTGCGTTTTTGCTGTGGTTAAGCAGTATTCGATGCATCAGCGAGAGAAGTGTCCCAATGCGCATCGTTTCAAGAAGATTTACTTTTTGGCAAGCTTCACGATAAGTGGACCATACTTGACCGTTTACTGTTCTCAGTTCTTGGAAGGATGTCGGTCCACGTACGTTGATTAACAGTAATCGCAAATAAAAGCATTCTGCATTGTTTGGGTGAATAGTGTACAGACGGCTTAATGCGTTGGTCGAATTAAAATTGGGATGTCCTTCAACTGCTTTACCTTGTTTGCGACGTTGAAACTCTTTCGCTGATGCATTCCCCGTGTAGTATGTTGGCACTTCAGAGTAAAGTAGCGTCTTTGCAAACATATCATCCCAGCACAATGAGAAAAATGCAGTTAACTTGTTGGCGGTGGTGACAATGCTCTTGCACGTGCATTTTCTGTTGTGAAGTACACGCGTTGTTCATTTTCAAGGTGCACTGCCAAATGAACAACTGTTGGATGTCGTTCATGGATTGGAAATGATAAAATGCGTTATACTGCTTCATTGCTAGTAATGTAGCGTCCCAGTTGATCGATTTCATCGATAGTTACAGTTGCATTTCCCACTCCAAAAGCTGCCATATCGTTTCCTTTGTTGACATACTTGCAAATCTACTTGATTGATTTCACCGAATTGCAATACTCGACGTTGATGTGTGCTTAGAGAGTAACGGTGAATAAGGTACAATCCAACGATTATCGACCTCAACATCATTGTTTCGTACCTTTAAAGTGCGGCTTTTCCCGCCATCTTCAGTTGATCGTCGACGATAGAATGGATATCCGTCATTGCCAGAGATAGTCTCGGCAAGTAAGTTTCTTGGGTATCGCTTCGTGCATTTTCCATCAGACATGCATGGTGAATTGTTGTTGAGTAAGCCACATGGACCATGAATCATGTTTTTGGTGACGACTTCAAATAAGTCTGGATCAATGTCGACATCTGGTATTTCTGCTGAAATGACTTGATCTATTTGATCTGGTGTAACTTTTTCGATCAACCAAATCAAAATGTGTGCATGTGGCAATCCTCTTTTTTGCCATTCAATGGAATACATCCAACGGCTGTCTCTCCAAAAACATGATCTTTTACAATGAAATCCAATAAAGAATTCAATTTTTGTTTGAACACATGCGCGGAAATATTATGACGATCCGCTGATGATTGACCAGTTAACAAAAGTTCTTTTATTTCATCCTACGTAGGACTGCACGTGACTGTAATAAAGGAATCTGGGCGGCCATATGCGCGAACATATGTCATTGCATCTTGTGCGTATTCATGCATATGCCTTGGACTCCCTGAAAATGTGGCGTTAGTATGACCATTTTCCCCAATTCATTGGTATTCACAATGCCATCATTAACAACTGCATCACGTAAATTAATGCACTCTTCGGAACGCAACTTGGTTTGGATTAATCGACGATTTGTAGAGGAGTCGTTCGGATTCGATTTTCGCATACATATCGACAATATATTGATGGAACAATTGTCGGCATTTCAAGATACGATTTTCAGCGTTTTCACGAATCATCTATATATATACATAAATGTATGTATGTATGTATGTATGTATGTATGTATGTATGTATGTATGTATGTTTGTGTCTAATACAAATCTACAGTTTTATTCCAATCTTGATGAAATTGTGCACACTTGACCTTCAAAGCAAGAGGATAAAGCAACGAAATTCGGAGGGAAGGATCTCGGGGATATTTCCGCTTTGTGAGGGGCGCCAGGAGAGTCCAAAGACTGGCCTCCAGTTTTGTATTTTTGGAGTCTAACTCCAATGCAGTATTTCGCGAGTAAAAATAGGTCTAGAATAATGTTATTTGGTACGGTGATGGCAATTGACGAGATCAAATGTCTGTTTGGTTCATTTCTTAATTGTCTTGATCCACTTTTCCGGTATTTTATGTTTCCCAGATTTTTTCCGGATTATTTTTTTGGTTTTCATAAATTAACATACAAACTGGCATGTTGAAAGCTTAGTTTGTACATTGGTCATAAAATATCGATTTTGTTAGTTGATTTAAAATTTATTTGGTTTGTATTAGCTTCGCTTACACAGTGGGTCTAGCATGAAACCACCTCGCTTATTGTTAAAACTACTGCCAACTTGAAGTCAGTACCTTGAAACAACATGTACCAAAAGAATTACTAATGGTTTATTCAAAACAATGCCCATTCATGAAAACCGAATACGTTGTGCTCAGAGTAGCATGACAGAAAAACCACCTAGAACAAGATGGTATTTGTTTATTTGCAATGTAGGATATGTCTAACGCCTTCAATAAATTGTTTCATGCCCTACAACTCATGCATAGTGGTTTCACTGTTTAAAAAACACATTGTTTCATTGTTTAAAAAACACATTGTTTCATTGTTTTTACTTTATTCCATGTATTCACTTGTTTTAATTCGTGCATGAAAGGGTTAAAGTATCCATGACTATTTTTCGATTTATTATGAAGTAGCTGGTATACTCGGCGTTGCTCGGACTCTTTGTTGATGAATGTTGCAATTTCTGAATGTGAATGTACAAAAAAAGTGAACATTATTCTTCACCTTTCATCTCCGACCCTGCGTCAAATTCACTCAGCTAAAGGGCCGGTGATTATAGAGGAGTGAAACAGAATACAATAAGAACATTTTTAAAAACTTTGTCTGTCTTTTTGAACACGCTAAAATCCCAAACTACTTGACGAATTTTCATGGGGCTTTCACAGGTAAGTTGAGGTTAACTTGCAGCAACATACAGGCTTACGAAAAAAAATATCTTAAGTCTTGGAGTATGCTCACCTTAGAAGAGCCAAAAGTTGGCGCTTCATCAGTTGATTTTTAGAAGACGCTCATACATAACAAAAGTGAAGCATTGCCGGGTCTGCTAGTAAATACTAATATGCTGAAAAAAGTACCGGTATGATAAATAAAATTTAACAACAAACGACATGAAGTGTAGCAGCAGCGAGCTGAAACTACTTTACTGCATGGTGTTGCACATGTGCAACAACCACGTTTTCTCATCTATGCACATATACGAACAATTTTTTCGAAAAATTTCACTATTACCATACTCTATAAGATGGATATATCATAATATAATTTTATCTTCACAAAACTTTGAAAGATGGCAGAGTTATAATTGGATAAACTTACCTAAACTGAGAGAAGAACACATGATTGCACCGCCACACTTCAAATTGTTAACTCAGCAGTTTTAAAAACTGCTACTAGATGTCAGTATTCATTAAGCTAACAAAGAAAATATAGTGAATATGCAACAGCATGCAGCTGCGGGAAAACCTAAAAGTCTAAAAGTTTATTGTGCAGTTTACATTTTACTGGTCTGTAGCAGATCTGCTACAGTATGCAGTAAGGGGTAAATCTCTCAATATTGTGCTAAAAGTCAGTATCTTCAGCTATTCCTGAAACTGAAACAGATACTGAAACTGTTTTGCTGAAAATAAAAATTAGAAATTAGTAAATATAAAGAACGTAAATACATTAGGAATAAAAGACAAGTATAAAATAAATGAGTTGTTTTTCAATAATCATCTTATATATAAAATGCTAACTCCTCCTGCTCCATGCCCGTTTCCATAATGCCGAGCAACAATATAAACTTTATTATTTCCAACAAACGAAAAAACATTGATTGTTAAATTCCGAATAAATACTGAAGTCATAATTTTTTACTCGCAGCCAACGTTGGCTACGTTTTTTACTATATCTATTATCATTAAAAAGAATTCGCGCTAGACTAAAGACAGTGAGAAAATCAAATTAAAATCCTAAATAAGTAATTTTAACTATTTTAAATTCTTAAATTTAATTTTTATTTAAATTTTATAAAAATCAGTTGCGAATGTGTGGTACTGCATTGCCAGAACGATATTAATTAATTAAAAAATCGTTACTGTATTCGCAAAGTTGGTCGTTCCGTCGTAACTATTTTCCATTTTTTGATTTTGCCTTCACATTCTGATAAGAGCATCAAAAATAAGTAAAAGTTTTAACAGGCATATCTCTCTCTTCGGAAACAGGGACAAAATGATAGTTAACCAGTTTTGTCGAAGGACCAAGATATAATGAAATAAATAATAGTGTTCGGCATTAATATATATGAAAAATAAATAGTATAAATTTTATGTCTAACTTTACACTTGATTTTTTATCTAAACACTCTTCATCTCTTAAATAATAATGTATATAATTAATTTTGCTTATTTTAATATATGCGTCATTCCACGTCAATTCCGGCAGAAATTTTATAGTTTTGGCATTGACCTCTCGGATTTTAAAGAAATTTGGTATATACGATTGCCCTAGAGAGTTATTAATGAATGCCAGATATTATTATTTCTTTTTTTCATTTTTATGGAAGTTACGGACATTTAAAATTTTCGAAATTTAAGTTGGGGCCTTATCTATGAAAAATTAAGTTGGGGCCTTATTAAGGTGGGGCCTTATTAAGGTGGGGCCTTATTAAGTTGGGGCCTTATTAAGTTGGGGCCTTAATGTACCTTCGGTTGTATTTTACTTAGAAAGATGTGATTGGTGACATATGAAAGCTCTTTAACTGTAGATTCTACATGAAATTATTAAAATTGTATTCCGCATGCGCAAATATTTGAATTTAATGAAAATATTATATTTAAGCAAATTTCTCAAAAGGTGGGTATTTTTTTCGTTATAAATTATTAATATTTTACACATACTTTCATATAAACAATACAAAAAATTCAAAACTGTGTTTTCCTCCGTTTTGAAGATATCAGTTTTAAACTTTGATCTCCAAGCAGCGGGATTCAGGTATTAGGAACTTGACTACTCGTACAGGGAAGAGAAAGCGTGTAACCTTGGCACCATTCATTTATTTATGTTTTATTATTTATATAAATAGTATTATTAATTATAATTATACAAAAAAATAAAATCAATAGTAGCATTACAATGATAATTATATCAATAGGAAAAATGTTTCTTAGAAATTTAGATTTTTTTTTCAGAAGTCAGAAAAGTATTGAGCATCTGCTAAATAAGAAAATAATTTAGTAAGAAAATATAAATATGATTTATGATATCGAATTGTTAGTAATAAAGAAAATATATTTACTTTACACTTCCTCAGAGTCAGTCACTACTGAGTTACCCTGAAGGACGAGATGAATTGCAGAAGCAGCTGAAGTTGATACAGGCTTCATTATACAGGATGATTCAAAAGTTAGTGTGGAAACGTATACTGTACACACATCAATGCACTTTCTGCAGACGTCATTGCTGAGCGAATCATCTCGGCGGCATCTGGCCTGCACGCTCGCTGGACCACACACCTCTCGATTTCTTCCTTTGGGGTGCCTTGAAAGGTAAAGTGTATGCAAACAATCCGCACGCTTTGCCTGAGCTGAAGGAGGAAAAATCTGAAGTTCAACTACTCTCACCAGCCATATTGAGCAGAGTGTTTCAATATTTAAGTGCAACTGCTCTTTTATCTCGTCATCGGGGATTGAATGTCCCTTAAGGTGATTTTTCTTCTTTGGGATGTGGTGAAAGTCGCAAGGTGCAAGATCTTTCATCTTTGAACTGCAGTTTTTCATCTTTGAACTGTAAGTGCTGCAACACCTCTATTGTGTGGCGATTGTTTGCTGGAGAGCGTTATCATGTTGCAGAACTTCTTAGAATCTCTTGAAATAGCTAAATTACCGCCTGATATATTATTAAACCATGAAAGAGACCCACTTGACCTGTCACAGTGGGCTTCACTGGTTTCAAAACCTTAACCAGGCTGAATGTTCTTACTATTTCTTCACACGGATATAAGAGCCTGATATAAGAGTCTCTCCACTTATAGTAGCTTTTCGTTTTTGTTCCTAAGTTTTTTATTTCTGTATTTTTTTCATAAGTGTATTTTGTCATTGGGCACTTGATCCTCTCCAATCCTGAATTATCCCTCTTTTGTGTAAACCAAACATGATACCAAATAAATGTAGAGAAGATACTACGGTTGATCGAAAAATAAAGCCTCCATGGCTGTAACTTTTATATTTCCTAACCGATTTTCAAATTTCTTTTCGTATCTGATACTAACATTTGTCCTCTATGTAATGCACTATTCACTTTTCGACATTATTCCCATCCCTTTCCACGCATAGCACCAACGTGTGACAACTCGGGTGAGCCCATCGGAGAGGAAGTCCAGGGTTGCTGTCGACACCAGGATTGAATGGCAGCTTTGGATCATCTTAAGCTTTTTAGGTTCGTCAATACAATCTAGTATCCGAAAATTATCTAATTTTCCAATGTATCCCGTGGATAAAATGTGCTCAGCGAATGCAGATTTTTCGGGCTTGTAATTTTTGATATAGCTAAAGTGTACTTTAATGCGGGTACAGATCCTTCTTCTGCTTTGGCCGATGCAAGTTGTCAAAATATTACTCTGAGAGCAATTGTGAAACTTGATCGTAGAGTAGCCAACAATAACGTCGTTCATGAGGATCTAGGGATGACGCATATTGGCAATTTTGTACAGGATACGATAACGACTATGCTCCCGAAGATGCTTAATCACAGGAATCAGTTGGTGTATGAAATTCACAACCCTTCTGACTACAGGAAACGCCTTAAACATCGTTTGCCCAGCCATGTCCTGGAAGTTAATTTCGACGATGTCAGGAATGTTATCTTCCCCGATTTTTGGATAGCCTAGTTCGCCTCTGGTTCCCCCCCCCCTTTCTATGACAATCTTTAATCAACCTTTTTATCCCCGGAGTGAGGGGAATATTCTTCAATCATCTTGAGGAGGGCCTTCGGGGTTTTTTCAGGCTTCTCACCTATCTCACTGTAATTCCTCTGGTCTATATATGTGACGAGTGAGTTTGGGAGCGCTGCTTCAGTACCACTCGCATTGTTTCTTCCACTCCACTGCTCGATTGTCGATTGTGTAACCTCAGTCATACTGAAGAAGGCCAGATTGTGACCGAAATGTCTACATATATGGTGTATTAAAATGTTCTTGTGGACAAGTGGAGTCTCCTTTCTCTCTCTCAAGTATTCTAGCATCCACAGATTCGTAAGGTCAGTTTTTAATTTTTTCTTTAGCTTAGTTAAGAACAGAAATCACAGAATTCCAAGGTCTCCTGGCAAGAGGCTACACTAACATACAGGGTGATTATAATTAATACGAAAATTTGAAAACTACTCGTTAGAATGACCTGATAATTTAGCAGAACAATCGTGAGGCAATGGAATTTTGTTTGGCGAAGGAAAAAAGAGTTCCAAAATCTGCACACAGATGGCGCTGATAGGGTAATATCCTGGGAAAAACCAAAAATGGATTCATGAAACACAGGAGTCTTGTTAGCCAAAAGGAAACAAAAGAGTTCAGGGGTTTACGAAAAATTTATTAGCGAAAAGAAAAGTATAGTGTTTACAGCGACAACAGTGATAATGCCAAAAAAAACAGATGATGGAAGAAACATCTTGCTGATGATTAAGGCAGAAGTTGTTCGACATGCCCTCCGCCTTGTTCCGCTATTAATTGGAAGCGCAAAATGCTCCACATCAGATCGGAGGGTATCTGTACTGAAACAATGGATGTGGTGTGTGATGTTTGCCTTCAAGTCAGCTAGATTCTCAATCCGCTCGCTGTAAACAACATTCTTCAGGTACTCCCAAAGCCAGAAATCACACGGGTTTAAGTCGGGGGAAAGTGGCGGCCACGTTATTGGAAAATGGTGTTTTATTATCCTACCATCTCCGAAATGAGCACTCAGCAGCTGCTTCACAGGAGTAGCAATGTGCAAATTGTGCGATCCACTCACTGACGCTGCTGAAATGCCGGAAGGACATGGTTACGCAAAATGCTTCATACCACTTGCCTAACAACATTCCTGTGTTTAACGAATCCATTTTTGGTTTTTCCCCTGACATTACTGTGCCAGCGCCATCTATCGGCAGATATTATCATTAAAACAATTGCCAGCATTAAATTCATTAACAACACAACATGAGAGAAGGAATGAGAGCGTCATAGAAATTGCGAGCTTACCTTAGCTGGCATAAACGTGGCCGAGGTCTTCCCCGATGAATGCTTGAAGTCCCCAGGGTGAAATCACCTAAAGGGACTGCTCGAATTCCTTCTCGGACAATAGCAGGTTCGACCAGTATCATGGAGATGCCCTTCTCGGCACTCCTTGGACTACTGCTGGGCAATACAGATAATTTCCTGGTATCAAAGGGTAAAGGAACTGCTGGGCTGGCGACTGCACTGTTGTAGTTGCGTCCACTGGCCAACTATAGTTAATCGTATCTGAATTCCAATGCACGAAACACTCTGAAGCCACACCTGTTTTCTCGGTTCTCTGGCATTTGCTGACGGCACACGCTCGTGGAATCTCGGGAATCACAGGCCACTCGCTTCTGATGTTAACTGCGTAGTTGGCTTCGAAGGCGCTACATCGTTCTCCAGCTGAATCTAACTGCAAAGGAGGGCTGCAGAAATCTTTAACATCCACAGTAATAGCATATGAGACCACCTTGAAAACGCAGCCATACGCTTTCTTTACGCTGGAGGCAGCTGAGGACGACGAAAGGAAACTTCTACGGGTTCTTAGGCCCAAATTCACGACACTCGCCGCAAGCTACCCGTTCGGCTCTTGGAAACTTCCTCTCGTTCGTGAACGAACCTCAGAGCACAGTCTGCCTTCATTGAAAGCTCGCATACCACTCATTTTTCCTTTCTCTCGTTTAAAGCCCGCGTTTTCTTTTTATCGACGCTAGCGCCAACCGTTTCTTTTTTTTTTATTACAACCAGGGAATAGGGATAATGGAAAGTGAGGCTCCCGCTGATTTTTGATGTCCGGAAACAACCAGGGCACCAAGCGAATGAGGCGAAATGGCTAAAACTGAAACCGAAAGCAATATCATGCTCAATGACTTTCGCTTGACCCTTGAGAATGGCAGACCAATCAGAACAAAAGGTTTAAACAATTTCAGTTTTCACGCCATGCATTCAATTGTATTTTCGCATCATTAACACAATAATGAAGAAATTATATATAATTATTTCTACAAAGTATTTTTAAATACACATGTATATTGAAAAATTTTCAAATCATATTTATGAAAAATGTGTATATTTTATTCCATTTTAAACACATAATTATTATATACTTATTTAAAACAAAAACATAATTTATTTACATATCTGTCCTTAAAAATAAAATCTTTCATAATTTCATTTGTATCAAACTTCATAAAAAGTTATTAAATAAAATTATTTTTCTTTGTAAAGATACGAAATAAGCTATGAATGCACGTCATGCAACTGCTTGTTTGAAGTGCAACTTTAACGGTCTTTGTTAGTATCAGGGATGAAGAAGACATGGATGCGACACTCTGTTTCAATGCTCTTGAAAATGAGCCAAGCGATAGCAACGCTCGCCGTGGTTGCGTCCGAACTGTTACGCATAATGCAACGCGCATACCATGCTCTGCTGGCAGCCTACCTCTCCGTTAACGGGATACCGACATTTCGCTACAAGACACCTCGTGACAGAGACACCTCGCGACAGACACTTTGTGACAGAGACACCTCGCTCCGAAAAGTTTGCGAGGGTCACAGCTTTCTATCCTCGAGCAGAAGGTCAAATTCCAAACTCGTTTCCCTATTTTTGTGGCTTTCCCCCTTCTTTGGTTTTCCCCTTCTTTCCTCCTTTTATGCTCGAAGCTTTTAACTTCCTTATTTAATTTGATACTCAAATGATAAATTAAACTTAAATTATTAATTGGAAAATGGTCAAGGAGGATTTTTTTCACGCCATTACCTCCGATATTAATTAATAAATTTTTTCACCATTTATTAAATTATTAATTGAACTGATGTAAAAAAAAAATAAATAAATAAACAAAAAGTCATGATTTTAGGATTTTTTTAATAATGAGCGATTATTTTAAAGTAGGTTACTGATATACGTATTAAAATGATATTCACATTTTTTATATTAAAATATGAAAGGTTTTACCGGATAAATTTATGATTAAATTTGCTACACATTTATTAAAAATTTAATTAAACAAGAGTCATAGACTCCTGGATTAATTGGTTAATTAGGCAAGTTTTATTCTAAAATGTGATCTAGTTTAGTAAATTGCAATATATGTGTGGAAAAGGAAATGTGTAAATGAAAGCAAGCACATGATTTTATCAATGAAAATCTTTGAATAAAAATAAATTACACACAAAACGCAAAGGTAAAATATTACAACATAGAAATCCATCATTTCTTTATGCATTATAATATATTACCGTATGTGTTTTACGTTATTTTAGATTTTTTATTTTTTGTTTTATCATTTCTATTGTATTAACAGATATGAAAAATTCCCCTGGATGTGCGAAACTCCGCTTTTTTCTGTAACTTTATGTTTTTTCAATATACCAATTCTTAATGATCTCTTTCCATTTTCCCTTTCTATTAAGTTTTTTCCCAATAGAAAATAATTATTTCCTCAGCTGGCATCTAGAATTTTAACATCAAAAAGACAGTGATGCAAACTAATGGATTAACAAGATTCACCCTCCCCCCATGTTGAAACATGTTACATAACAGCACAAAAAATCTCTTGAAAAAAATAAATTATTACTTTCATTCGTATTTTCTAATGTGATGTAGCCCTTAAAAATTAAACCCGGTCTTTTGTTGGCTTCGATGATGATAAAATTTAAATTTTCATTACCCGATTTCATTCGATTTCATCTCTGTAGTTACATTTGCGGAGAAATAGTAATTTTATGTTTCATCAAATTAGATCCTTTTTTTTTATCCCTTGGTATTATATGCTTTAACACTTCATTGGGGCTTCGCCATCTTCCTTTCATATTAAAGATTCTTCGCCTTCACTTAGCACTCTCTGTTTCTTTTTTTTTTTTTAATGAAGAAATCACTTGCTGTAATATGTAAAGTTGCAATAAACAAGACCTCCCCACTTCTCTCTCACGTTTTAAATTAAGTGCACAATTTAAAATAAATATCTATTTTAATGAGGTATTCAATTAAAAATGTATTCAAAGTTTGTTTTTTTTAATTGTGTAATAAATTTATATAATTATGGGTTATATTTCGCTGATACACGATAATAAAGAAAATCGGTAATAACGGAGGAAGATAATAAGTAATAATCAGTAATGAAGATAACGGATGTAGAAGAAAAGAATGACGAGACATAGGAACCCTGGAATAAAAAATAAAATATAAATGAACACAGGAATTGAACCCTGTAAAAGCTTGACAAAGATACCCTCTGTCAATGCTAGGATAATAATAAAGCAAAGAGGATAATAGGAAATCATCGTGAAAGTGATCCATTAATTTTTATAAAAAATAAATAGACTGCATTGTCTTTTAGATGTTAAAATACTAGATGGCAGGGGAGGGAAGAATTTCTTACAAGGTGCGTCGGGGTTTGCCTCAAACTAAACTGGAAGGGAAAAAATGAAGAGTACATTATGCATTGTTTTTTGTATTATTGGAAAAAAATTACAGAAAAAAAACCAGTGAATTAAAACAAAATTACAGTAAAACACATATTAGAAGTAAATATGTAATGCATAAAGAAAAGATGGATTTCTACCTTGTAATATTCAGGGGCGTAACTAGGGGGGGGGGGGTTCGTCCGAACCCGCTTTATTTTCCTGATCTGTTTAAGTTCATTTGTTTTTCTTTGTTTCTACTAAAAAGTATTTAACACCCCCCCCCCCCACCAAACCCCCCTATGTAAAATCCTGGTTACGTCCATGATATTTTACTTTTGCATAAGAATAGCATACATTTTTTTATTGCCTAGAGTTAACTTTCATCCTTTCGGGCATCTTCAGTAGTTTTGTATTAACTGAAATTCTTTGGATAAAAAATGTACTGTAAATGGACATAATTCTAATAACTTATTATCATAATAGTACTAAAGTGTGCAGAAACAATGAATTTAGTTTTGCGTATCGCGTATAATTTATTTTTATTAAAATATTTCCGTTGATCAAATCATGCACTGCTTTCTTTTACTCATTTCTTTTTCCGCACATAAACTGAACTTACTAAACCCTCCCTAGATCACATTTTAGAATAAAACTTGTCTAATTAACCAATTAATCCAGGAGTCTATGATTCTTGTTTAATTAATTTTAATTTAACAGAATTTTAAAAAATGTGCACCAAATTCAATCATAAATTTATGCGGTAAAAATTTCATTTTAATACTATTGTATAAAAACCGCGAATATCATTTTCATACTATTGATCTAAGGAGTTTAAATGATAAATTTAAATTTAAATGTGGTCAGTCTCCTTTTAATGGGGAAAATCGTAAAATTAATAAAAACAAAAAAATAAATAATAAATAAAGTCACCAATCTTGAAAAAGGATGAAGAAACTTGTGAGATGGAAGAAAACTCAAAGGATGTAGTCTATTGAAGATGTTGTTGATAGCAGAAATAAACCCAGTCTATTGATCATGTAGATGAAGTTTTGTGAAGATAATGTTGATACTGGAAAACGATAATCTTGAAGGAAATGTTGGTTTTATCCTACTGATGATGAGAAATATTCTGAAAAGTTATATATAAATTTTATCCCAAATATTTGGATCACGCTCTTCAAAATTTCATCTGTATTTCAAAAGAAGAATGTCCGCACTTTGTGCCACTCCTACTACGACTTCAGTCTGCACTTAATTCAAAAAGGCACGCATGTCGGGTGGGACTAATTGTCTTTGCATGGGAGGCCTCTTTATCACACAGCATACAATATTTGATAACTGAACTAGAAAGAAATTTTAATTCATAACCTGGGGCCCATGTAATCACAATTCATGTGGATTACTCTAACCGGCTTGTAACCTTAACAACTCACAGCATTTCTGCTGCTACGTGGTTACGCTTCATGGGAATTCATTTGAATTCCATCGGAAAACAGGGAATGTCCGCTTTTAACCGTAATCTTAAAAAAATATCCTTTACTGGCAAAATTTGCTCTAGAATTAGGTCCAGACGCTTTTTCTTTTCATACAAGCACTATAGTCTAGATAAGATTATATAGACAGGCATCCAATTGAAACCATGTCAATAATTATATAAAATTAACCTTCTCACTAGGGGTGGTTTACAGGGACCTTAAAACCATCAGAAATATATCATTTCACTTGGCTTCTCAAGAATTTACTCATTTGGTAGGGCCATCATTAGTGGTCTACACCGAGCAAACTTGTAAAACATTGGTTTATTAGAATCAAAGGGTAAGTAAATTGTTACTCTTTATAATTGACATAAAGACACAAATTCAAACGACTATGATTGAATAATTAAGAGACATAAATGTTTAAAACGATTGTTCTTCTAGGGTTTCAACGGTAAGTAAAGATTTTTAAATGAATCATTTCAGAAAGGAGGGATCACTTAGGGCTTTTTATTAAAACTAGTAAGCTTAATGAAAGCCTGATCCGAATGATACGGCACTATGGGTCAAAAGTATGACTGAAAATTCTTATTTATTATTCTATTGTTGCGAATATCCAAAATGACAATAAGGTCTTTTTATAATACATCATTACTTAAGACGTTCAATTGTGGGGTTTATGTCTAGCATTAACGCTTTCCTAACTCGATGGTACTGCAGAAGGTGGTTCCCAAGATTCTAATTAAGAACTGTTTGATTAATTGTGTCTATAAATGACTTGATAATTTACCACTTTAGTATGGTAGAATTGAACCTTGCTACCGTGCGGAAACACTACTGAGTATGTACAGAGAGTTGTTGATATCTCCCCATTGGGTAACTGACTGAATTGCGGACCTTTATTTTATGTTTTATGATGATATAAGATAGACAGTATTTATAATAAGGAAAAAGGAGGGGGGGTCCCAAAGGTCCTTCTCCCCTAATAGACCTTTATTTTAATAATTTATAAAGCCCTTATGGAACTTAGAGTAAGATGAACTTATGAATAAAATCGAGAATAGACCTTTAGGTAATATTTAACCCTATGGGAATAATTGATACTAGAAATTCTTAGGAAACTGTAAATGAAATTATGTAATATTTTTTTATATGTTTATGCCCTTAGATTAAGTAAATAGTGACCCTCCAAGTTACATTTTAACTATGTATAGACCCTAGAACTTTCTCAAACATGCTCATCAGGAGCTGATAAGACACGGAAGAGTTAAATTGTTTATGAGTAAGAGCTGGTGAGGTGGAAAGAGTGTCAATCAAGGTGGCGACTTCTGAGGCTTCGCCGTCGTTCATCGAACAAGTGTTTTCATTCACGGGACGCTCTTCTCTTTCCATGGCTTCGTCTTCTGTTCAGTCGAAGACAACATTGACCTCATCATTCTGGGAGTTCCTCTCCAATACTTCAGTTGTTCTCTTATCTTGTATGGATGGTAATACCCATGGTATTTCGGGTGCGCTTCCATGTGAACACAACATGTACGGATGGGAGGGGGGTGCATTTACTGCTCTCCCGGCCTCATTACTTCCCCCGGAGCAGGTGGCTGCCTCTCAGGCTCCACGATCGGTTCATCTCTGCGCATCACGGGGGGCGGTAGGAAAATTTCTTCCTCGGGACAAGTCGACGGCACGTGCGGTTCGGGCGGCGTGGCTTCTTTAGCTCGGACTAGTCTTTCCTGGTGATGGGGTTCCTGTGGCAGTTCTCCTACCTTAGGTTTCATCCGATTTGCATGAACAACTTTAGTTTTGTTGGTTTTCACATGTTTGATCAAAAAATTAACTGGAGAGTACTGGTCAATGTTCTGGTATGGCCCCGCATAAGTAGGGTTCAATTTCTTTACCAATCCCGATTTAATTTGTGGGACTGCTATATATACGAGGTCGTCAAACTTAAATGAATAAGGCTTATGGCTTCTATCGTGGTATTCCTTTCTTTTCTTATCCTGTTCTTCTCTGAATTTTTCTGCTAAGTCGAACACATACCGGATGCGGGCTTCAATTTCGCATTCATAATTCTTGTCAATGCCATAATATGGCCTTCTCGGCATGGTAATGATGTCACCAGGGAGGATGGGATCTCTCCTGTAGAATAACAGAAAAGGGCTTTCACCTAAAGAAGAATGTGGACTTGTGTTATATGCGAACATACAGAACGATAGCCACTCTGGCCATTCTCTTTGACTTTTCTCAACGTAGTGACGTATCATGTGAATGAGACTTTTGTTCATTCGCTCGACAATTCCGTTTCTGGTGGGATGATACGTTGTGGTGGACAGGTTTTTAATACCCAAAATCTTACAAACTTCTCGTAAAAGTTCAGAGGTAAAATAGATCCTCGGTCGGTCAATAGTTGGATTGGAATAGAATGACGATTAAAAACACTGGTGACTAATGCCTTAGCCACTGTTTTCGCAGTTTGGTCCCTAAGAGGAACGGCTTTCGTATATCTAGAATAATGGTCTGTGACCCCTAAAATATACTTATAACCTTCATAAGAAGTTGCAATTGGCCCCAAAATATTGGCTGCAATACGAGTATTCCATAATCACCATAAACTCTTTTGAAAAACTGTCCTTACATTCATTGGACTACTTTTGATATGTCTTCTTATCACAGTACCCTGTAAAGTTCCTTCAGTCTCTCTTTGCGATCCCTCTTTGGGTTGCTAGACCTTTAATGATGCAAAAAAGACGAACCTCTTGTCCACAAACGTTTTAATTATTTTTTGCGTTGAATAATGATCTCAAAGAGATCGAAATACGTATTCGTCCATTAAAACGTTTGTGGACAAGAGGTTCGTCTTTTTTGCATCATGTCTTTATCCACAGTATATTCCCACTTCTCATGGTAATGGGAAAACTTTGTAATGATTGTTTTACTGTCGGATGTTTTACTGTCGGAAAACTTTGTAATGATTGTTCTTTGCGCTTGGGTCGAGCTGCATGGAGCTGACAACTTTCACATTCAGCACAATTTTTCTGAATATCAGAACGAATGGTTGGCCAATAATATTGTTTATCAATCTGTACTCGCATCTTCTTGTATCTTATGTGACCACTGGATGGAATGTCATGGAACAAATACAGCACGTGGTTTCTCAAACTATTCGGAATGACAACTTGCTCCCAAATCTCCTTTCCATCTTGGGATCTTTTTATGTGTTCCAATACGTCTTCATCATCCATGAAAAAGTCCTCTCTAATACTCTCTAATCCCTCTCTACTCTTCCTCTAGGTTTTGTTCTCGAGCTATCTCATGTTTACATAACAGCAGCTCGTATTCTGCTATTGCAGAAATGGGAACTCTTGAGAGGCCATCGGCACTTGTGTTTTTGATGCCTGGCTTGTGCACGATGTCAAAGTTATATTCGGCTAAAGCGAACGCCCAGCGGGCAAGTTTCGAAGTAGGGTCTCTTAAATTAAATAGCCAGAAAAGAGGACGATGATCTGTTTGCGATGTGAATTAGAAATCATACAAGTACACTCGAAATTGCTTAATGGCATACACTACTCCCAAATATTCTTTTTCGATTACCGAGTAATTTAGTTCACTCTTTTTTAGCAAACGACTGCAATATGCAATAGGATGTTCCTTTTCTTTGATGCGCTGTGATAAAACTGCACTTAACGCATATAAGCTCGCATCTGTGGCAACTATAAAAGGTTTAGAAAAATCAGGACCTTTTAAAATTGGAGCTGTAATTAAGAGTTGCTTAAGGGTGAGGAATGCTTTCTCTACATCATCAGACCAATCAAAAGGTGTGTCTAATTTAGTTAAATCAGTTAATGGCTTTGCAATGACACTGAATGATTTCACATGCCTGCGGTAATAATTTGCCAATCCTAGAAATGATTGAATTTCTTTAACGGTTTTCGACCTTGGAAAATTTTTCAATGCTGTGATTTTCTCTGGATCGGGAGCAATGCCACGTTCTGATATGACATGCCCTAGAAATTTTACTTCATCATTGAGAAATTGACACTTACGGGGTTTAAGCTTGAGATTTGCTTCCTTCAACCTGATAAACAACATCTTTAAACTGTCTAAATGTTCAGCAAATGTTTCATTAAATGTAATGAAATCGTCTAAAAAACAAAGAATACGGTCCTGTAAGCCTCTGACTATGAAATTAGCGGCTCTTTGCCATAGCGCTGGTGAATTGTTTAAATCCATAGGCAATCGCTTAAACTGAAATTTGGCGTTCGGGGTACTAAACGATGTCTTTTCGGAATCACTGATTTCAAGTTGAAAATAGCCTTGAATCTAATACACTGAAATATTTCGCCTTTACTAGCTGACTCAATGTTGAGGGAACGAGTCAACAGCTGTAACCTTGTTCAATTTACGATAGTCTACAACGAATCGATAAGACCCATCTTTTTTCTTTACTAATGAAGCTGGTGCATTCCAGGGGCTAGAGCTGGGTTCAATGACCTGATGTTTTAACAAGTTATCTATCATTTCCTTCATGATACCTCTCTGCGAATAAGGAAGTCTGTAAGAGGGTTGAGTTACAGGGAGGGATGACCCAGTAACAATCTTGTGGTGTTCAATCTTACAACATCCCAGGTCCCATTCATGGTGCGAGAATGCTCCTTCAAATTCATATAACAAGTTCTCTAATGGTATTCTTTTGTCAGGGGTTAAATGATCCAAATTGAATAAATTTAGAAATTTTTCTTTATCTATTTAACTTCCTTTCCCTCCTCAATAGTCTTACTCAGTTCCACCCTTTCCTCTTCTGCCTCATTTAAATTTCCAATAATTTTATTTGCCTCTAAAATTAACGTTTCCCCAGAATAATTCAATAAACGAATAGGAATGGTATCATTTTGCAAAACCCTAACCAATACCTTAGCTGCTAACAACCCTGGATCAGAAAAATCCTTTGGTTCAAGTATCCCGATACGACTTTTAAACGCTGTACTCGCGAATTGACCTTCACAAATAATTTCAGAATGCGGAGGAATGGATATTTTATGCTTACATTTAACAGAAACAGTCTCCATAATTTCTCTGATATTAGAGACTTCAGTTGAGTCACTTTGATTTCTCGACTTTGGCCTTTTTCCCAAAAAGAAAATATTATTATTTTTGGCATGTAAACTATTGCTTTGAAAATCAATAACAAAACCATATCTCCTTAAAGAATCTTTTCCCAATTTAGCTTGATAAGGTATATCTCCCCTTCTTTTCCAAATATAACATTTTAACATGTATCTTTTTTGTACCAAATTTAAATTTAATTAGATATATGCCTTCAGTAGGGAAATTGTGTCCCATAACCCCGACCAAATTTATAGCGCGTTCTTTAACATCGGTAACTTTATACCCTAATTTAATTAGTTTTTGTAACATGTCTTCGCCTAATAGCGTTACTTTGGCTCTGCTATCCACTAAGAATTTAACATTGATTTCCCCTAATTTGCCTTTAACTATCAATTCTTCGGGTTCTGCTGAAATGTGTGCCAATGGGAGGGCTTCCTCATCGCTTACTGTTCTCTGTCCTCTCCGGCTTGGAGAGAGGCTGCTCGCACGTTTTTTGGCTGAGCTACTTGTTCTTTTCCTTCGCGCTCATTAGCTGGTTGTTCTCGAGTATTGTTTCCATTGTTTCTACGCATTCTTTCACGACAATATCTAATCGTAAGACCCCATTTATGGCAGTAGTAACACTAATAATTGTTTACAGGTCTACAGCAATCTTTAGCGCAAATTACAGTGGTAACAGCTACGTTCTTCTCGCGCTCAATTCTCCCCTGTGCCTCGGTTGGTGTCTGGAGCCTTTCTCCGACTGGGTGGCTGCTTCTGTCCGGTGGGACGGCCACGTTCATTCGGTCTACCTGCATTCGTCGGACGCGCTCTAGGCTTATTTCCTTTATCTTTCTCACGCAATCTTTCCTCGATCAAGCCTACTAATTCTTTCTTCTGTTTCTGAACTAACAGTAACAACTACCTCTCCTTTTGTTTCCTTTCCAACGGTTAATGCATAGTCCTCTGATCCCCATCTTTTAATAATTTCTTCCTCCTCTTCAGGCTGTTCTATTGCTTGTTTCAGCGTTCCAGCTTTCTTAAACATAACAACTCTTCTCAGTGGTCGTAATAACCCTTCAACGAAACGTTCTTTAATCCTCTCTGATAAAATCTTTTGAGCATAGGCACGTTTTATTTCTGCCTGTTCCCCTTCACCTTCTACGTCTCGCTTGGTTTTATTTCCCAGACTCTGTAAACACGTCGCATAGTGACGTACTGATTCTTTCCCACCTTGTCTACATTCTATGAACAATCTTTCACTTTTTCCTTTCGGTTCTTATCCAAATCTTTCCTTTAATGCCTCACGTAATGCCTCATAAGTGTTTACCGTTCTCATCTCCCCATCTTCCCTACAATAGAAATGTGTATCCCCTGTTAGCTTAATTTTAGCAATATTGAATTTAGCAGCTGGTATCCAATTCATGACCATGCTCACCTCATCAATTTTGAGGAAAAAAGTTTCGGGATCCATAGATCCCTCGTATTGTTTGATCTCACTAGCTAACGCAAATGACTGTGGCAGGGGAGCTTGCATTGGAAGTGGCGGAGGAGCTGGTACTCCTGGTATTAACTGACCCTGGGACTGACCCTGTGTTTGTGGCATGTTTAAAATTTAGAATTTAGTGAAATATTCTCTTATCTGCCTGAACAATCTTAATTTAAGTGCCTTGTTTCCCGTCCTTGGGCTTAATTGATAATTTTACTTATTTCTACTTAATTTTATCTTATGAATACTTAATTTATGCAAAACATGTAAAATTATGTAAGTTATGCTTATGCAAATG
Organism: Rhysida immarginata; assembly: GCA_023313115.1. NCBI lineage: Eukaryota > Metazoa > Arthropoda > Chilopoda > Scolopendromorpha > Scolopendridae > Rhysida > Rhysida immarginata. The sequence continues at coordinate 39,746 of JAHWFO010093732.1, forward strand.
AATCTTGAATATTCTAATGAGTTTATGTTCTAAACAAATTTTTCCAATCTGAAAATATCAAATAGTGTAAATATTTTAATGCTACTTTATTCTCTCACACTGTTTTTATAAAGAAATGACGCTACAATATCCTGTCCGACTGCGACATTTTTATGTGAGGTTCCTGGGAATAATTATGGAAACAAGTGGTTGAATGAATAATTAATTATTTATAAAGGACTGCGCCAGTGGATTATACTTTCCACAAAGTGTTTATGATAATTTTAAAATTTATCCCATTCACAAAAACTAGATTCTTCCCACTTAAACAGGCCCGGCCAAGTGAGGAGAAAATCAAAGTACTCGATGCAGTGTTTTAACATATAAAATAGAATATTTATTTGGAACATTCAACAGTTGTATAAAACAGAATTTGAGGCAATAAGAAATAAAATTTAATCAATGATGTGTAACCCAATGTGTCAATTGGATATCAATTTGAAGAATAAAATCTTTGGAATAATTCAATTTGTAAAAAGAAAGACTTTGTACTGAACTGTATTAAACAGATAATTTGTATCTCAGAAATAAATGATAGAGTATCAGAATTGACTTATGATAATTGTAATAAATGTAATTATAATTCTTTAAGACAAGAATAGATTTTGGAAATTCAAACAATCAATTTATAGATTTAAAAATATTCTCAAGTGACTTGTAAGTCCTAACTCTTTAATAATGATAATTAAAATATAAAAATATAGAATCAACTGTTCTGTGGAGCTTTGGATCAAATGATTTAACAGTAAAGAAATAATTTCTTCTGACTGAACTTAACTTAGATACTCAAATTTTTCTGGCAATATTATAACTAATAGCAAGACTTAATGTAAGGTAACAAAATGATCAGACTGATGCATTTAAAGCTTAAAAGGGGTGATAGAATTAAATCTTGTAAGAACTGAATTGTAACTTGACTCTAAAGTGTAATTGTCTTTCCCACTAGAATGTTAGGAATAAGAATGTTCCGTTCCCATTTTAAGTGAATAGAAATCGTAATAGAGAAAAATACGAATAGAATGAGTAGAATGGCCATTGAGACATTAAATTGGAAATGGGCTTTTACCGTGTCTTCTCGAATCTGTCCGCTCTTGGATGGTACTCGCTCTCTGGCTCCGTCAAAACGTCTGGAGGGGGGACTCCTCTTCAGAAGTGGCTGGTAGGCTTCTCTGCTAGGCTCCTTCTTCCATGACGAAATTATATACCGTTCGGGGTTGGTTTTTCTCTCTCAAACCAAATTTAACTTTCTTAACTATGAAATTGATGGAGCTGGTTCTCAGCTAGGTGGAGTATACTTAAAAAAAGAATTACAAGCATCAAGCTAACTCAAAGAATTACGTGGTGTGAACAGTAATTGAGAAGACTAAACTTAAACAAGAGTTAAAAATATTAATTTAAAATTTCCCATCAGAATTCATTTGAATTTCAGATAGAGGCTGAATTGGAATATAATAAAAATGTGAGTAGTTGAACCGCACACCCGGTTCTCTTAAAAATCAAAACTTCTACTGAAGATTCTTTTCTCTGGAACTACTGACAAAACAGATCCAGTTTCCTTAACCAATCAAAAGGTTCGAATACACGCTAGACAACCACCAAAACGTGATTCTTCTACCAATCAAGAACTTGGTAACATTTCTCAATTTGTTTGAAATTTATCACTCACGTGACAGTTAGTCACATCTGGCCATCTTCATCGTTCAAGGTTCACTCTTTGTTTGTTCTTAAAAACATTTTTTACCCTCCTACATCCCGTCTCAATTTCGATCCTAACAACTTTTCCAACTCTGCCAATACTCTTGGGTCCTTGAACAAAAGTCAAACCAACCCTATGCCATAAGGTTTAAATGGAATCCTTGACGATCCCCTTGCTGTTGACAGCAATTCTGGCACCGTTTAAGGGCTTCTTAAATTCGAGCAGAGAAAAAACATTTAAAATATTAATTATTATTTAATTCTTTACTATCTCTGAATTCGTTCTAAATCTTTCAAAAATGCTAAACTTACGATCCCATAAACAATCCTAACGTGAATAAATTATTAAATTTGCATAAAAAATGTTAATAAATTCTAAATTCTAAAACTGGCTAATTACTCATTCTTGAAATTCAACACTAAACTGTGACAATAGTTTGGAAGGTGGTATTAGTAAATAAGGAAACGAGTTTGGAATTTGACCTTGTGCTCAAGTGTAGAAAAGTGTAAGCCTCGCAAACTTTTCGGAGCGAGGTGTCTATCACCAAGTGTGTCTGTCACGAGGTGTCTGTAGCGAGGTATCTTGTAGAGAAATGTCGGTATTGCTCCGTTAACTAGGTCATTGAATATTTTTACAAGATTTTATTTTTCTTGTCGCCTCTTGTCAAAAGTAAAATAAACCTTTATTCACATTGATCGATAAAATAACATTCAAGTCAATAAAAATTTGTTTAAGTCTTGGCAAGAGGTGAGAACAAAAATAAAATCTTGTAAAAAAATTAAATAAATTAAAAATATTAAATATTTTTTAAATCTAATATGTTTTATTTAATATTTTATTTATTTTTATATTTTTTTTATTTCTGTTATTTTTTTTTTTACTATTTTATATAATTATTATTTTACCAGTACATTATTCAGCCCAAGATTCTTATTGGTTTGTTAAAGTTAAAATATATTGGATTAGAAGTTAAATTTTATTTGGCAATCCAAGCTAAGTCATATTTTGCTGAAATTCTATGTTTAGAAACAAGCACACACTACAACACAAATAAAGAAAGAACTCTTGTTTATTTAAAATAAAAAGAAATATGCATATATGCAGCTAGTAGTGTATTTTTTTTACCCTACATAATATAACAGTTATTTTACGATATGTCTGTATCAAAGAAATGACTTAAGGAACAAAAATCTTTTAACTTAACAACAACAGATTAAAAGACAACAGGTAGATCATAAAAAGAGAACAAACATCCAAAAAAGATGATCTGGCCCTTTAAAGTAGGAATATACAAGGAAAATGACAGCAGCCTGTTCATAACATCTGCAATAAAATTAAATAAGTAATAATATTATTTTATGCTATTGGTCAACAGTTCAATAAAACAGCATACATGTATATTCTTCAAGCAAATGCACATAATATGTGTTTATTAGCGATATTTTCAAAAGCAAATTCAGTTGGTCTTTTGGAGGTTAATTCTTGATTGACAAACCTAATTTTCCACAATAATAATTCAGCAAAAAAAAAAAATTTTGATAATTCAAAAATTTCACATCACATTTGAAAATTAATCAATAAGATTCTGTTTAATATTTTACATTTAAACAAAATTTTATTTATGAATTTTCAAATGTGAAAGTGGATACTTCGCAGTTGAAATTAAATAATATTGCATTAAACATTTAAGTTTCGTTTAATTTCAAAAAGTGCGCGTTATATATGAATTTTAATTTAAAATATTACACAGACAGAATTTTATTATACCACATTCAAATTTGAAGGAGTATACTTTAAAATTGGAAAGGTTTCATAGCGTAATACCTCATTTGCACTACAGAACTAGATCGAGTCGATCCAGATACAAAAACTAGATTCATTAAGAAATTGGATTGATTTCAGATCCATAGAGTGTTCGCACTTCAGCGCTGTTATCCAGTTAGCGAACTCGTACATTAATCTCCACCCAGATTTGCAACTCCAATTGTTCACTATAGTCAACAGGTATAAGGGATTGTATATAATCCATACCAAGGGATTGTATATGGACGAATTTCATTTTTGTCATCTTAATCCATCCAAGTTTACAAGCCACATGCTGAATAAGATTTTGTTTTTTAATTCGGACCAAGAGTCGATTGATTGTTTGGACGCCATTTTACTGAAAACTTAATGGTGCATGGAAGGAAAGAATTGTTGGAAGGAACGAATCTAGATTAGCAGCATCGATCGAGTTCTCCGAACAGGATTCATTGAATCGAGTTTGGAGACAGTCGATTTAGTTCGAACCCAGATTGCTAGCGTTCGCACTTCAAAATTCCAATCTAGTTCAAGCTGCCGATCTAGATCCAATGTGCTAGTGCGAACGTAGTATTAGTCATTCAAGCTCTTTTGTTATTCAAATATGCTTGAGCATACAACCAACAATAATATAGTTTTATCAAATTAACTCTGTGCTACTGAAATTCAAAAAATTCACTCATGTAATGAGCAATTTGTTTTAATTTAAAATATTAAACAGAATTCTTATATATGCTGAATTAAAACAAATTGCTTATTGAATTATTGAATCTTTATAATCACCTTTTAATTAATGAGGAAAGAATATGTTAATCGGAAATTGACATACTTTTTACGCTAAGCTGCATCTTGGACGAAGCTCACACATGTTACTCCGATTCTTAATTTTGCTTTATGATAGTTTACTAAAGTAATATTTACTTAATATTCATACTGTGCGAATGTAGTTTACTGCAATGATGTGAACAATTATTGCGGAATTCTACCTTTGATTCCCTGAAGACATGAAAGAAAGAGCTGTTTGAAAATTGAAAGAGCGTTGCATGATGGAATGAGCCGTTTATCTACGTTTTAGTTTCGTCTCAATGGTTTCGGTTTCTAGAACGTAGTTCGGGTGCCAACCACCCCGCCAGAAGTTCATGTTCAGAGCGAGAGTGTCGCATCCATGTCTTCTTCATCCATGAGTAGGAGTTCATGTCCAGCAGGCATTTCTGTCATGTAACGGACTTCACGCCTTCAGGAAATCAAGAGTAGAAGTTCGGCAAAATTTTTCACATTATCATAGAAAACTGTGCATTTGAACAGCATCAATATTAACTAAATTATTCGAAGAATTAAAAGAAGTACTGTAAAATGGGAATCAGATCACAAATGAACAGAACACCCAATTCTGGAATGCTCATGGGGAGGTTGTCGCAATTGTACAATAGCGGAAGCTGATGCCCATTTCGCCTCATCCGCTACCGACTGCTGGCGCTGTTTATGGCATCAAAAATTTAGCATTGGAACAGTTAGAGCTTCGCTTCCCGATAACGTTCTTCCCTATTAAAACGCCATCGATGTATATAACTGGATGCAGGAGCTCAGAAGTGAAGCAGTAAATAATCGACCACTTTTTCCTGTTCAAGAGGACAGCAGGCACGTTGGAGAAAATCGCCAACTGGCGCTTGTACTCACATTATTTTCGTCAATTTTATCACCAAATTTTATAGTATTACATTTTTACAAATTAGTTTAATACAATATTAAATGAATTTCATACGTTTTTAAATAGATTTAACACGATTTCAAATGAATTTATTACGCTTTAAAATGAATATAATACTCTTTCAAATGAATTTAATATTCTTTCAAATACATTTTAATATATTTTTACACGAATTTAATACAATTTAAAAAAAAATTTTATACGGTTTTAAATAACTATAATGTGTGTAAATGAAGTTTATTAACTAAATACTCAAAAAATAAATATTTTAGTTTTTACAAATTGGTTTCATACAGTTTTACATGAATTTCATACATTTCGAAATAGATTTAATACAATTCTAAATGAATTTAATTATTTAATACGCTTTCAAATAGATTTAATACATTTTTAAAAGAAGCTACATTCTTACGATTTAAATAAATTAAATGCGTGTTTTAGTTCAGTATAAATGGAGTTTAATTACTAAATTGAGTATATATAAAATAATTTTTATTGAACCTTGATTTAGTAAATTTTACAGTAAATTTATTTTTTATTATCTTAATTCAATTACAGAATACAAAACTGTAACATAAACAAATAACAAAAACGGTTATCCACTATGTAATTAAATTAAAATAGATACAGTAATACGAGAAAAATATATTCTTCCGTATTTCTGTACCGAGAGGGCATTTCACCGGTAAATTCATTCTTTTTAAAATCGTATTAAATTCATTTAAAAGTAATAAATCTATTTTAAAATGTTTGAAATTCATGTAAAATTGTATAAAATAAATTTGTAAAAATTGCAGTATTACTGAACTTTTTTTTTTGTTTAATTACACAGTGGTTAACTGTTAACTCCTTTTACGTTCGTGTTATTTGTTTATACTATAATTTTTTTTTCTGTAATTGAATTAAAATAATAAAAAAAAAATTCAATGTAAATTTAATAAAACAAGTTTTCAATAAAAATGGTTTTTTTTACTTAGTTTAGTAATGAAATTCCATTTACAATGAACTAACACACATTATATTTATTTAAAATCGTATTAAATTCATTAAAAATTGTATAAATTCATGTAAAAATGTATTAAATCTATTTGAAAGAGTATTAAATTCACTTGAAAGCCTATTAAATTCATTTGAAAGCTATTAAATTCATTTAAAATCGTATTAAATCTATTTTAAAATGTATGAAATTCATTTAAGATTTTATGATTCCAATTTGTAAAAATTGTAAAAAGTAAAATGGTGCACTCATGAGCAGAAGAAACATTGACAAAGTTTTACTGAACTGTGTTCTATGTAGGGAAGAAGTTCGTGAATTGTTTAAAAGAAAGCATGCAATTGTTAATGACTTTCTTTCTGAAGATTTGCATGAAATTCCAGTTGTTTCTATTATTGCAAAATTATTTTTAAAACAAGATTATTTAATTGATGAAAATAGGAAAGAAAATTCCACAGCTTGGGTTCAAACAGATCATTCTTTACTTACTTTCACAAGATTATTTACTTATGGGAAAAATATTCCACACAAGCAAATGGAAATAGATATCCATATTATCGGGCCTGATATTGCTGATAGAAACAGAACAAGCATTCGCCAAAATTTACAAAATTAATCCCTTTGAATCATGTATAATAAAATGAGATGGAAAAAAGTTGATGTTCTTCTAAATCATGTGTAGGAAACAAATGAAATAAAACTTTTTTGGCATTGTATTTATAAAGAATTCTACATTAATGAATAATATAATCTTAAAATAATTATCTTGTACTTGTAATAACTAATTATAAATTTTATAAGCATTTACAACTCTTTCCGATTTTGAGTTAACTTAAACTTACAGGAGAAATCTGAACAATGTTTTGCCCTCTTGCCCAGGAAAAGTAAGTGATTATTCCTGGCCTCATTCCTCTACCCACAGAGTAAAGAAATAACACAGAGTGGAAGTTAGCGCTGCTGTCGTGAAGCCAACGCGCAACCAGAAGTACCGCCATATTAGTGGCAGAAAGATCATTTCTCCCTCATGTAGCATAGGCATCTGTTCTCATTTGTTTACTGTCGAAGTGTTGTCGAAATTAATTTCGTTTAAAAATCGATAATTTGAAAAAGAAAAAAATAAATATTCTAATATTT
>JAHWFO010093733.1:0-26522 GCA_023313115.1 Rhysida immarginata
TTTAAAATTTATTAAAATATTTACAAAATATCCGTTACTAATTCTAGCTGAAGGAAAATATGGCCAAGTGACATTTTTATTTCTTAAATGTCAGATTTAAAGATGAAAAAATAACACGTGCTGTTACGATTTACGACGTCAACCTGCCATGATCTTAGTACCTTATTATTAAAAAAATAATACAGATGAAAGAAATATCTTGACATTATCTTGTGCAACAGGTTTCCTGTAAAAAAATTTCTTTGAATGTTTACAAAATGTACAATAAAAACCGAAATACTGGGTAACAAGCGCCCGTATCCTTACGCTGAGTAACACGCTCCACTCTCTACTACTCCCTACAGTTGATCGCTTATCTCAGTCTAGTACTTATCGATTATGTTACTCGCCTGTCGCGTCAGCCAGCCACAGCGCGGATGATCCAGTAGTTTTAATAGTTCAAATCATTGAAACTCGTGACTGTAGCCACAGCTAAAAATTTGTTCGCATAACAGTAAACAAAGTCAACAGTTCGTGCTGATAGAGTCTCTACTACCACTGGTGGGGCCTATTGCAATTAATATGCTTAACAGCTTTAATTTGTAACTTAAACCCTAACTGTAAATGATTACTTTTACAAAAATATCTTTTACGACTAACACACTCGTGCTCGTTAGCTAAGCCTATATTTTAGCACCATAAATTCCATTCGGCTTAATACTTCACTATTTTCACTGACAATTTAAAAACACACACTATTTCTCAAAGCACTGAGAAAACTTTCCATGGGCCAAAATAGAACTTCCCTCTAAAACTGAATGGCCACGTCAATATCCGGCCGTCAAAGGCATTTACATTTAGCACTAGCAACACACCGCTATCATTCGTTGAATTAGCTTATGAGATTCTCTTCAACACTCTTAATTTTCACTAGCACTCAATATAGAAAAAGAAGTAAGCCTCGGCTACTTTAAACTCACGTAGCTTGACACGAAATTTATTCATAGAAAACATGTTCAATACTCACAGTTTAAGAAACGAGATTTCAATGGCGTACCCGCAGATATCCCACGCTATCCATTGTGAACGCAGATAGCCCTCGTGGAAACGCTCCGGTCCAATGCTGTCGTTGCATAACGAAAACTCGAGAAGCCTCCTCGTCTGACGCCAATACTCCACTTCCAAACGGGTCAAGAAATTTAATGGGGCTGACGGTGCAGGCTGTTGCGGAATCTCTTGCCTCCAATTCAATGGAATTTCCTTGTATCGTTTACGGCATGGCCGATGTTTTTCCTTCACTCGCTCCCATCCGCTGTCTTCCGACGTTACGGCGTTGTTTCCCGTCGCTCCTCCATTACTCGCTATTCCAGCCGAGTTTCTCATAGAAGTCGCACTTCTTGCAACAACCCGTTTGGTTTCCACGCGCGTGCAGCATATCTTTCTGCTCCCTCTCCAAACGTCGCTCTCCACTTTTTCCTCTTTGACTCCCGTGTTGTCTTTTCCTCTACCTTCGGCTCCTCCGTTTTTACGAGTCGAATTACCCGCCTTCCGTCTATCCTCGTTTTCCACTGGCGCCCTCTGTTGCCGAAAAACTCTTCCTTTGCTACAGCGAGGTTTGCTTTGCTGTAACACGAAGTGTCTGTAGTACAAGTAACAGGAGAAAATAATGAAACACCCGTGCTTGCATGCTTTATCTCATCATGCAGGAATGTTTACAAATATACATAAGATCGAATATATAGAAATTTAAACTTTCAAGAACTTTTTATTCATTTTGAACAATACATTTCTGTTAGAACTTCGCCTTGCCTTAGCAAACAGAGGCTTACTTAGCAACTTCATATAACCCTAACATCCAAAGGTGTCTTTGGAAAACAAATGCTTTCCTTTTTGTTCTAGAATTCCCTAAAATCCCGGTCCTGGGGATTTCGGTTGGCTTGTTAGAACTTAAGAAAATATAGGTGGATTTATACTTATGCAATGCACAGTTACGCTGGTGGACAAAAGTTTGGGAAGTCGTTGTTTTCCATGAAATTTCAACAGTAGAAACTTAATCTTTGATTTGAGTTTACATGTAATAAAAAACATTTATATGCAAGGAACAAAGTAAGGAAAAGTTCATTTGCCTATTACTTACAAGCAAACTACCTAAACTCCCCTGGTCAAAAGTTTGGGATATGCGATAAATTTGGATATTCTATCATGATAAAAATTTTATATTCGATTTCCTTCCATTGCTGGTGGTAAAGGAAGCTTCAAAATGTTGACTGAGGCAGAAAGAGAAAAAATTAAGACACTGTACGAAGAAAACAAGAACTTTAAAATCGTGGCTAAACTGTGTCATGTTGGATACAATACAGTTGTCCGGATTGTCAAAAATTTGAACAGAAAAACGGGGAAGAAAATGGGTCGCCCTTCTGCTCTAAGTCGCAGGGGAAAATCGCGCATTAAACGCTACTGCAGAGCAGAAATTGCATCAGGCCACCTGGTCAACAGCTCTCGGATCCAACTCGGGCTCCAACTAGATGCTTCTAGGAGAAATATACGATGAGAACTTCAACGTCAAAACTTTTCCTACGAAATAATTGCGAAGAAAATTCCGTTAACAAAAGTACAACAAGCCAGGCTGCAATTCGCAGAGAAGCATATACGGGAGAGCACCAACTTTGAAACCGTCATTTTTTCCTATGAAAAACGTTTCAGTTTTGATGGGCCAGACAACACATGCAGTTATGTGGAACATCGCGGTACAAAAACGTCTGAACCTAAACGTGTGAAGCGTCAAATAGGAGGTGGAGGTGTGATGGTATTGGGGGCAGTCTGCAGCACTGGAGAGCTAAAGATCCAGGTGGTTGAAGGCACTTATACTGCTGCCAAGTACTTGCAAGATCTTCAGGATGTATTTATACTATGGTGCAAGCAAAAATTTCGTAGAAAGCCCTGGATATGGCAACAGGACAACGCCTCTATCCATAAAGCACGCATCATTTCCATTTTTTTCAGGAAAACAACATCCCTACTCTTGACTGGCCGGCTCGGAGTCCAGACTTGAACATAATTGAAAACATTTGGCACCTCATGAGCAAGGAGATTTACGCTGAACAGCAGTATTATTGTCGGGATGCTTTGATCAAAGCTATCCAGAATGCAGCGAAGAAAATTAATGCCAATGTAATCCTTAGTTTATTTAAATCAGTTCCAGGTCGGCTGTTAGACGTAGTTAAGTCAAATGGAGCACAGATTGCTTGTTAATTCACTATTTATTTTCTGGTTCTTGCTTTATTTTGCGATGATACCCCAAATTTTAACCAGGGTAATGCATGTAATATGCTTGTAGTTATAAGCAAATATGCTTTTCTTTATTTTGTCACTTGCATGTTATTGTTTGTTATTACATAAAAAATTAAGTTTCTACTGTTGGAATTTCATGGAAAACAACGACTTCCCCAACTTTTGTCCACCAGTGTAGTTGATTACAAATTTAGGTTAATTAATATATACCGTGTGTTTCAAAAGTTCCCGAACGCAGGAGATGACTTTCCCTGAATAACGTACTATTGTGCAGGCATGCTGAAGGGCTGGGAGACAGGAGCCACTGTCTCTCAACCTCTGTTTTTCAATTAATGGATGCTCCCAGTCGTTACGAATCCCGCTATTTATTTTACATAAACACAAATACGCGAATATGAGAGTGAAATAAAAGGTTAAAATATGGAAGTTTTATTTATAAATCCTACGGTGTACGGTATTAGGCTTATACCGGTACAGTAACAGTTTAAAAAGCATTTATTGCGTGAAAACTAACAAATGAAATACGAGGTCTGTTCAAAAAATACGTAGACTGTTTGAATTGCGCGGGCCCTGTTGGTCCCAATCAAAATCGCTTGCTGTCGCCATCTTCTGACAAATCCGCTGATTACAAGGCAGTTTTTTGATTGCAAATATCAGTATTGGTTGATTAGCTACGCGGTTGTTTGTGAAGTTTTTTTTCGTTTGGCGGATTTTTAGAATGAGTGACTTGAACGAGCAAAGAGTTGCTGTGAAATTTTGTGTTAAACTCGGAAAAACTGCCACTGGATGAGTAGAAAAGGCCAGAAATGTGGACGAGAGGTGACTGGTTGTTTCATCACGACAACGCTCCAGCCCATTCAGCCCTCAGAACTCGAGAGTTTTTGGCCAAACACTCGATCACTGTTCTTCCTCACCCACCCTACTCACCTGACCTCGCTCCTTGTGACTTCTTCTTGTTTCCCAAACTCAAAAGACCTTTGAAAGGAAGGAAATTTGAGACGATTCCCGACATAAAGGCAAATGCGACGAAGGCGCTGAAGGACATCACAAAAGAAGCGTTCCAGGACTTTCCAAAAGTGGAAACACCGTTGGGATAAGTGTGTGCGTCGGGGAGGACAGTACTTTGAAGGGGACCCAGATGTGTAACTTCTGAATAAAGTATATTTTGTTTTATGACGTCAGTCTACGTATTTTTTGAACAGACCTCGTACAATATGCAAGAACGAGGAGAGATGGTTCTCCTTTGCGCGAGAGGGGATTTGACGTTGCACAATGCCGCGAACAAATTCCATGCCCGACATCCTGACTGCCCGAAGCCGTAAACAAGTTCTCTTTCGACTCTGATGAAACGATTTCGAGAGACTGGAAGTGTTGCGGACAGACAACGGCAAAGGTGACCAGTACAGAGACAGGTCCGCAACAAACGGCGGCCATTGTAGCAACAATTGTTGCTTGTGGTGTACAATCGACGCGTGCCGTTGCACACTCCCTTCGAATCAGCCACTCGTCGGTGTGACACATCTTGCATGGTTTGAAGTTCCACCCGTTCAAGATGCAATTTCATCTTGCGAGAAAATGATGGACAGATGCTATGCAGATGCTGCCCTATCCCGTCGTATTTGGTTCACCGACGAATGCACGTTCACTTTGCATGGGGAGGTAAATCACCACAACTTCCGTTACTGGTCCGATCGCAATCCACATTGGATGGGTGAAGGCCACACCCAGCGTCCTCAGAAAGTAAACGTCTGGGAAGGCATTATGGGCACTAATCTCATAATCCGCTTTTTCATTGACGGAACACGGGAAGGCCCCAAATACCTTCAACTATTAGAATATCGAGGTTGGTCCAGCTGTTACCGAGGCAGCAGGAGAAAACGACATCTGGTGGCAATAGGATGGGGCTCACGCAATTCGGTGGCACATCGTGAGCTCCAATAGGATGGGGCTCTCCCCATTACGCCATCTTTGTACGCTAGTATCTGGACGAAATATTCCCTGACCGCTGGATTGGCAGAAGGGGGAGCATTGAGTGGCCGCCTCGATCCCCGGATCTTTCCCCGGTTAATTTTTTCTTATGGGGCTATGATAAACACAGGGTCTTCAAGACACGCCCTGCAAGCATTAACGAACTGAATGAAAGAATTAGGCAGGTGATGGCATTTATTCCTCAGGCAATGCTAATCAATACCTGCAGTGCGTTTGAGTACCGACTAACGTATTACCAAAAGGTGAACGGTGAACACTTTGCACATGAGGTGTAACCTACATGTACCGTTTCCTTTGGGAATCTATATATATAAAGAAGGATGTTTGTGGGTTTGTTTGTGGATTTGTTTTTTATACAAATCTACAGTTTTATTCTGATCTTGATGAAATTTTGCATACTTGACCTTCAAACCATGAGGAAGGTCACTGTCTACTTTAGATTTGGTTTGGTTTGATTGGTATTAACGTCCTTTTCAACTGCCATGGTCATTTCAGGACGGCGTTATAGGGGCCGCAAATTTTGCCTCGCAAGGGTTCTTTACACGGGATCAACAGCTTTACTTCCATTCCGAAGGGAGTGTTAGAAGGTTCTAGGAAAAAAATGCTAAATTGTTACTTGATTGTAATGGGTAAAAGAATTTAATAACTGATCATCCATGCGTTGCAAAAATATGCAATCGCCCTTTCATGCGTTACAAAAATTTCCGTTCAGTACTTGGTGTTTCCACCTTTAGCAGAAACAACGGCCTGCAAACGATTTGGGATGCTTGAAATTAGCTTTTCACATTCATCAGCCTGGATTTTCTCCCTTTCAGTTTCCACGACATTTTTCAATTCCTCTCTTGTTCTGGGCTTCTTCTTGTTGACAGTTCGTTTCAAAATTCTCCAAAGATTCTCAATTGGTGAAAGATCTGGACTGTTCGAAGGCCAGTTTTCCCGTAGGTAGAAGCCTCTCACACGAAGCCATGTCGTTGTTGTCCGAGCTCGATGTGGCGCTGCCCCATCTTGTTAAAAAACCGCTTTTTCCATCTCTGCCTAGCTTTGGTAAAGATGGGAGTAAACATTCCTCCGAGATGTCGTGATAGGAAGATGCATTTACCGTTCCATTGATGACTTTAAGTTTCCTAACACCTTGTGCACTCATGCAGCCCCACGCCATTATTGAATCAGGGAATTTTACACTTTTTCTGAGACATTCCGGTGCGTACGCTTCAGTCTTCTTACGGATGACTTTTCCGCCTTCTTCACCATAGCAAACCATAAACTTTGACTCATCACTAAAGATGACAGTTCTCCATTTCTTCAAGGACCATTGAAGATGCTCATTAGCCAACTTGCATCTTTTCATCATTTGCAGATTTGTTAGCAAAGGTTTTCCTTTAGCAGTATAAAACTCAAAACCTTTTTCCCCTAGTCTTCTTCTTGTAGTGGCGTTTGAAACAACAACGCCAGTTTTTTCACACCAGTCTGTTGTGACTTAAGATGTGGTAACATGACGTTTGCCTTTTAAAATTTTTGGAAGGAGTTTATCATCTCGTTTTGATGTTTTCCGTGGACGACCACTCGCCTGTTGTTTTCCATTTCTTGATTATGTCCACCACTAAACTTTGACAGATTTTTAAATCAGCAGCTATTTTACGAGTTGAAAGTTTTTCCAAATGTTTCTGCACCACTAAATTGCGAAGTTCTTCACTAGTTGTTTTATCACGCCCCATTTTGGCAGTTAAAAAATCTGTCTTGGATTTTTTCGATATCAAGAAAATATCAGCTAGTTCTCCACAGTATACAAGTCCATATAAAAGTATAAGAATTGTGGAGCTTTTAGTTTATGCAAATTAACTAGCAGTTTAAAGACCCTGTCTATTATTTAAAGGGTGATCAGAAATTTTTGTAACACGTAAAAGAGCGATTGCATATTTTTGCAACGCATGGATGATCAGTTATTAAGTACCGAAAGGTGCTTTATGCTATCAGTGTGGGGAAACGTGTCTGTCCGTCTGTCTGTCCGTCTGTCTGTCTGTAACTCAAACTCCTCCGAGATTATGAAAGATTTTAAAAATCTGTTTTCGTCAGTCGATGAATATGGTTCATGGCACGAACCAGTTACAAATATTATCTAAATCGGTTTATTGGCACGTGCACAAATGGTACCTCTATTTTCCCGCCCAGCAATTTTCAATGGGAAGAAATATTGAGTAATATATCAAACAAATCGTAATGACGAGATATATGCGGTTATTCATTACTGTTTTCGTCAGTCGATGAATATGGTACATGCCATGAAAAAATCATAAATTTTATCTAAATCGGTTCATTAGCACGTCCACAAATGGTACCATCACGACCCCACCTAGCAATTTTCAATGGACAGATATATTAAGTAATATGTCAAACAAATCTTAATGACGAGATACAAGCGAATATAAATTACTATTTCGGCCAATAAATATGGTTCAGGAAATGAACCATTTTGAAAATTGTTGCAATCGAAACATTGGCACGTGCACTAATGGTACCTTTTTGAGACCTTCAAAAATTTTCAATGATAAGATATGGCATGTAATATATCAAACAAATTGTGATGATGTATCATAAATGAATATCACGTAAAAGTAATGATAGTCCAAATTGGTTTCAAGGAACCTCGTTTAGTGGAATCATTCTGGTTTAGTGGAACCATTATGGTTCATTGGAACTTTCAATGCTAAAATATGGCATGTAATATATCAAACGACTTGGAAAGATGTGTCATGAAGGAATATAACGTAAAATTAATGATAGTCGAAAATGGTTTCAAGGAACCTGGTTTAATGGTATCATTATGGTCCGTTTGAAACTTCCAATATTAACATAGGACGGTTTAAAAGTATAGTTCAGCGAATGGTTTAGTTTAACCTTTCGGTACTTGGTTATGTCATTCCTTAATGGTTTATTAATTTATTGTATCCATTACAATCATGTAAAAATTAAGTATTTATTTTCCTAAAACCTTCTATCGATCAAAAACCCACTAGACAAATGCAGATTTGGATTCGCTCTTTTATTTTCTTTACAAGCTTAAAAATAAAATGCGGTTAAGCGTAAGAAGTCAGGTGATCGTATAATTTTGCAACTGAGTTGAATATATCATGACCAACAATGCAAGGCAAAGTTTGTGCAATATAGAATTCCTGTTATTCAGGGTTTTCCTATAATTAACGATTTCTTGATAATCTTTAAAAGTGATCAGTAACTGGAGATAATGGAGAATTAGCAGACTATTGAGAAAGCGTGGAAAGACGACAAAGGAAGCAATCTTTTAGCTCCGTGCTGTATTGAGCAAATCGAAATTAGAAGAATCGGCGGCTGCTAGACTATATAAAGTGATGAATGGCCAAGTTTTGCTTCAAGACATTGAGAGAAGAAAGGGAATTGCAACAACATCAAGTTTACATTTAAAATAAGATTACGTGAGTAAGAAATTATTTAGACTAGCAGTGGCATCTTTGGAGAGGTCCATCCATTGTGAACCTTTAAAAATTGTTTTTTCGCATTTTCATTAAGAGTATTTACTGTAATTATTTTAAGCGTTTTCATGTGTTTATTTATAAGATACAGCAAAATTTAATCCAGGAGAAAAAGTCCGAGCCAAGACGGGGTTATAGCTTAGCTTATTTGGCAGCACAGAAGATCCGAACATTTCGAAAAAATACATTCTGACTATATTCTGTGAGAATATGCATATTTTGGAAACTGAGATGCTGATAATGCGATGACTTACGGACTGAACGTTCGTTTCCAAGAATTATTGATAACGAGCATAAATTGAAGATGCAGTGCCCGGAATATCACCTAGAATTCCTGTTTTTCGTATTTTTCGTAGAATGGATAGTCCCTTTGCTCTGTGTTGTATTGATTGAGTTATTATTTAACCAATTGGGAGTTATAATTAGAGCGAAGCGTTAGCGAAGCTCTGTTATCAGGCGAAAATCAAAATTCTTTGTGCACATAAAACTTTTGAACCAGAGAACATAGACAAATAAAATTTTGCACACAGCTGGACATGACCATCCTGATGGTCACTAAATAAAAATTTTAAAAATCGGTTCAGCCATCAAGGAATAATCACCATTTAGCTGTTCCCATTGAAATACATTGAAAAAAATGTAAACAAACAATTGCACGCGCTAATAGATTTTTCAACATAGAAAATATGGCGAAGCCCTTCGCAAATTTTTTTCTGCACCGTCGATTTTTGAGACCATTTTGTCGAGTTCTTAGAACTTTTATCACCTGTTTTTTTAGAGCGAAGCGTAAGCGAAGCTCTGTAAACAGTCGACAAGTGTAATTCGATGACCGCATAAAACTTTTGACACGTAATAGTCACAACAATGAAAATTTGCACGTGCATGCGCATGACCATGGTGATGGTCAAGAAAAAAAAATTTTTCAAATCCGACCTACCATCGAGGAATAATCACCCTTCAATTGTTCCCATAGGAATGCATTGAGAAAAACGTAAACAAACATTGCGCGTGCAAATAGAATTTTTGACATACAAAATACGGCGAAGCCCTTCGCAAATTTTGCTCTGCACATTCGATTTTTAAGGCCAAATTTCGAAGTTGACAGCGTAATCACAATATCTTTTTGGTGTGGTTGTCGACATTGTCTACTCGCCAACTGAAACTCGCAACCACTTGAATGAACTGCCGATGTGCATTCTCGTCAAATTCGCAACCTATACTGGACCAACATTAACCAATGAAACAGTTCCCATTTTACCGATCGCCGTTGGCTTCAAAAAAGGAGGAGTATCTTGTACGCGTAAGCAATTTCCGCTTAAGTTAGCCTATGCAATCAGCAGACACAAAGCACAAAGAATCACTGTTGATAAAGCAGTCATAGACATTGGTGATTCAGAATTTGGACTTGGCTTGTCGTACGTGGCATTTTCACGAGTGAAGACCATCAACGGTTTATTGATCGAACCGGCATTTGCAAAGCCGCGGTTGATTAATATCAACAACCATGCATCGTGGAAGGTTAGGCGTGAAGAACTTGCCAAATTACGCAGTTTAAAATGAAATTGTTTCAACAATAAAAATTAATATCAATTTAAAGAATTTAGTTAGTCATTTTCTTAACAATCAATAACGGTTCGCTCTAAATTATTGGTCAAGAAAGCGATTCGCGAGTCGCAGTCCGCCCTAGTTTAATTTTTTGAGATTGTTCTCTTTACCTACAAGTGTAATTATCCCGGGCAACGCCGGGTACCTTTGCTAGTGTAAAATTAAAATAAACACATTTGAGAAACTTTGCTACTATGTAAAACTGATTTTATGTATTTTATTTCATCACATGGTTTATTTTAGCTCCTGCTATCAATGGTTAAGCCTTTCCTACATAGAAAAAGGGCGGTTCGGGAATTTTTGAAACACACGGTATAATTAGATAAATACCTCATTCACAATTACTATTTTAATTACATTATATTGACGTTTGGAGAAACTTGGAATGAGATCTAAATCCCGAGCTTAAAATATAGGACATTTCTATTAGCATATAAGCTCTTGATAGATAATAATTAGACAGACGATATAATGACACTAGACAGAAACGAAAATGCATTGAGACGAAAAGCTCTAATTCATCAATGATTAATTGGCTCTCGTTTTATACGAGGGTGGGCTGAAAAGTAATGCCTCCATGGCTGTAACTTTTTTATTTTTTAACCGTTTTTCAAAATTCTTTTTGTATCTGATACTCACATTTCTCCTCTATGTAATGCACTATTCACTTTTTGACATAGTCCCCATCCCTGTCCACGCATTGTATCAACGCGTGACTAGTCGGGTGGATCCGTCGGAGAGGAATTCCGGGGTTGTCGTCGACACGAGGATTGAATGGCAGCTTTGGATCCTCCTCTGCAGCACGATAACGCCACACATCAGAGGGGGTTGCAGCGCCTACAGTTCAAAGATGAAAAACTGCAGTTCAAAAATGAAAGACTTTGCACCTTGCGACTTTCACACACTTCCCAAAGAGGAAAGAGCACCTTAAGGGGCATGAGTTGCGTTCTGACGACGAGGTGAAACCTGCCGTTCGGTCTTGGTGTCGACAACAACCCCGGAATTCCCCTCCGACGGGTTCACCCGACTAGTCACGCGTTGGTACAATGCGTGGAAAGGGATGGGGACTATGTCGAAAAGTGAATAGTGCATTACATAGATGAGAAATGTGAGTATCAGATATAAACAGAATTTTGAAAATCGGTTAAAAAATAAATAAGTTACAGCCATGGAGGCATTACTCTTCAGCCCACCCTCGTAGTTACTCCGTAAGTAAATATCTGTATTAAAAATAAAATTCTGTAAATAATACAGTATTAAGTTTATTAAGTTTATTAAGTTTAAAGTTTTTTACATCATTCATACAAAACATTGCAAATACAGCAGAGTGTATAGCCTATTGATAAGTATAAACGATATAAAAAATCTAAGATATACAAATTAATAACAATAGAAATCCAAAAAAGCAAAAGCTTATACTAGGATATCTTAAAGAAATCAATCAATAGATAACAAATAGAGAAAAACATTTTCAATATAATTTGTATCTAACAATATAATTTACTTAGATAGGAAAAGGAAACATGATATCAAATATCAAAATGTGTGCTTAACCAGTTTTTAATAGCCAATTTACAGTTTCCGTTTATAGAATTCTTTTTTATTTCCATCGGGATGTTATTGAAAATTTTTTTGGATAAAAATAAATATTGATGTGCTGCGAAAGTGTGAATTATCTTTGGTACTATAGTTGGACGTGTTAAAGAAAACCTAGTGGTATGAACAAATTGAGTATCCAACGCTAGTTTTTCTTCTTTTAAAACCGATACGGCAACTTTGTAAATATATATTCTCCTTAACTCTAAATAAAGAAGGGATTCCTTCTGCCCAAATACAACCTTTAAGATGTAATTGTGGAAATTATTTAATTTATATAAATGAGTCTTATATGTGCCGCCCCATAGCTTTATTCCATATTGAAGAATGGAATAAAAGAAAGCATAATATGATAATTTCATTAGGGACCCTGGAAGATTCATTTTTAAATGTATCAATGTCCAGCCAATATGTTTTAGTCTCTTATATAAGGAGATACAGTGATATTTCCAACTAAGACATGAGGCAACTATAATACCCAAGTAATTAAAACGACTAACATTTTCAATCTCACCACAATTTTTTGTACAGCTATTTCTACATAAATAACTATGGAAGAATATAGAGTTATGATTTGAATAAATATCATAATAAATATCATTTGGAATTTAGATTTGCTTGGGTTAAGGCGTAATCCACTATCGAATAACCATTTGGATATCAAATTAAGGTCACTTTTCACATCAGTTAAATTAGCAGAATATTCATTAGTATATAAAATAGCCAGACCCTCCGCATATGCATAAATTGAACCAGCACTATTTAAATAAAAAATATTATTAATAAAAAAGTTAAACAAAATAGGAGCCAAAATGGTGCCCTGAGGTACACCTCTCTCCAGGAATAAAGAGTTACTAATTATATCATTCAGTTTTGTGACAACAGGTCTTTCCAGCAAATATGATCTAAACCAGTCATTAGTCAAGCCTCTAACTCCAGCATTATGTAGTTTCAATAATAAAAGATTATGATGAACAGAGTCAAATGCCTTTGTTAGATCCAGGTATAGGATGAACGGATTCAATCCATTATCCATAGCTTGTACTATTTGTGTTAGTATCATTTGAAGAAGGGGCTCAGTACCACCATTCTTTCGAAAGCCATATTGTTTTTCAGAAATTAACTTATATTTCTCCAAATAGCCAACAAGGCGAAGTTTCATTGCTGATTCAAAGATCTTAGAGAGAGGAGATGTAATGGTTATAGGCCGGTAGTTACCAAAATCATTCTTATCTCCACTTTTATGAATAGGGATGATAAGTATTGCATCAGTTTCTTCAGAGCTACAATCCCAAATGTGATTTTATACGTTACGTTGAATTTGATTGACCCAATTCTTGTAGGAAGCACGATATCCGTCCACTGTCGCTAAACTCCAAATTCTGTCTCTCTGTTCCTGTATAGACTCGGTTTCTATAAAATATACCATAACTATCTTTCTTTGTTGATATCTCTGGTCGTGCAGGGGACGCTATGGAGTTTTCTTTCCAATTTCGGGTTTTTCCCAACAAAATTTTTTAAAGAAATCCGTTTTTCCTACATCTCCAATTACTAATTTCTGTTATATGAACCCTGCCATACAAAAATGCTGGTGTTTCTAAATTTTTTATCACAATGTGCTTTGCATTTTAACTGATTTTGTATTTATTCATTTGGGATATTCCCACAAGTGGTTAAGCATAGCCAAGGATGAAGTTTAACTGATTTTTACTCCAAAGCATTCCAAAAATTCAGGTGCTACCTTCACCGTATAATTTCTGACTGAGATGACATTCATAACGGCATGAGCATGTGTATGGCGTTGAATGTGTGTAAATTTGTTGAGAAAGACTTGAATACGCATACCCAACTCGTCGACTGCGTGCCAAGTGAACTGGTCCTCTTAATTTCTGGGCTCGTTGCCGCTTTGTGTTGAGCTGTAGGGCCAAGACAGGCCGCGAGATAAATGCCGAAAATTTATCGCTTCACCATAGGAGCAGTGAGCCATCGGTACCCTGTCGTCCTGATTAATGATTTTACACTATAATTAAGCATACTAAACTCTATGTCGAAAAATTGTCCTTACACATAGCGTCATTTAGTGTGCATAAAATGAAACAGGGCGGATTTCAAATGATGTCTTTATATTTCTGGGATATACATCTGAACTATTCGCCGACGAATGATAATGAGATCATTACCTTCTGGCATTAGGAAGCGGTATACCTATATAATTTTGTATAGGACCTACTTTTTTCCAGCGAAGTGCAGCAACTCGAAATGGCATGGACTCTAAAGGTCGGCGAAATTCCTCTGAAGAGTTGATAGCTGCCCATAAGTGCGTGAGGTGACTTTTGTGCACTAATGGATCGGTCGATTATTTCTCAAATATGTTCCATGGAGTTCATGTCTGGCGGTCAAAGTGGTTAATTCATTCATTGGAATTTTTCAGTAATGTTGGCCCGGTGACATGGCGCATTCTCCTTCTGGCACATCCCATTTTTATTTGGATATACGAGGGTGGGCTGAAAAATAATGCCTCCAAGGCCATATTATTTTATTTTTTAACGAATTTAAACTTTTTTTTTCAAATGATGGCTTATTTTGTTCAATTTTCAATGCATTATTCACTTTTCAACATAGTCCCCATCTCTGTCCACACACTTTTGCCAACTCGTGACATTCCGTCGGAGAAGAAGTCATTTAGTTGTTTTCGACACCAGGACCGAATCGCGTCTTTCAGCTCGTCATCAGAGCTGAATCGATGTCCTTTAAGCGATTCTTTAAGCTTTGGGAACAAGTGAAAATCGCTGGGATCGAGGTCAGGGCTGTACGGCGGATGCGGTAGAACCTCCATGAACTTCAGTCGCTGCAACCCTTCTTGTGTTTCTCGACTTGTGCGCGGACGTGCATTGTCGTGCTGCAGAATAGGGTCCATACCCTTCCGAACTCGGAGCAACCGGGCGCGAAGCTTCTCTAGCGTTTGCACGTACTGTTTTGAGTTGATCGT
The DNA here is from genome assembly GCA_023313115.1 of Rhysida immarginata. Lineage (NCBI taxonomy): Eukaryota > Metazoa > Arthropoda > Chilopoda > Scolopendromorpha > Scolopendridae > Rhysida > Rhysida immarginata. Next base: position 14,956 of record JAHWFO010093733.1, read on the forward strand.
GGTTCCAAGAAGTCAAGATGGACAACACCCTGGAAGTCCCAAAAGATGGTCAACATGACTTTCCCTGCTGACTTGACAACCTTGAACTTTTTGGGACGTGGAGATGTTGCATGGCGATATTCCAACGATTGTCGTTTGTTCTCTGGGTCAAAATGATGTGCCCATGATTCATCCCCGTGAGAATGCGCTGCAGAAAAGCCTCACCCTCACGCTCGTACCGGGTGAGTTCAGGCCAACAGATCCTGGCAAACGTTCTTTCTCTTCTCTTTGAGTTCAGGAGTGAGCATATGCGGCACCCAACGAGCACACACCTTACGATATCCCAGCAACTCGGTTATGATAACGTGCACTTTCTCCTTGGAAATTTGGAGCTCTGTAGCGATGTCATATTGCTTAATTCGGCGGTTGGAACGAATCATTTGATCGACACGAACTCGAAGTTGCTCGTCTGTTGCTGTGATTGGTCGTCCACTGCGGGGTTGATCAGCTAGGCTAGAGCTTGCCGGGTTTCGTTCTTGCCCATCTTCTCACTGTACTGACGTCAAAAGTTGCATTGCCGTATACAGCTGTCAAAAACTCAATCACTGCGCGCTGTTTCAACCTGACTTCCATGTAGGTCGCCATTATGTTTCATTTTCAGCACACCTACACCATCTAGTGACATAGACATAAAGTGTTTTTGAAACAGAACAAAATAAGCCATCATTTGAAAAAAAAAATTAAATTCGTTAAAAAATAAAAGTGTTATGGCCTTGGAGGCATTACTTTTCAGCCCACCCTCGTACATGCAAATGGTCACCAAACAGCTGACATAACGCAATATGATCAGAAGACCGAAAAACTGCATTCTAAACTCTCCCCACTCCATGATAAAGCCAACAAGAGTTTGACAATAAGAGTTTGAGTTGTGTTTCCAGCCATCTAATGTCTAATGAATATGTTCACGAGCCTAGGCGAGGCTTATCCTGCGATGGTGTACTGTCAGTCTTCCGCTGCCATATCCCATTACTCACGCCACTGTCCAATCGAGCGAAAATGAGTAGGACAGGGATGGTTGAAAAATAAGACAGCCTGGAAGAGAACATTCCAAGCCTACCCAGAAGAAAACTTGTAAATTCGGAAAGTTTGGTAGAGGTACCAGTAATTGACAGTTTAAGACATTACCGTGAAAGAAATTGTGCACGTAAATCAAATTGCATGTTGAAACTTTTCTAGTTATACCATTCAATTGTAAATATAATGCAGAATATGCCAATCTCTGTACAATTATTATATCTTTAAAAGCTATTAAGTTATTAATTTTTCCTAACTAATGCAGGAATCACCAGTAGTTGACAGTTGATGCACCAGAAGTTGACAGGCAGTTTCACCAGTAATTGACAATATTTTAATTGCACATTTTTATGATATATTTTTTGCAAAAGAAATTGACAAAGTTTAAACGTAGCTGATGAAATCAAACATTTTTAAGAATTAAAGAATAATAATTGGAAGTTCTATGAAGATGTTTAAATTATTGATGAAAAACAGGAAATAAAATTCCACAGCCTGGGATCGAACCAGGAACCTTCTGCTCACCGTGCAGATACGCCAGCCAATTGCGCCACTGCGGACATGGAAGCATTACGCTATCTACATGCCCTTAGGGCTGGCTGGAGCAGTACCCAGTTCGCAGGCTGGGACTATCTTTCCTACTGGCGTAATAATCGTTAAAGAATAATAATTGGAAGTTCTATGAGGGTTTTTATACACGCCATACCTCAGATGTTTATACCTCACAGCCAGTACTAACCAGGCCCAACGTTGCGAACGGACGTGCCTGGTTGGGCTCCGTTGTTTTTCAATTCTCCTGCGAGTATAGGAAGTATGCGAGTTTCAATTTTCTGATAGAGGCTTCCATAAAGTTTCAGAGAGTTTGTTTACCCAAGATTTTGCCCGGTGAGTTCCCTCATTTTTATTATTTTGTAGCTTTTTTTCGCCTTAGGTTAGGCTTAGGCCTAATCTTTGAGAGGGAGAGAGCGGGCGTGATTAAGTTGGCGCGCCTGAGGGGCTAATTCTGTTTTAATTTAATTTAGTCTTTAACCTTTGTATTGTTTAGTAGTTGCGGGGTAGAGAGCTGGCAGCGCAGCGTGGTTTTTAGTTTTTTTTTCTGCAATATCTTATCCTTTGTTTGCCAACGGCATCTGACCTCGCATCGTCGACAAGATGTCGGCGATGTCGGGGCCTGATTTTCCCCGTTTCGTACTACTTGCGCCGGAGAGTAGTGTTAACCCGGTGAGTTTGATTTCGCAGGTTTACGAGGAGTTAAGAAATGGTAATGCCATCGAGGCGATGGGCCCCGCAGTGGGAGGCAAGTTTACGATGGTTCTGCGTCACGCCGACGACGCGGTAGCTCTGTGGCGTCGCGGCTCTTTCATGTGCGGTGCAGTCAAAGTCCGTTGCGACCCGGTGGACGGTCGGATTATGAACTTTTTCGTGCGGGGGTTGGCGCCCTCCACTCCATTGATGCTAGTTGAAAGAGAACTTAGCAAGTTTGGGAATATTTTAGAGTGTGCGAACGTTCCGTACGAGGAAGCCCCGAGAGTGAATACCGCAGTGTATAGGGCCAGAGTTCAGGTTAAAAAGACCATTCCCGATTTTATCGTTGTGTGGGGGTATAGGGGCTTCCTATACTACCCTGGAATGACACGTAAGTGTTTTCGCTGCGGGTCAGCTGACCACCTGATAGCTGCGTGTGTCCGTTGCGACCTTTGTCGGCGGTACGGGCATAATTCTGATAGCTGCGATATGGCGGTAACGTCGGAGCGGGTGGTGGAGACGAATGAGGATGCTAACAGGGTGGAGGGGTGTCCATTGGCTAAGGTGGCGAATGGTGATGTGGATTATGGTCTCAGTGAGAATGGAGATAAGTCCAAGGTGGTGGATTCTAAGCGGGAGGAGGAGCAGGTTTCTGGCGAGGGGAACATGGAAGTGGAAATGGTGGGGGAGTCCCAGTTGAAGAGGCCATGGAATAGGGGCAAGGAGGCACCTGTAGACGGTAGTGAGCCGTCAAAACGTCGAGTGGCGGACAGTGTGCGCTCCGCCATCAGCATAGTTGGGGGGATGTCGTAGTCCCTGGCGGGGGTGGATAGAGTTGGTTTTCCCCCGCTGTCCCCTCATTTGGACGAAGCCCAGGATGAGTCACCATCAGATGAGTCAGATGAGCTGTCGGAGGAGGAGGATGGGGTGAGAGCGAAGAGGGATTCTGGTCCTTCCCTGGGTGTGATAGCTTCGTCGGTACCGGAGGCTACATATAAGTTTGATCAGGTGATTGTGGCAAAAGCTGGTAAGTCTGCCGCGGACTTTCGGGTGTCGGAGCGCGGGACCACGGGTTCTTTGGTTGCCTCTGGCCCGTCTCCATCGTCTCAGTCTGCCTGCTCTACTGCCCAGACTCGTGTACCTACCCGAAAAAAGCCACCGTGTGTGGTATCTTTTGACGCTAAGGGTGTATGTTTACCCTCAGGTAAAAAATTGAATTGGTCAAGTGCTGTTAAGGTTGACATTATGGAGTGGGATACCAGCCGTTTATCCAATGAGGATGTGAATAAGTTTCTTGATATTTATTCAGATAGGTATATGAGGATTCGGGATGCTAAGGGGGGTCCGTGAGGAACCTCGTCTTTACCTCGGAAGTTTCTTTTATTGTGGTTTTCCGTTTTGCCTTGGTGATGGGTTTATAATAGTTGGTTTAGCATGGAGATGGGTCTTTTTCATTTGTTTCTTTTGTGCATCGGAAATTAAACAATAACTAATTTCATTAAAATCTTTATTTAAAGTGTTAAGCTTTGGTGGGTAGAAGTAGTCTTTGGTCTCTTTGAGAGTTCATTAATGGTTTGGAGGGTTTTGGGGAATGGGATTATGTTTTACAGATAGGGCTTTGGTTGTTTCCTTGAGTGGTTGGGTTCTGAAAAGGGGGCCTGTGTGGGTGTGAATGGTTTCCGCCTTTCCTATTTTTGTAGTCCCAGAAGTTTTCGGATAGTGTCTTGGCCTTTTGTGTACATGGTTGTGCTCCCCTTTTAATTGTGGTGGTTTGTGGTTTGGGTTGTTTCTGGTGGTTGTACGGAGACGAGTTTCTGCTCTTATCTCTAGTGTAAGGATATGCCTTTGGGGGTTGTTGAGGGGGGTGGGGGGTCTTAGAGGGTGGTATGTCATATTTTCATGAGTACCTGAGTGACGTATGAGTGTGGTTTTGCGCATGTGGGAGTAGATGTATGTATGGGTGTTTTAGTGTGTGTATGTCATGTTTGTATAGGGGTTTTTTTTGAGTGGTCTGGTAGGTTTTTAATGTACCCTTGTAAGTGCTCGTTTCACATAAGTCTTCATAGCAGTGGATGAAGAGCCTTTGGGATTATGAATATCTGGGAGACGTATGAATGTGTTCTTGGGCGTGTGGATGTAGATATGTGCATGGGTGATTTAGCGTGTTTGTTTGCCATGTTTGTGTTGGGTTTGTGAGTGTTTTTTGGTAGGTTTTCAGTGTGCCCTTGTAAGTGCTCGTTCACATAAGTCTTAATAGCGGTGGATAATGAGCCTTTCGGTTTGTAGGGTTTTGTTTTATGTTACATGGTTTTATATATATGTTGTAAAACAAAAAACAAAAAGACAAAAAAACTCGAGATATTTCTCCATATTTTGTATGTTATAAAATGGAAAATTAAAAAAAAAAAAAATAAATAAAAAACAAAAATACGCTTCCCCTCCGACAGTTGAAGTTAAGCTTTGCTTGTTTGAAAGTGAGTTTGAATGTGTTTGTGTATTGTATGAATGTATGATTGTTCTTAAGCATGTGAACTAACATCTCTCAAATGTGGTTAATACCCATTTGATAAAACACCTTCTGCTCACCGTGCAGATACGCCAGCCAATTGCGCCACTGCGGACATGGAAGCATTACGCTATCTACATGCCCTTAGGGCTGGCTGGAGCAGTACCCAGTTCGCAGGCTGGGACTATCTTTCCTACTGGCGTAATAATCGTTAAAGAATAATAATTGGAAGTTCTATGAGGGTTTTAATACACGCCATACCTCATATGTTTATACATCACAGCCTGCGAACTGGGTACTGCTCCAGCCAGCCCTAAGGGCATGTAGATAGCGTAATGCTTCCATGTCCGCAGTGGCGCAATTGGATGGCGCATCTGCACGGTGAGCAGAAGGTTCCTGGTTCGATCCCAGGCTGTGGAATTTTCTTTCCTATTTTTCATCAATTTTTAAGAATGTGTAAAGTATTTAACATTAACTAAAATTGTGCTTTGTAAAACTGAAGTTGTTCATTTAGATCATTTATCTTTTTTCCCCCTTGAAATAGTAAATAAAATCAGTCCACTCCCACGTAGAGTGCAAGGACCATAGAAAATGAAGGTGTTTTCCAATAGTGCAATGTCATCAGATCTTGGCCAAAAAATTGTTCGTAGAAAAACTTGATATTTGACGATTGTTCTCCGACTTTCATCCAATTCACCCTATGCTAATTCTTATCATAGTAAACAGAATACCAGTAGTAGTTTTATTCTTGGAAGATAACTTGACCTGGGTTATCTGTTGATCCAATAAAAGAACAGGGCCTAGAAGATTTAGGTCAAAGTGGATGATCTAGAAATTGACAGTCAAGTTCTTATAACTGACACACCTAGGTCAATTGACCTTTATCACCTGCATTGTGATTGGTTGCCACTAAATGTCACTGATTTTTTTATAAAATGCAAATGGCGGATACTGGACGTGTTAAAGGCATTTGTTGACTGTATCGTAAGTGAAAGTTTTAATTGTTGTTGTTCAAATTTTTGTTGCTATGGTTAAATATTGTTGTGTTCCCAATTGTCAGAATGAGGAGAAAAAAATAACATCATTAGAAAATAATTTTATAGGTAACTAGCAAAGGTACCCGGCGTTGCCCGGGATAATTACACTTGGATGTAAACAGAACAATCTCAAAAAATTAAATTAAATTTTGCAATATCTTAAAAATAAACACATGAAAATGCTTAGAATTAATACAGTAAAAATTCTTAATGAAAATTCGAAAAAAATCTTTTTAAAGGCTCACAATGGCTGGACCTCTCCAAGGATGCCACTGCTAATCTAAATAATTTCTTACTCACGTAATCTTACCTCAGATGTATATTTAGTGTTGTTGCAATTTCCACTCTTCTCTCGATGTGTTGAAGCAAAACTTGGCCATTCATCACTTTGTGCAGTCTAGCGGTCGCCGATTCTTCTATTTACTTGCTTCCCATTTGCTCAATACATCTCGGAGCTAAAGGAGTGCTTCCTCTTTCGTCTTTCCACTCTTTCTCAATAGTCTGCTAACTCTCCATTATCTCCAGGTACTGATCGGTTTTTAAAGATTTTCAAGAAATTGTTATGTACTAAGAACTCTCTTTTCTAAGAAAAGCCTGAAAAACAGGAATTCTATGCATTGTTACAAATTGAAACTTATCCATATTACATCATCATTTTATGTTCATTTTTAAAATTCTTGGAAAGATTGCTTTAACATTACATCATCATTCTGTGCTCATTTTTATTGGTGAATTGCGCGTTGATACCATTGTTGATGCGAACACAATGGGCCTATTGTTGCACAAACTTTGCCTTGCATTGTTGGTCATGAGATATATATTGTTGGTTCATGCAGTGTGTTTGTGAATTGCGTGCTGATACCATTGTTGATACCTATTGTTGTACCAACTTTGCCTTGCATTGTTGGTCATGAGATATTTCTCATTAATATGCCTTGCCATAACCATGAATATCGATTTTTTATCGATATTTATTATTTTTCCGAAATCTGAGGTAGACCTTCCTCATGCTTTAAAGGTCATGTATGCGAAATTTTATCAAGATCGGAATAAAACTGTAGATTTGTTTAAAAAACATACAGACAAACAGACCCACAGACCCACAGACCCACAAACATCCTTCTTTATATATATAGAAGATATAGATAGATTTAGAAATGACTATGAAATTAAAATTATGAAAGGTTATCAGTAAGAATTTAAATAATTATATTTTACAAATTTACGGTTAATACTGTATGTTGAATTAACAACGATAATAATAAAAATCTTTAAAATAGTAAAAACCTATGAAAAATGAATTTTACTCAAATTACAAGTGCTTACAACACGACCAAGGGACGCCATTTTTTATATGATGACGTGGGTAGTTAAGGCTACGAAGGCTAAGAAAAAGTGTGAGAACGAGAGTTTATGATAAAGGTCAATTAATGGAAATTAAGAAGTTACACTTAAAACTGTCATGTTTCTTTTATTATTACCCTCATTCTATATCACATTAGTATATTTTTATTCGAAATTTTATTTAATCAATAATTGACAGGTTATGCCAATTACTAGAGACAGTACATATCTGGGTTCCAGTAGTTGACGGTGGATTAAAACAGTTAACACAATGGTCATCTGAAATTCTGTCACTACTAGAAGTATTGTCTACTGATCACACAAAATGGTTAATGTAAAGTTATTAACAAATATTGCATAACATTCATGAAATAAATTCAAGTAACCAAACCCTCGCGTAGTGGTTCATTATAAGATTTTTTCGACTTGGTAAGGCTTCGAACAATCAACATGTGTTTACGGCCATAACAAGGAGCAAATTTCCTACTTTTTTACTGTTCTGAGAAGCCTAATACATTGTTTAATACGAGCTGGCAACACCAGTCCCTTTTCTTGCCTTGTTATTTTATTAGAAGCTTTTAAATCGTCAATTATCAATTACTGGTACACCTACCCTATTTAAAGAAAAGTTATAAAATTGTTACAAGATCTAAAGAAAAGGAAAATACTTAACTACGATGATTATAAAAAATACTCTCAGCCAAATATCTTTTATAGTCTGCCAGAAATGCACAAGCCTAACTGTCCAATAACAACTTCCCGAAATTCAGCTACTTATGGACTTTTAAATTTTTGTTAATTAAATTATCTCCATTCTTTGAATTTCCACATGCAATAAAGAATTCATTAGAAATGAAAATGAATTTAAAAATTTAACTGTTGATAAAAATTGAAAAATCTATACTCTAAACTGAATGTATGATTTTGTATCTCTTAAAGAATTGAAAAAAATTGTAGACGAAAAATTATATACACTGGTGGCCAAAAGTTTGGACCAACCAGCAATGTCAAGAAAAACTGAATTTATACGAAAACTGTTTTACACCTACAACTCTAAGTAAATATGAAATAATATTCAGGGAAGAAACAAATTTATTTCTGCGTTGTTGGTTTCTGTTTACCTAAAATCAAAATATGACTGGCCAAAAGTTTGGACCACATTTGTATAACATGAAGGGAAAAAAGTATTACATCATTAACTAATCAATTATTTTGATATTTGAGATCATTTTGACTCTACAGTATTTGACAAACGACCTGAAATAGAAATAAATAAGCTTTTAATAACATTTGGCTTAACAGCTTTCTGAATGGCTGCTATTAGTTGTTCTCGAGATTTGTACTAAGTGTTTTGGTAAATTTTTTGTTCCGTGAGATGCCACACATTCCTAATAATATTGAGATCTCGATTTCGAGCAGTCAAAGCAAAAGTGGAAATGTTGTTGCTTTCAAAACAGGCTTCCACAACGCGTGCAGTATAGATTGCAGGACTGTCCTGCTGCTAAATCCATGGTTTTTGCTTAAACTAGACTTTGCACAAAGGGGTGAACATTTTGTGAAGATCATCTTTATATTGAGTTGTTGTGCAATGTCCATCTATAATGTCAATCTTCAACTTTCCATTGCTTCCAATGGCACCCAGAATCATCACTCCATTATTACCCATTTGCTGCTTAATTCGCGGTGCAACAAGTGTTTCTTTATCACGATGCTCTTCATAAGAAGCTATATTATCAGGACCATCCAAACTGATTCGTGTTTCATCAGAAAACACAACCAATTGGAAGTATGTTTTCACGCAGATGTGTCTTAGCAAACACTAGTCTCTCCTGCACGTGCTTCTGTGTTAGTGGCAACTTTTTGGGTAAAATTTCATAGGCAAAGTTCTGAGTACGTAGTTCGCTGCGAATTGTTCTTCTTGAGGCAGCAAGTTGCAGATTAAGTTTGACTTGTCTGGTGTTGACTACATGCCCAGATGTAATATCATAGCTAACATGTTCCTTAATTCTTGATTTGTCTCTTCGCGTCAGTGCACAAGGTCGTCCGATTTCCGTCCAATTTTCCAATTAACATTTTTAACAATTCTGATAAAGATTTGTAGCTCACACGGGAGATTTCAGCAACTTTTTTGAAGTTTGTAAATTGCTTGTTAAAATTTCTAATTCACTCTCGGTGGCCTTCAGTTAACATTGTACAATACAATACGATGGTTTTAGTGCTCACTACACAACACGATGACTTGTATAATGCAAATTATTTGCATGTTTGTGATGTTGGTCCAAACTTTTGACCAGTCTTATTTTGATTTAAGGTAATATAAAAGCAACGACGTAGAAATAAATTTGTTTCTTCCCTGAATATTGTTTCATAATTACTTGTTGTAGGTGTAAAATATTTTTAGTTGAAATTCATTTTTTCTTGATTTTGTTGGTTGGTCCAAACTTTTGGCCACCAGTGTAGCATAAACTATAAATTTAGTGATAAAAGTTTACCATATGCGTCTGTAACATAAGTTCTGAATCGCTCTGTATAACTTATAAGGAAAAGATTGATATCAGAAAGTATTCAAGCAGTGAATTGGGAAAGGGCAAAAATATTCATTAAATTTGGCAAAGGTTTGTCGATTTTTTTATTGTCGAATTCGGACTAGCTATATGGTCATATAGAATTTAATAGCCGTCTTCTTGATTGGTATGCTTGAAACTAAGCCGTGTTCATCAAGTGGAAGAAGAACTTTCTAATGACTTTACTCTTGTTTTATTCTGTAATAACGTTATGGCTAAATGCACTGCACCAATTATCCGATTTAAGAAGAATTTGCCGAACAAAATTGCTTCGCTGGTGCAGACTTCGTAATAGCGCTAGAGAATTCGTTCTCTCGGTGTTGCTTCTATGTATTTCTTCTAAAAATACTTAAAAATTAAAAAAGAAATTATTCTCTTTAAAGTGCGTTATTATTTTTATCTGTAATAATAATAGATTCAAAATGGAATAGACCAATCTTCGCAAAGAGCAGTTTGGCTTGCAAATAGCTCTTCATCCGGGAAATAAATTTTTAATGCTTCGTTTAAAGAACTAATTGGAAAGATAGCGTTCTTTTGGAATCACACAGACACGCATACACAGAGTGAGGGAGGGGAAGCCATTAACCACATTCGTCGATGACCGTTAATTCTTCAATTACTGAAGGGGAGTTTCTTAAGGAAAATTTGCATTTCTTGCAGGGAGATAAAATAAACGGAATAATCAATTTAATGAAAACCCCGGCGAACGTTCTTCTTCGTTTTTTCATTAAACGAGAATTCATAAAGCTGATCTGATAAAAATAAGTAAAAAATATCATAGACAAGACGAAGAGGCATTGGATTCCCATATATTTTAAAGGGATCTGCCAACTTTTTATGAAGAATGAAGGTGTAAATTCAGTCGTTAAATTTTGAAGATGCTTTCTAAAAGAAGTCATAGCCGTAAAGTCGGATGTAGATTTCGATTTAGTGATAGAAAATTGGATGTTTGGATGTTGACGGTTAGCGTTTTCTGGTACATTAAGTTTGATGTCTCCTTATTCCATTTTTGTTTTATGTAGGAGCCTAAAAACGTCTGAAATAAGACTTTTCATGTTTAGTATTCTTTGATATAGTCATTTGAGAGTAGTCTTCTTAGACAGTAGCCTTACAGCAAAGGTCACTCAATGAGCAATGCACAGTTTTTTTGTTAGGAGTCTGTAGTAACAAGTAGCATACAGAGTGTCCTAAATTAATTGATTTCAAGTGATCACATGGAGTATTGTTAGGCAGTTATTAAAATAATTAGTATTCGAAGAACGAGATAAAAACATTGAGAGCATAACAGCCCTTTCCGACGTAAAATTCAGCACGCAAAAGCGAGACTTCATAGTTTCGAAGAAAGGGATATCAAGTGTACTAAATTGTGGCATTTGACGTCAGTGTTGGTTGGGGTTTCATAATTGTTGTTGTGTTGTTTGTTTGTAGAGTGTCCTTGTTATTGGTTGTGTGCTTGACGCGTGTTTGGGGGTATTTGTTTTGTTTTACGAGCGTTATTTGTTGAATGGATTATTAAGAGTTATCAGTTATTTATTTGGTTTAACTTATTTATTGATTGGCGCTTATCTGTTGCGTTTGTTTTTTTTTGTGTTGTTTCCCGCGATGCATCTATCTATATATATAACTAGAAGAGGTACCCGGCGTTGCCCGGGATAATTACACTTGCACAAACTTTTCCTTTCATTGTTAGTCATGAGATATTGATTGTTGGTCCATGCAGAGCGTTTGTGAATTGCGTGTTGATACCATTGTTGATACCTATTGTTGTACAAACTTTGCCTTGCATTGTTGGTCATGAGATATTTCTCATTAATATGC
>JAHWFO010093733.1:31522-68806 GCA_023313115.1 Rhysida immarginata
GCAAATAAAAGTTTGTGCAACAATAGGTATCAACAATGGTTTCAACAGGCAATTCACCAATAACAATGAGCTCAAAATGATGATGCAATGATAAAGCAATCCTTTCCAAGAATTATAACAATGAACATAAAATGATGATGCAATATGGATAAGTTTCAATTTGTAACAATGCATAGATTTCCTGTTATTCAGGCTTTTCTTAGAAAAGAGAGTTCTTAGTACTTAACAATTTCTTGAAAATCTTTAAAAATGATCAGTAAATGGGGATAATGGAGAGTTAGCAGACTATTGAGAAAGAGTGGAAAGACGACAGAGGAAGCACTCCTTTAGCTCCGTGATGTATTGAGGAAATGGGAAGCAAGTAAATAAAAGAATCCGCGACCGCTAGACTGCACAAAGCGATGAATGGCCAAATTTTGCTTCAACACATCGAGAGAAGAGTGGAAATTGCAACAACACTAAGTATACATCTAAGGTAAGATTACGTGAGTAAGAAATTATTTAAAATAGCAGTGGCATCCTTGGAGAGGTCCAGCCATTGTGAGCCTTTAAAAAGATTTTTTTCGAATTTTCATTAAGAATTTTTACTGTATTAATTCTAAGCATTTTCAGCCATTTTTAAGATATTGCAAAATTTAATTTAATTTTTTGAGATTGTTCTGTTTACATCCAAGTAATTATCCCGGGCAACGCCGGGTACCTTTGCTAGTTAATGAATAAGTATGTTTCCTGTTGGTCATTGTTGCAGAGCGTTTTTCTGATATTGGAATTCCTTGTGTGCTGTTTTTAGTGATGTTAATTGTTATGAGAGTTGTCTCTTCGACGGAGAGGTTGTATTTTTTTTTACCCGTCGTAAGTGATCAAGAACGAGAGACGTTCTTTTTTGTCTGGCGCCATGAATACACTGGTGGACAAAAGTTTGGGCTAAGTGTGTTTTCTGAGAAAACAATTATTTAGAGATTTTATTGTTATGACACCTTTTTACTTACTATTGAATATATCAAAATTGGCAATTGAATAATTGATCTTTTAATTTGTTTTTAGATTACATCCAAATAATGCAAATTACACTGGTCAAAAGTTTGGGGTAACAGGTAAATAATCATCAAGATATCAAAAGTAAAGGACATTAATATGAAATCTGACCGCTATTTGACTTTATAACTTGAAGAAGACGATTTGTAAATAACTTCTTGATGGTGTTTGGTGCTATTTTAACAGCGGAGGCCTCAATTGCATTGATTAGCTGCATACGAGTTGAATACTGTTTGTCAGCATAAATATCCTGGCTCATAAGATGCCAAACATTTTCTATAATGTTGACGTCGGGACTCCTTGCCGGCCAGTCTAGTGTACGAACTTTGTTAGTAGAAAATCATTCAGTAAAAATTCGTGCTGTGTGGATAGATGCATTGTCTTGCTGCCACACCCATTGTTTTTGTCTGTAGTGTCTCTTGCAGAAAAGAATGGATGTGCTTTGAAGGTCTTCTAAGTATTGGTTGCCGTATATTTGCCCCCAATTACTTTTATCTTCAGGTGACAAGTGTTTGAAATGGCACCTAATGTCATCACATCTCCTCCTCCCATTTGGTGCTTATTTCTGACCAGAGCAATTGGTTTTTGGCATTGTTTTGTAACATAACTGCACATGTTATCAGGTCCATCCATGGGAAAATCGTTTTTCATCAGAAAATACCACCAACCCAAAATCAGTCTTCTCATGATGTGTTTCTGAGCAGATTGAAGTCTTGCTATTTTATTTTTTGGTGTTAATGGCAGTGATTTATCAATAGCTTCATAGTGAAAGTTCTCACGCTGCAATTCACGCCTTATGGTTCTGGTTGAAGCCTTCAAATCAAGATTTACTTCGATGCGCATACTGTTTACAATGTGGCCACCTGCAATTTCTCTTCTCTCATGGCGTTTTATGCTAGATTTTGCCCGTCTTGTAAGTGCAGATGGGTTTCCCATCTTCTTTCCTATCTTCCTGTTTTCATTTTTAATTGCCCTGATTACTGTATTGTAACCAACATCAGCAATTTCAGCTTCTCGCTTGAAGTTCTTGTGTTGAGCATACAATGCATAAATTTCCTTCGTTTCTCATCAGAAATCATCATAAGACACTTCTTCACATTCCAAAAAATCACTGGACAAATATTCATGCACTTTACTGTAAAAAAAATCAGTTATTGACCTGTTACTCCAAACTTTTGACCAGTTCAGTTTGCATACTTTGCATGTAACTTAAAAACAACGTAAAAGATCAATTTTTCAATTGTCAATTTTGATATATTCAATAATAACTTAAAAGGTGGCATAACAATAAAATCTCTAAATAATTGTTTTCTTAGAAAACACACCTACCCCAAACTTTTGTCCATCAATGTAGCGTGTCGATTCTGTTTTGGCTTTAGGATAAAAATATTTGCCTTATTAATTTTGTCTTTCCCTTCTGCATTTCTATGCGTCTGCTAATATTCCGAGATGTCCGTCGGTGTTTCAACGAAATCAGATAGATTGTATATTGTAACTGAACCATTTCCAGGTGAGAGTTTGTCTTTGGTTTGTTTTGCCGGCGAGGCGCCCAAACCCCATGTCGTGTGTCTGTGAACGTTATTTTAAGGGGGATTAAAAGGTGTGCTAGAACTTGTGTGAGCAGCGTTTATGCGAGCAGTCTGTACTCAGGATATGAGCAGAGTGCGCAGGAGCGCAAATCGCCTTTTACAAACCGTGCCCTCTCCGCACTTTTGCGCCTACAGGGAAACATCGCTTTGGAACTTTGTGCACTAAGATATGCCTCAAGTCAACGTTCGTGTTGCTATATGCTATTGCACCATTTTGGATGCATTCAGTGTTTGTTAAGCTGAGCATTACTCTTCTATCTGTGAGCTCCTCTCAGTCCGTTTTTGTCAGCAGTCATTTCCATATCTAAGCGAGTGGGAGAGAAATAATTGTTAGTTGTGTAGTTGTTGAGTTAATGTGTTGTTATACGCGAACGTGCTTAGCGGTAAGCATTACATAAAAGCAGAGCGAAAGGTGTGCTCCGTCAGTAGGAGGTTGCTGTGTTTCCTCCTCTAAGGAAACAATAGAAATATATGAAGCTGTCTGAGCGTCCACGTACGTTGTCATGCAGAGAGTGCATTGTTATGGTGACTCCCAATGTGCCACCTTTGCCCATAGTATCGCTTGGAAATTGACTGCACTATTTAACCTGATTTAAGTTTGAGAGTGTAAAGAGATCACAAGATGAGACATGCAAGATGCTCGCGGGGTTTTAATCAGTAAGTGTTGGTCACCTGCTGAAACCTATTCGTTTTGACTTCTTTTCTTGATGTTATTATTTATGAAAACTGTACTTAATTAATGAGGTTGTTTAAGTTTTGTTACTTTGGGGGCCCTCATAATTAGTATCATTACCAATTATTTGATTATATTAAACTGTGTTGCGTCCTTATCTCAGTTAAAACCAAGTCCAAACCTCCCTCATTTCCGGTCGCCTGGGTCGCCATCCTCAGGCCCAGGTGGAACGGAACAACATAACATTGGCAAAACCAGAAGTAAGGGTAAAAAATCAGGCCAATCCGAGACCATCGTCGTCCGGAAGGTTCGAGTTATCGTAACCGGATAGAACTCACCAAAATAACTGGCCATTGGACAGAAGATAAGGACATCTGTGTACACGGTAAATACAACTATCAAGAAACGGGGTTGAAGAAATGTATTAGCCTGCGTAAAGCCCCGATCTTAATACCACTGATCACCTGTCGGGTGAGTTGGAACGCGACTACGAGCTAGACCACCCGTCCTTCATCTGTGGCTGAACTAACCAGTGCTCCGAGGCACAAATGGAAAAAAATTGTAGCTATTTACTACCAAAAACTAGTGGAAAGTCTTCTCGGGAGGTTAGAGAGTATCACTACACAACAACCGGGGTTCCACCGCTTACTAATTCTTGTTATCTGAAGCCTGCCACACAGAAATGCTGGTGTCCCTAAACTTTTGATCACAAAGTGTACTTTGCATGTTTTTCACTGATTTTTTATTCACTCATTTGGGTATACCTCCAAGCAGTTAGTCCTAGCCCAAAGATGAAGCTTAATCTATATATATAAAGACAGATGTTTGTTTGTGGGTTTGTTTGTTTCTTATGCACTCCACAGTTTTATTCCGATCTTGATGAAATTTTGCATACTTGACTTTCAAAGCATGAGTAAGGTCTACCTCAGATTTCGGAAAAATCATAATTATCGATAAAAAATCGATATTCATGGTTATAGCCAGACATATTATTGAGAAATACATCATAACCAACAATGCAAGGCAAAGTTTGTGCAACAATAGGTATCAACAATGTTATAAACACGCAATGCACCAACACTCTGCACGGACCAACAATATATATCTCATGACCAACAATGAAAGGCAAATTTTGTGCAATATAGATAAGTTTTACTTTGTAACAATGCTAAGAATTCCTGTTATTTAGGCTTTTTTTAGAATAGAGAGATCTTAGTAATTAACAATTTTTTAAAAATCTTTAAAAATGATCAGTAACTGGAGATAATGGAGAGACCACAGAGGAAGCACTCCTTTAGCTCCCTGCTGTATTGAGCAAATGGTAAGCAAATAGAAGAATTAGCGATCGCTAGACTACACAAAGTGATGAATGGCCAAGGTTTGATTGAAGACATCAACAATGGTATCAACGCGCAATTCCCCTATAACAATGACCACAAAATGATGCACTGATAAAGCAATCCCTTGCAAGAGTTATATCAACTAATATAAAATGATGATGGAATATGGATAAGTTTCAATTTGTAACAATGCATAGAATTCCTGTTATTTTGGCTTTTCTGAGAAAAGAGAGTTCTTTGTACTTATACATTTCTTGAAAATCTTTAAAAATGCTCAGTAACTGGAGATAATGGAGAGTTAGCAGACTATTGAGAAAGAGTGGAAAGACGATAGAGGAAACACTCCTTTAGCCCCGTGATGTATTGAGCAAATAGGTAGCAAATAAATAGAAGAATCGGCGACCGCTAGACTGCACAAAGTGATGAATGGCCAAGTTTTGCTTCAACACATCGAGTGAAGAGTGAAAATCACAACAACATCAAGTGTACATCTGAAGTAAGATTACGTGAATAAGAAATTATTTAGACTAGCAGTGATATCCTTGGAGAGGTCCATCCATTGTGAGCCTTTAAAAATTTTATTTTCGAATTTGCATTAAAAATTTTTACTGTATTAATTCTAAGCATTTTCATGTGTTTATTTTTAAGATACTGCAAAATTAATTAAATTTCCTGAGATTGTTCTGTTTACCTACAAGTGTAATTATCCCGGGCGACGCCGGGTACCTTTGCTAGTATAACTATAAGTAATGGAGAACATGCGAGTTCGTCACGGAAACAGTTTTGCATTGTTGTTGGACGTTTAAGCATTGTTGGGGCTCACTTAAAGCATATGCCGGAACTGAAAAGTCACCTGACCATTGTTGTCTGAGCAACAATTTTTATCATCAATCAATCACAAAACTATAAATAAAGAAGAAAATGGGAGTTCTTCAAACGATACGATTTGAATGAACTGAATTTGATAAAACTAATTACCGTGCAAACTGCTAGTAGGCCCCGTTCATTTCTTCCTTATGAAAAACATTCCAAAAACTCGTCTGTATCAGCTACCTTCATCATAGAATTTCTGACGGTGCGGAAATTCATGGCAGCATGAGCATGTGTAAGGCTGGTTAATGCGTAAATATTAGTTTATAATGATGGATATATGAAAACCCAATTCGGCGACCGCGTGGCAAGTGGACTGGTCCTCCTGATTTGTTGGCCCGTTGCCGTTTTGCCTGGAGCCGCAGGGCCAGGTGAAGCCGCCGGAAAAATGCCGAAAATTTGTCGCCTCACGATTGGAGCATAGGCCATCGGAATGCCAAAGAGAGAACAGCATTTGGCAGTGCACAGGCCATTTATACGTGAAATTGTATAGTGAAAAACGAGGTCCCCTATATTATTTGTGACCTTTTGAACCGGAAGTAGTTCACCGATATTTTACACCATCGAACTCAGTCTTTCGTTTTCTCTAAGTTGTCGAATGGCGAAAACGGAAGTCGAGAATTCGGAAGTGTTCAAACGTTAGAGCATCAACAGACAGATAGACAGACAGACGGACGGACGGAAGCACCTTGTGAAAACATAAGTACCTATCGGTTCTAATAAGTTTTGTAATGATTTGTCTGCGAAATATCAAATAGGATTGCATTTTATAATTAAAAATAATTACACATCAAGACAAGTGTGAATATTTTAACTCCTCGTAAGCTTGTCAGTTGGTCCTCAGGATTGTAGAATGCGCTTGGTAGAATTTTTATTTCTTTACTGGACAATACGCTTTATTTCTTTTTTTGCAGCCATAACTTCCTCAAAAATAGGAAATGTACTTTTTAAAAATATACTTTGCATAGATTGAATGAAAAGCCCAATAGGCAAAATCGTTTAAAATAGGAAAGGCAACGCAGAAACTGGACCATGGATGAATAAAAAAAAGTTGTATGTATTCAGATGAGAGTCAAATTTGTATGTATTAATTGAAACGAATATACAATGTTCGACAATTAATAAACGAAACTGATGCTACATTGAACGTGTTCAAGCATGTGCGACTACGAAGATGCGTGTTTTTGATCTACAGGGTGAGGCATTTATCTTGAGACAACTGAATATCTCAGAAACTAAGCATTGTACGAAAAAAATGTCCAAAATCAAAAATACAGTACTCATTTCCAAAAAAGTTGGGACAGTGCAAAATATATAGAAAAAACAAAAAGGGATGATGTAACAAAACTTTCTCGCGAATACAAAATAGCAGATACGTTTATGAAATGACATAAATATACTGTGTGCACCAAAACATTTTGTATCGTGGCTGGGACGTTCATTTTGAATGGGGGTGTTGCAACACGTTCCAAAATAGTAGGGACATACGTTGTAGAAAGCGCCGTTAGTAATGGAACCTTCCGAATTGTTCGGGAATAATCTAGAATGATGACGTAGTACTACATTCCGTATAAATAACAGTTGCCATCCGTCGTTCAGGTAACTTATTCGGAACGATGGGTCGAGGCAAGCCAGTTAGCGAAGATCTTCGTGTTCGAATCATTCAAGAATTCACAAACAACGTTTCTCAGCGTGCAATAGCCAGAAGAATTAACCTGTCATCATCTACAGTACATAATATTATCAATCGCTACCGAGATAGTGGTGAGATCACAGTTCGGAAAGGCCAAGGTAGAAAACCTATTCTGAATGCTCGAGCTCTTCGGATCCTCCGACGTCACTGCGTCACGCATAGGAATGCTGCGATTAAGGACATAGCCACGTGGGCCCGCGATTTCTTTGGGAAGCCATTATCGTTGAATACTGTACGCCGATGCATCCACAAATGCAAACTTAAGTTATACTGTGCACAACGGAAGCCATACATCAAAAAACGACAGCAACGTCGCCGTCTGATATGGGCTCGAGCCCATCGCAATTGGTCCCAAGCACGCTGGAAGAACATATTGTGGTCCGATGAATCAACCTTTACGATTGTTTACGGAAATAATGGACGCCGTACACTCCGGACCAAAGACGAAAAGGATATTCCCGCGTGCTACAGGCGTTCGGTACAGAAAGCACCGTCTGTCATGGTCTGGGGCTGTATTATTGGCCATGGAATGGGAGACTTGAACATCTGCAATGGCACCGTCAATGCTGAAGCGTATATACAGATCCTGGAACAAGCTATGGTGCCATCTAAGAGGCGCCTGTTTGGACGACGTCAGTGTATATTTCAACAAGACAACGCCAGACCGCATGCAGCGCGCATAACTTCTGCATGGCTACGTCGGCAGCGCATTCATATGTTGGATTGGCCCCCTTGCAGCCCGGATCTTTCGCCTATAGAAAACGTTTGGCGTATTATTAAACGAAAACTACGACAGCGACGACCCCGGACAGTTGAACAGCTGAAAACCTAAATCCAACAGGAATGGGACAGAATGCCGGTTACGGTGTTAGAAAGATTGGTGTCATCGATGCCCAGAAGATTACAGTGTGTCATCAAGAGGAGAGGTGACGCCAAACCGTGGTAAACGCCGTGCTGTCCCAACTTTTTTGGGAGTGTGTTGCACGTGCCAAACAGGAAAACTACCTGTATCTTTCTTTAAGCATATAAGATATGTGATCCCATGCCTAATTTATCGTTTATGTATTGTAATGCGTTGAAATAAACGGCAATACAATAATCCAAGCAAATGTGTTGGAATTCTTCTTATATGTTGCACTGTCCCAACTTTTTTGGAAATGAGTATTGTAAATTATTTCGCGGGGGAAATTCATTAGTTAAAAATTACCTCCCCCCTCCGTGTGAGGAGGGCTGGGGGGAGGAGGTAATTCTGTAATCTTAAATAGGAACCCCTATTTTAATGGTATATTCAGATTGTACACATTATTCGAGAAATTTGTGATTTGATTATATTAAACTGTGTTGCGTCCTTATCTCGGTTAAACCCAAGTTCAAAGCTCCCCCTTTTCCGGGTCGCCTGGGCGCGGTCAGCAGTCCACTGACGTTACATCCTCAGGCCCAGGTGGCACGGAACAACATAACAGTGGCAAAACCAGAAGTAAGGTTAAAAAAATCAGGCCAATCCGAGACCATCGTCGTCCAGAAAGTTCGAGTTATCCTAACCGGATAGAACTCACCAAAATAACTGGCCATTATACAGAAGATAAGGACATCTGTGTACACGGTAAATACAACTATCAAGATACGGGGTTGAAGAAATGTATTAGCCTGCCTAAAGCCCCGATCTTAATACCACTGATCACCCGTGGATGAGTTGGAACGCGACTACGAGCTGGACCACCCCGTCCTTCATCTGTGGCTGAACTAACCAGTGCTCCGAGGCAGGAATGGGAAAAAATTGTAGCTATTTACTACAAAAAACTTGTGTAAAGTCTTCTTGGGAGGTTGGAGTGTATCACTACACAAAAAACGGAGTTCCACCGCTTACTAATTCCTGTTATCTGAAGCCTGCCGCGCAGAAATGCTTGTGTCCCTAAATGTTTGATAACATACTGTATTTTGCATGTTTTTAAATGATTTTTACTCACTCATTTGGGTATATCCTGAAGCAGTTAGTCCCAGCCAAGGCTGTTTGTTTGTGGCTTTGTGGGTTTGTTTGTTTCTTATACAAACTTACAGTTTTATTCCGATCGTGATGAAATTTTGCATACTTGAACTTCAATTAATGATGAAGGTCACTGTCTTCCTCAGATTTCGGAAAAATAATAATTATCGATGAAAAATCGATATTCATGGTTATTGCAAGGCATAATAATGAGAAATATCTCATGGCCAACAATGCAAGGCAAAGCTTGTTCAACAATAGGTATCAAGACGCAATGCATCGACACTATGTAGGGATCAACAATACATATCTCATGGCCAACAGTGAAAGGCAAATTTTGTGCAATATAGATAAGTTTTAATTTCTAACAATGCGTAGAATTTCTGCTATTCAGGCTTAGAAAAGTGAGTTCTTAGTAATTGACAATTTTTGGAAAACTTTAAAAATGATCAGTAACTGGAGATAATGGAGAGTTACCAGACAATTGAGAAAGAGTGGAAATACGACAGAGGAAGCACTCCTTAAGCTACGTGCTTTATTGAGCAAATGGGAAGCAAGTAAATAGAAGAATTGGCGATTGCTAGACTACAAAAAGTGATGAATGGCCAAGTTTTGCTTCAACACATTGAGTGAAGAGTGAAAATCACAACAACATCAAGTGTACATCTGAAGTAAGATTACGTGAAAAAAAAATATTTAGACTAGCAGTAGCATCCTTGGAGAGGGGTCCATCCATTGTGAGCCTTTAAAAACTTTATTTTCGAATTTGCATTAAAAATTTTTACTGTATTAATTCTAACCATTTTCATGTGTTTATTTTTAAGATATTGCAAAATAATTTAATTTTTTGAGATTCTTCTGTTTACATACAAGTGTAATTATCCCGGGCAACGCCGGGTACCTTTGCTAGTCTAACTTTAAGTAAAGGAGAACATGCGAGTTCGTCACGGAAACACTTTTGCATTGTTGTTGTACGTTTAAGCATTGTTGGCGCTGACTTAAAACATACGCTGGAACTGAAAAATCACCTGACCATTGTTGTCTGAGCAACAATTTTTATCATCAATAAATCACAAAACTATAAATAAAGGAGTAAATATGGAGTTCATCAAACGATACAATTTGAATGAATTGAAATTGATACAACAAATTACCGTGCAAAGTGCGCGTGGGTCCCGTTCATTTTTTCCTAATGAAAGACATTCCAAAAACTCGTGTGTACTAGCTACCTTCATCATAGAATTTCTGACAGTGCGGAAATTCATGGCAGCATGTGCATGTGTAAGGCTGGTTGATGCGTGGAAATTAGTTTAAAATAACGGGTATGTGAAAACCCAATTCGGCGACCGCGTGGCAAGTGGACTGGTCCTCCTGATTTGTTGGCCCATTGCCGATTAGTTTCGAACCGCAGGGCCAAGTGAAGCCGCGGGAAAAATGCCAAAAATTTTTCGCTTCACCATTAGAGCATAGACCATCGGAATGCCAAAGAGAGAACAGCATTTATACGTGGAATTGTATAGTGAAAAACGTGGTTCCCTATATTATATGTGACCTTTTGAACCGGATGTAGTTCACCAATTTTTTCCACCATCGAACTAAGTCTTTCGTTTTCTGTAAGTTGTCGAATGGCGAAAACGAAAGTCGAGAATTCGGAAGTGTTCAAACGCTAGAGCATCAACAGACAGACAGACAGACATATAGACAGACAGACGGAAGGACGGAGGCACATTGTGAAACCATAAGTACCTATCGGTCCTAATAATTTTTTAATGGTTTTCTACGAGATATCAATTAGGATTGCATTTTATAATTAAAAATAGTTACACATCAAGACAAGTGTGAATATATTAACTCCTCGTAAGAATGTCAGTTTGTCCTCAGGAATGTTGAAAGCGCTCAGTGATATTTTTATTTCCTTACTCGACAATACGCTTTATTTCTTTTTTGCAGCCATAACTTCCACAAAAATAGGAAATGTACTTTTTATAAAAGTAAATCATGCATAATTTGAATGAAAAGCCCCATAGGCAGAATCGTTTAAAATAGGAAAGGCAATGCAGGAACTGGACCAGGGATGAATGAAAAAAAGTTGTGTATTTAGATGAGAGTCTGTGTATGAATTAATTGAAACCAATATGCAATGTTCGACAATTAATAAACGGAATTTATTAACGCAATGCAATGCACGCAAGGCTTTTCAGATATCCCCTTAACCAAAAATCATAAGGGTTGAGATCAGGCGACCTGGATGGCCATACCATGGGAAATGCACGACTGATTATTCTGTTCTCGCAAGATCTGCTGCACCTGACGTCCGATGTGCGGTGGCGCACCATCCTGCATAAAAATGGTAGAGTCCAGACAACCCATTTCCTGCAATCGTGGTATCACAAAATTTTCAAGCATATCGGCATACCTGGCAGAATTGACGGACCAAGTCATCGGTCCACGGGGACGGATTTCTTCAAGAAAGTACGGGCCGATGATGAAAGAAGCAGTAAAGACACACTTGTGGATTTCATGGAGCCCAAATACGGCAGTTGTGGGTATTGATATCACCATTCAAATAAAAATGTACCTCATCACTCCATAAAATTTGCCACAGCCATGCATCATCCACTTCCATACGTGCTAAAAATCTCAACGAAAAGTCAGTTCGGGTACGTTCATCTCCAAGAAGCAATTGTTGAACAGGTGTAAGTTTATAGGGATAAAATGTCAATACTTGATGCAATATTTTCCTTACTGTCGAATATGGGATATCTGTTTGGCGTGCCATTGCGTGTGCACTGCTGGTACCCTGCACAGTAGTCACCTCCTGTTCCACAACAGCAGCTGCAACTTCTTCAACGTGTTGCTGCGTCCCCGGCCTGGTTGCACTCCTAGAGTCCCGGTAGATTCAAATCGTTTAATCATTTTCCGTTAGTTAGTCATGCTCATCGGTCCTCTTCGTAACGTTTTCAATCGCCGGAATTCACGAAGGGCAGCACTTGCATTGTCGCTCTTCTGATAAAACAACCTGACTAATAACGCACGGTCAGGCAGAGTAAGCGTCATCGTCAGGCCACTCGTTCGTAAATGATGGGAAATCCTCAGCCTTGCCTTTTATTGTCATGATTGCTCAACACGGAACGCGTTTTCGCAAATTTATTCATTGTTTTCTTGAAACAAGCGCCCCCTATGGCGACTTTTAGTACTATTTTTTTTTGCAGAAATCGAAACTGCATGTTCTACTAAGTATATACACCAAAATGTACTGCATTTGGCCTAATAGAATTCCCTCTAGCGAGCTCTGAACACCTCACGTTATTTTTTTGCCCACCCGGTACATCATTTCCCAAAAGACAAAAAATTAAGAGAAGAGTGGGCAGTTAGACTGAAGTTAGGTAAGCAATAAATCAAATTTACATCATTCGATTAATCAATTAATAAATTCTGAGCATAAGCGCGACCTGGCTGATCGATGATCTGAGAAAATTAACGGTCACTATTCCGGATTTTAACCATATAAAATGTAGTAATTATTAAATCAAATAAGGAGGTAATAAAATATAAAATATTAAATAGTTTATAAATAGTATAATAATAATAATAATAATAATAATAATAATAATAATAATAATAATAATGTAATAACAACAGCAGGGCACAGACCATCGGATAAACCAGAGGGTGAAACTCGATGTTGTCCCCCAACAGGCCGAAGCCCAAAACGGGGTTAATGAAAACATATAAATTGAACAAAAAGAGAAAAGTGATACACATAAATTACCGCAAAAGAAACTCAGACAAAAAGAGATAAGTTAAGTCGGGGAAGAATAAGAGTAAAATATAAGAATAATAAAGTATCAATGATAGTGTCAGGGAATTTTAATTATTCCGTTGGCATAGTTGATCGTCTGCGCTCTAGAGTATTTGTTAATTCAGAACGAAAGCGAAATCGTCTTCGACCGCGTCATGAAGAGCATCAGCTCGCGGCAGCCAATGAGGGAGGAGCGAGCCTCTCTTCTGTGAGCTCGTCGAGAGAACAGCGACGGAGAAGGAAAAGGAGTTTGGCGGCTACCGAGCGAGGACGGAGCAAAAAGAAACTCCTGGCTATGAACGACGGGGGACATCGTGATTGTCTGGTTTTGTCTTCGACGGAGGAGCGGGCTCGTCCTCGAGTGATTACAACGGATTCGGCTACGGAGGCGACGAGTGCCTTGTCGTGTGATTCCTGGCTGTGCAGAGAAGCTTCATCGGCGGAGAATGCATGCGCAGCAAGTTGCGAGTCTCCTCAGCTTAAAAAGGGTTTTACGACGCCAATCTACGTGCTGCCTCGGGTGCCGAGCGTTGCGGTCGCCTACCAGCTATACTTCTTGGTGAGTGTGTCATTTTCGGTATGCCTTACGGCCGATATGATCAGGAATTCTTTCCCTGAACTAAGTCGCCGTGTCTTACATTTTAATACGCAGGTGTGTGGGTTTTGGCCCAGAGGCATGCGGGCCTACTTCGGTAGCGACTTCGGCTTTGTCTTCATAAAATGCTAAGTGAAATGTGCTCTTCTGTTAGTGTTTTATCAAGTTGTGTTCGGCCACTTTAATTAGCCTAAATTTCTTGTCTGACGAATTTATGTCAGCATTTAGTTACGCTAATTTCATTTCACCTTTTCCCACAGGTTACTCTTGTGGCCGGTTATCGTCGTTGTGAAAAGATTTTCACTTACTGTGTAAATTGCCTGTTGTCTTTTCCAATTGTAATACTTTAATTTTAATGGACTTTCCCCGGACTTGGAACTTTACCTATTGTGACTTTTAGACAAAATTTATTTGTGAAATTTCTCCTACTCGTTGTATGGACAGTTTTATTTCACGAGTGCGCCGTTCCGAGCTTTTGTTTGCTCTTGTGTTCGATGCAAAATTTATGTGAGCTTTTTCTGTAAATTTATGTTTTTGCTTTTTGAATTTCAAATCACATTTTTATATTTAAGCTTTCGTATGCTGGATTGTTATTAATTGTTTTTCTCGTTAGCTGAGAGGTTCGTCCCTAGGTAATCATTTTTAAGGCCGACCCAGTTAACTTGCTGTTTATCTATTTAGCTTATATCCAATGTTTTGTTTTAAGCTATAAAACTCTTTGGCTATTTAGACTTTAGCTCTTAAGTTTTAGCAGCTCAGCTGCGTGATATTTATTATATTGTAAATATCATTTGAAGTCTTTTAAACTTGTAGCTTTGT
This sequence comes from Rhysida immarginata, assembly GCA_023313115.1. Taxonomy (NCBI): domain Eukaryota; kingdom Metazoa; phylum Arthropoda; class Chilopoda; order Scolopendromorpha; family Scolopendridae; genus Rhysida; species Rhysida immarginata. The sequence goes on from JAHWFO010093733.1 coordinate 45,923, forward strand.
GTGCTTTTGTTTAGCTCTTAAGCTTTGTTTTAGTTTAACTGGCTGAATTATAATTGTAAAGGCTTACGTTAGAGCCTTTGTTGAAATTTACGTTCAGGTGAATTTTGTATTTACATTTTAGACATCAATTGTCGCATTCAATTGCTTAGCTTGTAAGCTTTGGTTAGGTTACTAGCTTAATTATAATTGTAAAGGCTTACGTTAGAGCCTTTGATGTAATTTACTTTTAGGTGAATTTGGTAATTACTATTTTTGGGGGTCTAGACATTAATGGAAATGCATGTCCCTTAATGTCACTAGATCAAAATTCTTAAAGTTATTTAAATAGTTGTTAACAAGCTTCGTTACTGGATTCAGATTTGATATGTTAGTCCTCCTATTCAGAGAAGGTTTGATAACGAATCCTCGCCCGTGTTTTGGTCAAACTCTGGAAATTAAAATCTTTAACTAGAAAAGGGACACGTAAGTTATCATGAAAAATACTGAGCAATGTATTAAAAAGATACCTACTGACTAAAAAGTGAATATTGTACGCATTCTTAAATAAAGTGAAAATGATCCGAACAGTTAAAATTTCTAAATAAAAAGTTCTTAAAACTGATAAGTTTGCGCTGGATTAAGGAAATAGCTTGCAGATTGCCGCCATACCAGATCCAAGCTCAATAAACACGCTTAGAGATGACAAATGTTTTGAATAATAAAAACAGTGTTCTGATATCAGTAAAAAAATGAATAGTGCGCTTAATTAAGCCTAAGCGGCGCGAGATATCCAAATGTATCTTTTCAATATGATTAAGGAAAAAACAGTTATCAGTGAGAATAACCCCCAGATCCTTAATGCTAGTAACTCTAGATAATTGTTTTCCAGCTATGTCATAGTCAAACAGAAACGGGGATGTCTTACGATGAAAAGAAATAACAAACGATTTTTGAGCATTGAGATCAAGCCCATTATTGACCGACCATGACGAAAGTGATGAATGGCCAAGTTTTGCTTCAACACGTTGAGTGAAGAGTGAATATCACAACAACATCAAGTGTACATCTGAAGTAAGATTACATGAAAAAGAAATTATTTAGACTAGCGGTGGCATCCTTGGAGAGGTCCATTCATTGTGAGCCTGTAAAAATTTTATTTTCGAATTTGCATTAAAAATTTTTACTGTATTAATTCTAACCATTTTCATGTGTTTATTTTTAAGATATTGCAAAATTAATTTAATTTTATGAGACTATTCTGTTTACCTACAAGTGTAATTATCCCGGGCAACGCCGGGTACCTTTGCTAGTCCAACTATAAGTAAAGGAGAACATGCGAGTTCGTCAGGGAAACAGTTTTGCATTGTTGTTGGACGTTTAAGCACTGTTGGCGCTCACTCAAAGCATACGCCGGAACTAAAAAGTCACCTGACCATTGTTGTCTAAGGCTAAGGTCAAAAACTCTCACTGGTGAGAAGAGTTAGCCTTTGGTCGATGAGAAATCCAGGTGAGAAAACTGTGACGTCATTTTAACGCGGTCAGAAACACCAGTGAGCGCTGCTATGCCTAATCGGTTAGTCTAACCGTCCTCACCGAGAAAAAGACGGTTAGCCCAGGCAATTTCGGCAACTCTACAGACTTGAGCTCACTGAGCGGAGCTTCTCCTATGCCATGACACAGGCACCGCCATTTAGAGAGAAACAGAGAAACGCTATCTTTTAGGTGGCGTTGACACAGGTCGCAGATTACTTAAGTAAAAATAATATTTGAAATCTTATAAATTTAATAAAGACTCGTTTGTCGAGGTTCCCGATAGGAAAATAGTTAACGTTTTTGACTATCATCTGTGTAGCTAGGTTCGATTTCCCTTTCGGTGATTTTTTTTCTTTCAAAAATTATTTTATGTTTCTTTAATATTAAATAATATCGAGAATAAATAAATAGTAAATGCAAAGATGTAAAAAGTAAAAATGAAAATATAAAAAAAATAGTAAATAAAATAAAATAACAAACATAAGTAAGCTTACGTAAAAAGACAATTTACAATTAAAAACTTAATAATGATTTTTTTTTCTTTACTCTATCACAGCTCTCTAATCATGTAGGCTGTGATTCTGCATACTTGGTTGCATTTAAATAATCTTATTCTGTTATTAGTTTCTTCATTTCGTCGAACTTACTTTGTTAATTTTCACACGGATTTTCATTTTCTTTGCATTTTTATAACTTTTAGCACGCCTTTATCTTGTTCATTTTGGAGTTTTTTTCCCACCTCTTATTTTACAATTTTAAATACATTCTAATTTTGTGCTCTCTGTAATTATGTTTGTTCTATAATGTTTTCTAATTGTTATTTCATATTTATATATGTACCATCCAGTGGTGCAAAATAACTTGAGATAACTAGTGATCTCCCGACTCATTTTTTGCTAGTTTTTTTTAAATTTTAAATGGTATATTTTATTATTTTTAATTATTATTATGAAAATACACTAGTTTCACGTTTTTCTTTTATTTGTCCAAGAAAATAAATTTTTTTAAGCTTCTGCCAAAAACCCAACCTCTCAATGGAGAGTACCAATGCTTTTTCTTACGTAATTGAGATATTTTCTTCTAATTATTTTACTTTATGCATTCTAATCTGTAATTATTCTCCTGTCATGACATATTTAGTAAAATATAAAAATCATCTTTAATAAAATCGTTAAAATCGCAAGATCACTTACAAAAAACATCAAGCACAGTAGAAACGATGTTAATCTGCACACAGTATTCAAGAAATACTACGATTGTCCAATTTTGTTCAATGGTAAGCGGAACAAACATAGTGGAATCATGGCACTCAAATGCCCGAACCTTCTTGATCCCACTTGCTGGACTGTTTTTTCTTTTCTGTTTCAGAAGACTTTATTTTTCGAAATAATGATAATTTAAAACCAATAAAACCTAATAAAACTGACTCTTCAATTAATCTTGTATTAAATTTATCTTCAGCTGCCATTTTCTGGTTGCGCCATCTCCTATCAATAATTCCTTTTTATTACTTTTAGACACAATGATGCTCGACGAACTTCTAATCTGTGATACTATCAATAATGTTAACTTAGACCAAAATTAGAACCAAAATATATTAGCATGAATTGAGATAAAATATCAGATCGTATTTTGTATTTATTTTAGAAACATATCAGTGTTTTTCCGACGAAGATTCTCTGAAAGCTCTTATTTTCCTATTTTCCTCTTATTTTAGTTATTAGGCAACCGTTTTGAACGTCGGAGTTACTTAAGCTATTTCTACTACGTAGCCTGTGCAAATGACACGTCATAGGTGAAGCCACGCCCACAGAGCCCAAGTCTGTAGAGTTGCCGAAAGTGCTTAGCCCAGTGAGAAATTACGTCATCATTCTCTCACCGGTGAGGGTTTTTGACCACAGTCTTTGAAACAATTTTTATCATCAATCAATGACAAAACTATAAATAAAGGAGAAAATGGGAGTTCATCAAACGATACAATTTGAATGAATTGAATATGATAAAACCAATTACCGTGCAAACTGCGAGTGGGCCCCGTTCATTTCTTCCTTATGAAAAACATTCCAAAAACTCGTCTGTACTAGCTACCCTCATCATAGAATTTCTGACAGTGCGGAAATTCATGGCAGCATGTGCATGTGTAAGGCTGGTTAATGTGTGGAAATTAGTTTAAAATGACGGATATATGAAAACCTAATTCGGCGACCGCGTGGCAAGTGGACTGGTCCTCCTGATTTGTTGCCCATTGCCGCTTTGCCTCGAGCCGCAGGGCCAAGTGAAGCCGCGGGAAAAATGCCTAAAATTTGTAGCTTCACCATTGGAGCATAGGCCATCGGAATGCCAAAGAGAGAACAGCATTTGGCAGTGCACAGGCGATTTATAAGTGGAATTGTATAGTGAAAAACGTGGTCCCCTATATTATTTGTGATCTTTTGAACCGGAAGTAGTTCACCGATATTTTCCACCATCGAACTCAGTCTTTCGTTTTCTCTAAGTTGTCGAATGGCGAAAACGGAATTCGAGAATTCGGATGTGTTCAAACGCTAGGGCATCAACATACAGATAGACAGACAGACGGACGGACGGAAGCACATTGTGAAAACATAAGTACCTATCGGTGCTAATAAGTTTTTAATGGTTTGTCTACGAGATATCAAATAGGATTGCATTTTATAATTAAAAATAATTACACATCAAGACAAGTGTGAATATTTTAACTCCTCGTAAGCATTTCAGTTTGTCCTCAGGATTGTTGAAAGCGCTTAGTGAGATTTTTATTTCTTTACTGGACAATACGCTCTATTTCATTTTTGCAGCCATAACTTCCTCAAAAATTGGAAATGTAATTTTTAAAAGAAGTAAATCATGCATAAATTTAATGAAAAGCCCCATAGGCAGAATCGTTTAAAATAGGAAAGGCAACGCAGGAACTGGACCATGGATGAATGAAAAAAAGTTGTGTATTCAGATGAGGTAATTTGTATGAATAAATTGAAACCAATAAACAATGTTCGACAATTAATAAACGAAACTGATGCTACATTGAACGTGTTCAAGCATGTGCGCTACGAAGATCCGTGTTTTTGATATCTGAATATCTCAGAAACTGAATATCTCAGAAACTAAGCATTGTACGAAAAGAATGTCCGATCTAAGTATATTTTGCATACGTGACCATCAAAACATGAGGAAGGTCACTGTCTACTTCAGATTTCGGAAAAGTAATAATTATCGACAAAAAATAGATATTCGTGGTTATAGCAGAGCATATTAATGAGATAAAGCTCATGACCAACAATGCAAGGCAAAGTTTGTGCAAAAATAGGCTGGTCGTGTTCGCATCAACAATGGTATCAACGCGCAATTCACCAATAACAATGAGCACAAAATGATGATGCAATGATAAAGCAGTCTTTTCCAAGAATTATAACAATGAACATAAAATGATGATGCAATATGGATAAGTTTCAATTTGTAACAATGCATAGAATTCCTGTTATTTAGGCTTTTCACAGAAAAAAAGAGTTCTTAGTACTTAAACATTTCTTGAAAATCTTTAAAAATTATCAGTAACTGGAGATAATGGAGAGTTAGCAGACTATTGAGAATGAGTGGAAATACGACAGAGAAAGCACTTCTTTAGCTCCGTGCTTTATTGAACAAATGGAAAGCAAGTAAATAGAAGATTCGGCGACCGCTAGACTACACAAAATGATGAATGGCCAGGTTTTGCTTCAACACATTGAGTGAAGAGTGAAAATCACAACAACATCAAGTGTACATCTGAAGTAAGATTACGTGAAAAAGAAATTATTTAGACTAGCAGTGGCATCCTTGGAGAGGTCTATCCATTGTGAGCCTTTAAAAATTTTATTTTCGAATTTGCATTAAAAATTTTTACTGTAATAATTCTAACCATTTTATGTGTTTATTTTTAAGATATTGCAAAATTAATTTAATTTTTGTGACTGTTCTGTTTACCTACAAGTGTACTTATCCCGGGCAACGCTGGGTACCTTTGGTAGTCCAAATATAAGTAAAGGAGAACATGCGTGTTCGATACGGAAACAGCATTGCATTGTTGTTGAACGTTTAAGCATTGTTGGCGCTCACATAAAGCATATGCCAGAACTGAAAAGTCACCTGACCATTGTTGTCTGAACAACAATTTTTATCGTCAATCAATCACAAAACTATAAATAAAGGAGAAAATGGGAGTTCATCAAACGATACAACCTGAATGAATTGAATTTGATAAAACCAAATTACGCGTGCAAACTGCGAGTTGGCCCCGTTCATTTCTTCCTTATGAAAAACATTCCAAAAACTCGTCTGTACTAGCTACCCTCATCATAGAATTTCAGTGCGGAAATTCATGGCAGCATGAGCATGTGTAAGGCTGGTTGATGCGTGGAAATTAGTTTAAAATGACGGGTATGTGAAAACCCAATTCGGCGACGGCGTGGCAAGTGGACTGGTCCTCCTGATTTGTTGGCCATTACCGTTTTGCTTCGAGCCGCAAGGCCAAGTGAAGCCGCGGGAAAAATGCCAAAAATTTGTCGCTTCACCATTGGAGCATAGGGCATCGGAATGCAAAAGAGAGAACAGCATTTGGCAGTGCATAGGCGATTTATACGTGGTATTGTTTAGGGAAAAAAGAGGTCCCCTATATTATTTGTGACCTTTTGAACCGGAAGTAGTTCACCGATATTTTACACCATCGAACTCAGTCTTTCGTTTTCTCTAAGTTGTCGAATGGCGAAAACGGAAGTCAAGAATTCGGATGTGTTTAAACGCTAGAGTATTAACAGATAGACAGATAGACGGACGGACAGAAGCACATTGTGAAAACGTAAGTACGTATCGGTCCTAATAAGTTTTGTAATGGTTTATCTGCGAAATATCAAATAGGATTGCATTTTATAATTAAAAATAATTACACATCAAGACAAGTGTGAATATTATAACTTCTCGTAAGAATGTCAGTTTGTCCTCAGGATTGTTGAATGCGCTTATTGAGATTTTTATTTCTTTACTGGACAATACGCTTTTTTTTCTTTTTTGCAGCCATAACTTCCTCAAAAATAGGAAATATACTTTTTAAAAAAGTAAATCTTGCATAAATTGAATGAAAAGTCTCATAGGCAGAATCGTTTAAAATAGGAAAGGCAACGCAGGAACTGGACCATGGATGAATAAAAAAAAGTTCTGTATTCAGATGAGAGTCAAATTTGTATGTATTAATTGAAACCAATTTACAATTTTCGATAATTAATAAACGAAACTTATTAATTGAACGTGTTCAAGCATGTGCGATTACGAAGATGCGTGTGTTTTATCTACAGGGTGAGGCATTTATCTTGAGACAATTGAATATCTCAGAAACTAAGCATTGTACGAAAAAAATGTCCAAAATCAAAAATAAATTATTTCTCGGGGGAAATTCATTAATTAAAAATTACCTCCCCCCCCCGGGTGAGGGAGGCTGGGTGGAGGAGGTAACTTTGAAATCTTAAATAGGAACCCCTATTTTAATGGTATATTCAGATTGTACACAATATTCGAGAAATGTTTTATTCTTGGTGTTTTTTCAATTGATCCAACCGTTTAGGAGATAGAGGCCATGAAAGTGTTGAACTTTTAAAGTTTTACACCCAATTTTATCGATGAAGACAAAGAGATAGAAAGTGGTTCTTACAGACATTCCTATTCTACTTTTTGATGGTCTTTAAAAATCCGGAGTCATGATTTCGAAAATCCAATATTTTTCAATACACACGCATATGCTCTGTCTACATAGGACTGCTGCCCTCAAAAGTTTACTTATTTTGAATTTTTGACCCTTTTAGTCTTTTTGGTCCTTTGCGTGCCTCTAGTCTCACTTCTCCAGTTGTAAATCACTGTTGAAAATTTTTATTGTGTTGGTGGGTTACGTCCGGTGACGAAAACCGAATTTTCCGGACGAGGTCAGAATACGGCTGATTGATTGTCTCGGATTGGCCTACTTTTTACCCTCAGTAATGGCACCGCTTCTGGTTTTGCCAACGTCATTTAGTACATTTGATATCCGTTTATTGGAAATTACGAAGCATCGGTTTTTGCAAGCTTTCATAATTTCAGAATAGCTGAATTTGACATTGGGATGGGCAGTTATGTAACCCTCACAATACTTGTCAATTTTCAATGGCATAGTTCACTGTTTTTAGCGACAATACTAACTAGTTTAATACATGCCCTAACAATACTCCACATTTTAGGCTCCGTGCAAAAGCGAGAGGGCGCCACTGAATTTCACCCACAAAAAGTGCACAATTTTACCACAAGGCGACAGGCGTATTCGCCTCCACCTAGAGAGCGTTTATAATCAGACAGTGGCCATGAGTGAAAAGGTAGTCATGTTTTGGCAAACCTCTGTTTTGAAAGTACTACGGCAGTACTATATATATTTATTTTCAGATGAAACAATCGTTCTTAAAATGTTGTAAACTGTTGTACAAGAACCTAAATATAATACCAGAGTTTCGAGAAGTAAATAAAATTTAATATTTTGTTTAAACTATTCTCTACATGGAAAATTTTAAAACATTCGTTTATGATATACAGTAGCTGTTAATTTTTTAGTGGATTTGTTTAATGTAAATACATGTATATCAAAACTAATTATACATTACTGGATTCAGCAATAACATTTTATTTCAGTAAAAATATTACTTTCTTTTTATCTTAAAAACAATTTTTTTTGTTTTCCATCAATAATTTCCAAAAGCTAAAAATTCATTAAATTTATTTTTATTAAAATTTACTTGTCATTAATATACCTCAAATGTTTATTACAGTTTTTACAAATTTGTTTCATACAATTTTAAATGAATTTCATATATTTTTAAATAGATTTTAAATGGATTTAATACACTTTCAAATGAATTTAATATTCTTTCAAATAAATTTAATACATTTTTAAATGAATTTAATACGATTTTAATACATATAATGTCTGTAAATGAAATTTAATTACTAAATACTCTAAAAATAAATTTTTTACAGTTTTTGCAAATTGGTTTCATACAGTTTTACATGAATTTCATACATTTTTAAATAGATTTAATATATTTTTAAATGAATTTAATACGATTTAAATAAATATAATGCGTGTTTTAGTTCAGTGTATTTGGAGTTAATTACTAAATTGAGTATATAAAAAAACATTTTTATCGAAACATTGATTTAGTAAATTTTACGCTAAGTCTATATTTTATTATTTTAATTCAATTACAGAATACAAAACAGTAACATAAACAAATAACACAAACGTAAAAAGAGTAACAGTTAACCATTGTGTAATTAAACTAAGGTAAATGCGAATAATACTAGAAATATTTATTCTTCCATATTTCTGTAACTGAGAGGGTATTTCACTGGTAAATGAATTTAAAATCGTATTAAATTCATTTAAAAATGTTTTTAATCTATTTAAAAATGTTTGAAATTCATGTAAAATTGTATAAAACATATTTGTAAAAACTGTAGTATTACTGTTAGGGGTATTACTGTATTTTTTTTTAGTTTAATTAACTGTTAACTCCTTTTACGTTTGTGTTATTTATTTATGCTACAATTTTATTTTCTGTAATTGAATTAAAATAATATGAAAAAAATTAATGTAAATTTACTAAAACAAAGTTTCAATAAAAATGGTTTTTTTACTTAGTTTAGTAATGAAATTCCATTTACAGTGAAATTAAAATCGATTTTAATACATTAGATATATTTAAAATCGTATTAAATTCATTTAATATTGTATTAAATTCATTTAAAAATGTATTAAATCTATTTAAAAATGTATGAAATTCATTTAAAATTGTATGAAACCAATTTGTAAAAACTGTAAAAATTTGTTTTGTTAATAAAAAATTCTTTTAAAATAAAATGAAGATGTAAACTGTTTATGTTGTTTTTACTGAAATAAAATATTGCTGAAACCAGCTATGTATAGCTTTTTTTGATATATTTATATTAAACAAGTCAACTGTAAAGTTAATAGCTATATCATAAATGAATGTTTAAAAATTTTCCAAGAGCAGTTCGTGTGTTCGTTATACTATACACTCTGAAATGTTTGCCAAAACATGGTGGATTTGTACCAAGTGATATAAGAAGCCAATCAAATTGTGTCCCCCCTATGGCCACTCTCTGATTATAAAGGCTCTCTACCTCCACCATCAAAGTGCCTGACACCTAGCGGTTCTCATCCTGTGTTTTAATGCCTGAAAGTAAAGTGGTGCGCGTAGCACAATTGATGGTGCTCACAATTTCTAATAATCTTTGTTTTTCTTCTAGTGTTGGGGTTGACAATACTTCTTTGCCCTACGTAATGATGACATTTAGCATTAAAAAGAAAAACATTTTGCTTCAATGTAAAAAATAAATAAATAAATAAATAAATAATGTATCGCTTATTGGAAAATTAAATATATTGCTAATTAAAGCATCTTGCATCCCAGTTTTTTTTTACTTGGATTTAGCTGCGGGCAGCCAAATATGGTACGACGAAACTGCGATTGCCAGGATTTGGGGCCAGCGGGTCTCAGTAAGGGTCTAGGTACCAACCCTTTACTGAGGTCTCGAGCGTTTGTTCTTCGGTAGTATAAGAGCAACGTTTTTAGAGGAAATATTGTGAGGAAAAACCTTTTAGACAGAAATACTTTTGAAGTGTGCTATTCAGAAGGAACAGACCCTAGAAAAATAATCACGGATGTGACAAATCTAAAAAAATTAAAAGAAAATTTAAATAAATTTTGATGTATGGCAACGTGGAAGAAAGCAGCTCACGTGGAATCTGTCCTCGAAGTATTCGTTACCATGGAGGTTAATGTGACCCTCCTCGATAAAAGGACCACACAACGCGCTCTTGGTGCGTCGCAAACGTTTGCAAGTACAAAGTATGTTATATAAATTTACGGATCGAATTCTCCGTGCTAGGACGCGCTTCCTGTTTGAAGGAGGGGGTCTGTAACGCCAAAAAATAATTTTGACGTTTCATAACTGTCTCGAAATAAAATAAGACTTTTTGGTTTAATGAGTCACCCCATCTTCAAACGGAATTTATCCAATTGTTGCTGTTGCGAAATATTTTTTTAATGGGACTTGAAAAAACATAGAATAAATGGAAATGACTGAAAGCGAACTATGAAAAAAGAATTGAATTTAGTATACTGAAAACGGAATTGTGATAACTGAAATGAATGTGGATAATTTTAATGTATTTTTAACATGGACATTGTTGGAAATGAGAAGTTTATTTACACTGGAAACAAATTGTTGCACTCGTGCGGACAATAACAATGTGAACTTGAGTTTTTAGGATTTAGAAGAGGCAGAGCAAGAAGAGACTTTTTTTTTGCGAGGAGAGGCTTCGAGGATCCCGTCATGGAACCCCGATGACAATGTTCGCCCACGACGAGATGTTCGCTTGAGATCGCGCAGAAAACCGAAAAGTAGTCCGCTCGAAGACGTCTCAATAGCCTTGAAATGGACGTTCTAGGGGAGGTTACTGCTTCGAATATTCACGGCGAAGTTCCACTCATACTTCTGGTAAAAACATTCAATTTATGGCCATGATTATTAAGTTTTATCAGAAACCGTCGTTGTTTTTGGATTTTGTATTTGCAGAGAGTTGCGAGAGGAGAAATGGAACGATTGATCGACCCACTACGTAAAGACTTCGCATGGAAGTGAAGTTAATTAGAAGAGTGCCGGGAGTTTTCTTTCTGCGGAAAAGATGCAAGACCGAGTCGGACCATCTCTGTTTGTTTTCCAACGAATTTGGTGAAAAGACAGCGAGGTATCATGTAGATTAAGATCGGCATCCCGTACTAACTAAACTAACAAACCTGCTGATAGCCTATACCCCTCCCCCATACTTACCTTCCCCGTCGGTCAGTCTGTGTTACCTTTCGGTCCATTGACAAAAAGACAGTCTAAGGAAAAATAAAAAAAAGAAAAGATAAGATTAACCCCTAAACATAATAAGAAGTTCTATTCAGTCTATTCAGTAGAGATTTAACAATCCTAAAGATATAAGTGAAAAAGGAAAGATTAAACTAATTCTTCTATACTTACCTTTTGAAAGAAAACCATGCATACGTGACTCAGTAAATTATCCTCCAGGGTGAGGGATCGTCGTTCGGACTCCTTTTTTAAGCTTCATAAGACGAATACCTTTATGTTTCAGGGAAAAGTTAAGTTTTTAAAAAAAACCTTTAGGAATTTAATTTTAAAAGAAAAGTTGGGAATTGTTTTCAGGGAGTTATAATTTTTTAATGATTTTTTTATTTTTGGTTCCGACTACTGTGGGCTGTACTTTCCTTTTTTGAAGCAATTTAATTCATGGGAGAAAGAGACTGAATGAATATAGATTTATGGAATCACACAATTTAAAAACAGATATGTTTGCTTCAAAATATAAAAGTGATTTAATTGTGATATACCGGGTGGGCAAGAAATAACATGAGGTGTTCAGAGCTCGCTAGCGGGAATTGTATTAAGCAGAATGCAGTACATTTTGGTGTATATACTTAGTAGAACATGCAGTTTCGATTTCTGCAAAAAAAAAGTACCAAAAGTCGACATAGGGGGCGCTTATTTCAAGAAAACAATGAATATACCTAATTGTCAAATGAACAAATGCCGTACAAACCAACATTAGTAACAACAATAAACAATGTTTTATTTTTAATTACAAATATGACCACCAGTGCGCTGTTCCAATAGCTGCATGCGGTACACGACATTTTCTACGGCAGCTCGCAGCATATCTGCATTAATTTGTCTGATATATAACGTTATTTGATCCTTTAAAGTTGAGAGGTCAGGAACATGTGCTTGATACACAAGGCTTTTCAAATATCCTCATAAGCAAAAATCACAAGGATTGAGATCAGGCGAGCTGGGTGGCCATACCATGGGAAATGCACGACTAATTATTTTGTTGTCTGAAAAACGTTCTCGCAAGATCTGTTGCACCTGACGTCCGATGTGCGGTGGCGCACCATCCTGCATGGAATCCACACAACCCTTTTCCTGCAATCGTCGTATCCTTTTCTCAAGCATATCGGCATACCTGGCAGAATTGACGGAACAAATCACCGGTCCACGGGGACGGATTTCTTCAAAAAAGTACGGGCCGATGATGAAAGAAGCAGTAAAGCCGCACCGTACTGTTAGTTTCGATGAATGCATAGGAGTTGGCAGACACACATGTGGATTTGATGCAGCCCAAATACGGCAGTTGTGGGTATTGATATCACCATTCAAATAAAAATGTGCCTCATCACTCCATAAATTTGTCATGGCCATGCATCATCCACTTCCATACGTGCTAAAAATCTCAACGAAAAGTCAGTTCGGGTACGTTCATCTCCAGGAAGCAATTGTTGAACAGGTGTGAGTTTATAGGGATAAAATGTCAATATCTTATGCAATATTTTCCTCACCGTCGAATACGGGATATCTGTTTGGCGTGCTATTGCGTGTGCACTGCTGGTACCCTGCACAGTAGTCATCTCCTGTTCCACAACAGCAGTTGCAACTTCTTCAACGTGTTGCTGCCTGATTCGTTTGCGTCCCCGGCCTGGTTGCACTCCTAGAGTTCCGGTAGATTCAAATTGTTCAATCATTTTCCGTAAGTTAGTTATGCTCATCGGTCCTCTTCGTAACGTTTTCAATCGCCGGAATTCACGAAGGTCAGCACTCAGCACTTGCATTGTCGCTCTTCTGATAAAACAACTTGACTAATAACGCCCGGTCAGGCAGAGTAAGCGTCATCGTCAGGCAATTCGTTCGTGAATGATGGAAAATCCTCAGCCTTGCCGTTTATTGTCATGATTGCTCAACGCGGAACGCGCTTATGCAAATGTATTCATTGTTTTCTTGAAATAAGCGCCCCCTATGGCGACTTTTGGTACTATTTTTTTGCAGAAATCGACAGTGCATTCCACTAAGTATATACACCAAAATGTACTGCATTTGACCTAATAGAATTTCCGCTAGCGAGCTCTGAACACGTCACATTATTTCTTGCCCAGCGGGTATATTGATGATAGTATTCTTGAGAATAAAGCCCCTGAATTTTGTCAGAGCTTGTCTCATAGATTATTAATTTAATGTAAGGATAAGTATGTTAAGTATGATGGAAACACATCCACTTCGATAGATATAAGTATCTGTTGGGGACTTTGTTTTTGGAGTCCGGTGTTCGCGGTTGCATCAATCCTTGGCCCAAGAGATCGATAGTTTTAGTGCAACAGCCAAGTTTTTTCTGACAAAAGTGCAACAAAGGCCTAGTGTGTATGCAGAACAACAGATGGCTCTGTGATAGCTGGTAGTACGCAGCAAGGGCTGTGAAATCAGTCAGTTGGTGAATGTCGTGCGAGATGGAAGTAACCCATGTTGAGCAGCGCGCTTACATCAAAATAGCCGTTCTCCGAGGGAGAAATGCGACGGAATGTCACAGCGAATTAGTGGAAGCCCTTGGGAATAATGCTCTACCATACCGTACAGTAGCACAACCATGCAAGGGCGTGTGTCAACCAGTGATGAACAACCATGAAGGCCATATTTCCCTGTATGCTACCGTAATAAATTTGTATGTTACGATATTTTAGTGCTATTCATTGTCCACACATGTAGTTAACACCTTGTCCTTTCGTCTGTATATGTCGAAAAAAATAGTTGCCATGACTTTTGCCCCAACCCTCCTATGTATTATTCTTTTGTATTGATAATTTATAATGTATAATAAGTTCTACGAAGAGAATATAGTTTTTGTAATTTTTGACAATTTAAAAGTGTCTGTGTATTTTTGTTTGATTTATATATTTTATTTATTAATTTCCCATCATTCCATACAAGCCCTAATGGGGCTTCGGAACATGGATGACTACTTGTAAGGGTCGGGGGGATAATATTCATAGATTTATCCCATAAAATCTCCGCGCACAGTCCGGCCAACGGGGAAAGAAATAGCACGTGAAACGGTCTTAAACAATTAAATAAATTGTTTATTGTTCATACAACAGAAGATATATAAAAGAATAACGTTAGGTAATTTGGAATAAAAGATGTGGATAAATGAATAATGAAATTCAATTAATATGATGTTCAATTTAGGTATGCAAATTGAGAATAATTCAAATTGTAATAATGACAGACATTGTATCAAATTGTATCAATCTGGATCATCGTAAAGTATAAATAAGAAAACACAATTTTCATGTAGATTTAGCAATCAATTTATATGATGTACAACAAGGTAATCTATCAATTTAAAGATTTGAATAGATAAGTATTTACGAGGTAATGATTGGTGGTTTCTTTAAATAATATATGATCATAACTCAGAATGAGTTTGTGTAAATCTTTACTTAAAGAGGGTAATCAAATGTAGAAATGTTTAAACCATATCTAAATGCGAAACTGGAATGACTGATTTAACAATTACTGAGTAGGGTAGATGTACCAGTAGTTGACAGTGTACCAGTAATTGACAATCCACGATTTAAAGGCTTTTAATAAAGTAACAAAGCAAGAAAAGGGACTGGGGTTGCCACCTCTTACTAAACAACGTATTAGGCTTCCCAGAAAAACAAAAAAACAAGGAACTTTGGTCCCTATTTTGGCCGCAAACACGTGTCGATTGTTCAATGCCTTATCGAGTCGAAAAAACCTTGTAATGAACCACTACGCGAGGGTTTGAGTACTTGAATTTATTTCATGAATGTTATGCAATATTTGTCATTAATTTTACGTGAACCTTTTTGTGTGATCAGTGGACAATACTTCTAGTAGTAACAGAATTTCTGATGACTAATTTTTTTAACTATTTTAATCCACCGTCAATTACTAGAACCCAGATATGTAGTGTCACTAGTAATTGACATAACCTGTCAGTTATTGATAATTTCTGTGTTTAAAAAAAAACGACCACAAAATATACTAATGTGGTTTAGAATGTAGGGTAATAATAAGGAAACATGATGGTTTTAAGTGTAACTTCTGAATTTCCAGTATTTAACCTAACTGTGTCAATTATAGGAACTTGACTGTCAATTTCTAGATCACCCACTTTGACATTAATCTTCTACGCTCTATTCGCCGATTCTTTTTGTTGGTCCTGAATCTTGTCACAGAGACGATCAACAGATAGCCTAGGACAAGTTATCTTCCAAGAAAAAAAACTACTATTCTGTTTACTATGATAAGACGTAGCATAGGATGAATTGGATGAATGTTGCAAAGTTGGAGAACAGTTGTCAAAAATCAAGTTTTTCTACGAACAAATTGTTGGCCAAGATCTGATGATACTGCACTACTGGAAAACACCTTCATTTTTTATGGTCTTTGCACTCTACATGGGAATAGACTGATTTTATGTATTATTTCAAAGGGGAAAAAAGATAAATGACAATATGAACAACTTAAGTTTTAAAAAGCACAATTTTAGTTATGTTAAATACTTTAGACCTTCCTAAAAATGCTTGATATCTTCAGCTACTTTTGAATGTTATCAATTTTTTTTGTATAAATATATAATAAAAATGTGTAATTAAAGTATTGTCAATTACTGGTGAAACTGCCTGTCAACTTCTGGTGCATTAACTGTCAACTACTGGTGATTCATGCATTAGTTAGGAAAAAATTTAATAACTTAATAGCTTTTAAAGATATAATAATTTTATAGAGATTGGCGCATTTTGCATTCTATTTACAATTTAATGGTATAATTAGAAAAGTTTCAAAATAATATTTGTATTACGTACACAATTTTGTTTCACAGTAATGTCTTAAACTGTCAATTACTGGTACATCTACCCTACAATAAAGATTAACAATTCAATTCTGAATACTTAAACCCTGATAATATTGTTTTATAGAGAGAATATAATTTAAGCTCTCTATGAAAAATATAATGCTCTAATGTAAAATGTATCTGTCTTTCCCACTATCTGTCTGATTAAATAATCCGTTCCCAATTTTGAATGTAATAATATGGAACAGAAAGAATGGCCATTGAGACATAAATGGAAATGGGCTATACCGTGTCTTCTCAATCTGTCCGCTCTTGGATGTCTTTCTCGCTCTCTGGCTACGTCGAAACGTCCGGGGGGAGGTGGACTCCTCTTCCGAAGTGGCTGGTAGATCGCTCTGCCAGGCTTCTTCTTCCACGATGAAATTATGTACCTTTCGGGGCTGGTTACCTTCTCTCCAACTAATACTGGTCTCCAGGTACTATTTAAATTGATGAAGCTGGTTCTCAGCTAGGCGAATACTCTTTAAAATCCTCGACTCGAGAGAACACAAAGATAAATTTGTTGTGAACTTAAACCACTAAAATTTAAAATATTTGAGTTAAGCCTACTTTGTAGAATTTCTCATCTGGAATCATTTGAATTATCAGATGAAGGCCGAATTAAGCTAAAAATTGAGTAGCGACGCCGCACAACCGGCTATCACGAAAGTTAAATCACTACTAACATCTTCTTCACTTAGAACTACTGACAAGACACATCCAACTTCAATAACCAATCAGGCGTTTAGAAACGCTGACCATCCACAAAAAAAAAGGTGAATCTCCCTGTCAATCAAAATCCGTAGACACCTCTCTAACTTTTTCTATACTAAAAAGCTTTTGGCATTCACGTGATCATTTCTTGTCTCTTTGCTCACTTGAGATTCCAAAGTTCAATCCTTACCTTGTCTTTCTCGTGGTCTTTCTATCCCATATCCTGTTCTCAAATTCGTTTCTTGTTTACTTAGCTAACTCTGGCAATACTCTTTAGGTCCTTGAAAACAAGACCAACAACTAAAACAATGAGATGTAAAATGAATCTCACTTTCTCCCCGTGCGACTAATGCCGAAAGTGACACTTAAAAATGATTCTTAACATGCGCAGAAAGAAGAGATAATTAAAATAATAAACTTTATTTAATTCTACTCTAAGTTAAATCCTTCTAAAACTTTACAAAACCCTAATTCCGAATCTAAATAGACAATTATGAACGCGAGTATAAAATAGCTCATCTACTTAATTAATCTGAATATTCTAATTCTGGCTAATAAATCCTCAAACCTTACATATACTGTTTTATATGTATAACTGGTTACTTGGTTATTGTTTATTTGATTTTGATGGTAGTTTGATGGTAGATGCACTGAGTAATTTTATATTTTATACATTTTAAATTTTATATTTTCAATTTTATATAGATTCAATTATTATTATTATTATCATTGTTTGGGGAAGCCAAACTCGGATCCAGTCCGGAAGCCAATCCCAAAGGCGGACCCAAATGAGGGCCAAAGCCCAAGGGACTCAAATGCGAGGGAGGGATATTTATGCACTCGTGGGAGTATTGATGTTTGGGTGTAGGAATTTCCTTACTATGTGACAGGTGTTTAGAATTGTGGCTTTCTGTAAGGTTTTGTATAAGTGTGGGTTTAAATTTAGTGTTGACAAGCTTTTGTGTAGCGAGTGTGGAATAACCCCATTGGCAGAAACAACGATAGGAACAATGTTTACTCTGTTAACTCCCCAAAGGCGTTTTTTTCATGTGCAAGATCCGTATATTTAGTGATTTTGTCAGTGTATGGCTTTTGTAAATTGTGTGCGTTGGGGATGGAGATATCAATTACGTAAGTCACTTTGTTTTGCTTATCTACTAGTGTAATGTCTGGTCTATTATGAGGGACATTATGTCAGTGATAATAGCTCTGTCAAAATATAGTTTATGTGTGGTGTTCTCTAAGACAGTGTCGGGGATATATTTATAGTAAGGAGTGTGAATGTCCCTTAGCTTGTGTATCTTAGCTAGATGTTGGCTACCTGGTTATGTCTGTGTAAATAATCTGTCTGCGTGAGTATTTTGCAACTGGATATGACGTGTTGGATGGTTTCTTCTGCGATATGGCTTTTCCTGCAAGACCCGTCAGTCGAATCTTTCATAATATGTTTTCTGTAGCTTTTATTGTTAATAACCTGGTCTTGTATAGCAACCATGGTTCCTTCAGTTTCCCCAAAGAGACTCCCTTCACTCAACCAAAAGTTCGACGCTTTTTTGTCGACGTGTGGTTGGTTGAGGTCAGAAGGATGTCTACCGTGGAGTTGCTTTCCGAGCCATGATTGAAGTTTAATGCATGTTGTAGGAATGTTATGGGTGTTCTGCATGCTGTTCAGATTCAGAGGTGTGTATTTTGTATCAGCTATGCAGACTGCTTTGTGTAATGATGATGTGTGTTGTTTAGAGTAAAGAACAACAAAAGAATTCTGAGTGACTGAGTCTGTTTCTGGTGTAGATGTGTTATGTCAATAAGACCTCTGCCTCCCTCTGAACGAAACAGGGTGAGTCTTTCAATAGCTGTGTGTGGATGGTGCTTTCTGTGCTTTGTAAGCAGTTTACGTTGTTTCCTTTCAAGTCCCTCAAGATCTGTGTGTGTCCACTGTATGACTCCAAATGAGTAGGAGAGTATTGGCGTGGCATAAGTATTGATGGCCTTGATTAAATTTCTGGAATTTAAATGAATTTTAAGTATTGTCTCTAGCCTATGAAGATATTATTTAGTGAGTGTATTCTTTATGTGTTTGTGCTCCAGAAGCTTGGCTTGCTTAAATGCTAGATATTTGTAAAATTCGTCATTTTCCATAGCAGCAATGTATTCTGATTCATCTAATGTGAAGCCCCCTTCCCTGAGTACTTCATTTTCAATGTGAAAGATGATTATCATTATTATTATTATGTTCTTTTTAGGTTTATAAAAACTTAATTAAAGCATATTTGAAGAAAAAAGAAACGCGCCAATTTAGATAAAGCTTAATAAAAATGTTCCGGCGTAAACAAATTTTGGAAATTGGGCCCGAACTTTCTCAAGATACATGTGAGAATGGTAAATCTGAATGACAAGTAAAAATTATAGCACTCGATTAAAATTATTTTACGCAAAGAAATGCAGAAGCTCTTGGCCCTTCAATACTTCTTTTTGTAAGAGAATATATGAGATGCAGTAGATTAAATAAAATTAAACAGTAACGACTCTCTCAGCGAACCAAACAAAATGGCCGAAATAAACGTAATTTTAAGATAAATAGGCAAAAGTTCAAAAATATCCATTATGTAGGGTGACCAGATGTCCAGCATTTTGCAGGGCAGTCCTGCTTTTTTATGTTTTTTTTATTTATTTTTTTATATACTTTAAATAAAAGTTAACATTTTCAAGTCGCACCGGTTTAGTACTATTAATTTCTACTTTTAGTAACCTTCCACAATTTATATTCCAAATTTTGTTCACGTATAATTTAATGCAATTTAGGAGAATTTTATCCTACAAAAACTGCGCAGTTCTGCTACTTGGCGCGCTTATAATTACAATACTCATTTCCATAAAAGTTGGGACAGTGCAACATATAAGAAGAACTCAAACACATTTGTTTGGATTATTGTATTGCCGTTTATTTCAACGCATTACAATACATAAACGATAAATTAGGCATGGGATCACATATCTTATATGCTTAAACAAAGATACAGTTGGTTTTCCTGTTTGGCATGTGCAACACACTCCCAAAAAAGTTGGGACAGCACGGCGTTTACCACGGTGTGGCGTCACCTCTCCTCTTGATGACACACTGAAATCTTCTGGGCATCGATGACACCAATCTTTCTAACACCGTAACCGGAATTCTGTCCCATTCCTGTTCGATATAGGTTTTCAGCTGTTCAACTGTCCAAGGTCGCCGCTGTCGTAGTTTTCGTTTAATAATACGCCAAACGTTTTCTATAGGCGACAGATCCGGGCTGCAAGGGGGCCAATCCAACATACGAATGCGCTGCATGCGGTTTGGCGTTATCTTGTTGAAATATACACTGACGTCGTCCAAACAGGCGCCTCTTAGATGGCACCATAGCTTGTTCCAGGATCTGTACATACGCTTCAGCATTGACGGTGGCATTGCAGATGTGCAAGTCTCCCATTCCATGGCCACTAATACAGCCCCAGACCATGACAGACGGTGGTTTCTGTACCGAACGCCTGTAGCACGCGGGAATATCCTTTTCGTCTTTGCTGTCGTTTGTTGATGTATGGCTTCCGTTGTGCACAGTATAACTTAAGTTTGCATTTGTGGATGCACCGGCGTACAGTATTCAACGATAATGGCTTCCCGAAGAAATCGCGGGCCCACGTGGCTATGTCCGTAATCGCAGCATTCCTATGCGTGACGCAGTGACGTCGGAGGATCCGAAGAGCTCGAGCATTCAGAATAGGTTTTCTACTTTGGCCTTTCCGAACTGTGATCTCACCACTGATAATATTATGTATTGTAGATGATGACAGGTTAAATCTTCTGGCTATTGCACGCTGAGAAACGTTGTTTGTGAATTCTTGAATGATTCGAACACGAAGATCTTCGCTAACTGGCTTGCCTCGACCCATCGTTCCGAATAAGTTACCTGAACGACGGATGGCAACTGTTATTTATACGGAATGTAGTACGACGTCATCATTCTAGATTATTCCCGAACAATTCGGAAGGTTCCACTACTAACGGCGCTTTCTACAACGTATGTCCCTACTATTTTGGAACGTGTTGCAACACCCCCATTCAAAATGAACGTCCCGGCCAATATACAAAATGTTTTGGTGCACACAGTATATTTATGTCATTTCATAAACGTATCTGCTATTTTGCATTCGCGAGAAAGTTTTGTTACATCATCCCTTTGTTTTTTCTATATATTTTGCACTGTCCCAACTTTTTTGGAAATGAGTATTGTATATTACATGCCATATCTTACCATTGAAAATTTTTGAGGGTACCATAAGAGTATCATTAGAGCACGTGGCATTGTTTCGATTATAACCATTTTCGAAATGGTTCATTCCCGGAACCATATTTATCAATTGGCGAAAATATTAATTTGTATCCGCTTCTGTCTCGTCATTACGATTTGTTTGATATATTTCTTAGTATATCATTCCATTGAAAATTGCTAAGTGGGATGTGAAGGTACCATTTGTGCACGTGCTATTGAACCGATTAAGATAACATTTGTGATTGATTCATGCCATATATCATATTTATCGATTGATGAATATAGTATGAATAACCGCTTCTATGTCGTCATAACGATTTGTTTGATATATTATCATATTAAATTTATCTTCCTAATCAAAATTGCTAGGTGGGAAAATAGAGGTATCATTTGTGCACGTGCCAGTGAACCGATTAGATAATTTTTCTGATGGGTTCGTGCCATTAACCATATTCATTTACTGACGAAAACAGATTTTGAAAATCTTTTATAGCCTCGGAGGAGTTAGAGTTACGGACGGACAGACAGACACGTTTCCTCACACTGATAGCATAAACGTTACCTGACGCATAAAAATTCCAATTACTCCGTCACATCTATCGGGTGATTCAGTCAATTTCTGACCATTTCACTCGAATGACGTGCATAAACAATTGAAAGAATATGAGCGCCATATCGAATTTCTAAATATTTGGAGTTTGTATTGTTGCAAAGGCGTTGCATGAAAATCGTATTGTTGAAAAATGGCGCCCGCTTTATCAACAGAGCAGAAATGCAAGGTTGTCGAACGGCATTTCGAGACAAAATCACCTGTAACCTTGCAAAGAAAGTTCCGGAAGGAGTATAAGTGTCGAGACACACCAGGCAGGCAAGCAGTCATGGATTTTGTCAAGCAATTTCGTGCCACTGATAGACTTATGAACAACTTCACCATTCGGATGCGAGCAGTTCAAAACGTTCGTGGTGGCCACATTAAGACTTTTCCACGGGAATAAAAACTCCGAACTGCCTAAAATATCATACTGAAATGCTAAGTTTGTAAGCATTAATGGGTCAATAAATCATAGTACTGAAATGGTCAGAAATTGACTGAATCACCCTGTATATATTCTGAAATATAATTTATTTATATAAGGTTACTTATATAATTTGAGAAATAAATCGAACTATTGGCTGACCCGATAGGAAAAATTATCGCATTTCATGACAGTGGGATGTGAAAATTGCAAACAAATTATCTTGTTCGCAATCAACAGTTTCGATTACACGATTTGAAGACCAGCACAGACTCGTAGCTGAAGCTCATCCAAACCACTTCAAAGTTACAATAAAAAAGAATAAGAAAAAAAAATAAAAAAGTGAGTTGTATCTGTGATCTAATAATGTGTGGAACAAGAGCGTTAGGAAGTCGACGAGTTATAGATTAAGTATATATCAAGACGAGTTGTGATCAGCTGATCGAATAAGAGGGAAAAAAAGGTTGTTTTTAAAAAAAAAAAAAAAAAAAAA
>JAHWFO010093741.1:0-10646 GCA_023313115.1 Rhysida immarginata
ATCCTTGAAGAGCAATAGCTGATCACATTCCTTGATCTTTTATTTTTATTTATTTTCTACTTTTATTTCCCGCTTTTTCCCAATTTTTTTATTTTCTGAATATGTTGTAATGTTATTGTTTATTCCCCAATTATGCAATTATGTTTGTATGCTTTAATCCATCCACGTTTTATTGTGTAGTAGACTTCACTTTTGGGAGCTCTGTTTACGAGAGCAACCTTTCACGTCCCGACGGTGCTCCTATGAGTGGGTTTGACTGTATTGTAATCCTCTTATTGGTCTTCTTGGCTTCATTTTGTGTTTACCCCCTTCCCTGCACATACTTGGACAATTCCGTTCTTGGAACTCCAATGCATGCTAGAAAAGGGGAATCTCTTGAATATATAAGCTGGCAGGTTCTTACTGTATTCTGACTGAGAATGGTCTAAGACTGAAACACGTCTCTATAATAAATTCATATTGCTGCATAGTTGAACCTTTCTCCTTATTATATTTAAGCAACATGGACCCATCTTATTCGTATGAGAATCGTTATTATTGCCTGCGATTTCGCAATGCAGCTGACAAAATCCCGTAGCAACTACCAACAGAAATTCCAGCTTGAGTAACAGGTTCTTCGACAATCTCCACTAGTTCTGCAATTTTAGAAATTCTTTCTGCATTTCTGGCCATCCTCAATTTCTCATCGTTCAAATAAAAAATCACAAGCAACCTGGTCGCTAATGACAGCTTATTGCCCGTTGCTGCTGCCAGTGGGCGGTTCGTCAAGTCACACTGCTGACATCAGTTGTCGCCCTTTGTCGCTTGTCGCTAGCTCGTCCCGCCGCGAATACAAGAGCGTCGCTGGCTCACCAGTCTTCTCTTCGCACATGCACAATTATCACTTTCCTCAGTTCCTGCCTCCAACGACCACTGCTCTCTCTCTTCATATTTATATCTCATTTTTTAAATCATAATTAATAACTAATTCAGACAATATAGAAAATTTATTTGCTTAGAAAATTCAAAGTTGTTATTATTATTATTCGTGTTAATTTCAGTTTATTTTCTTACCTAAAAAATACATTTTATTTCGAAACCATTATTTAATTCACTGATTTTATTTTTTTTTTCTGTAATTATGCTCACAGACAAAATATCTCGTTCTTTTTTATTATTATCTAATATTATCTAAGTAGTTTTGTATTTCTGTAGGGTTGTTTTAATATTTTTATAATGTTATAACAATAATAAATCCGTATAACCCTTTTAGATGAATAAAATGAATTTTACGAACGTTTAGTTTGAGGCAGATATGAGAATCATACATGTATATAAAGCTGTACATGAATTTATTTATATTTATGTTCATAATATCAGTTTTATCATATAATGTATCTAGCATCATTGGATATGAAACATTAAAAAAAATAACAAAATCAAGGAATATTTAGAATTTATTTATTATAAAAAATATAACAACACTACAGAAATACTTAAATATAAAAGTACTTAAGAAATAATTAGATAATAAAGAGAGAGAAATATAGATATAAAAAAAAAA
This sequence comes from Rhysida immarginata, assembly GCA_023313115.1. NCBI lineage: Eukaryota > Metazoa > Arthropoda > Chilopoda > Scolopendromorpha > Scolopendridae > Rhysida > Rhysida immarginata. Next base: position 1,544 of record JAHWFO010093741.1, read on the forward strand.
ATAAAATCAGTGATTAAATAACAGTTTCAAAACAAAAATTATTTTTTAGGTAAGAAAATAAACTGAAATTTAATTACCAGTAGTATTATAATTATTATTAACAATATGTATCATTACAGAGGGTTGAGTAAATTACAACTAAACGATCTGCAAGCATCATAAGTCTACGAGAAACCCCGCCGCCATGTTTGGTGATGTTCATCTAGTGCCCAGTGTGTGGAACTATGGCTCTGCATGGCAGTTTCCATTCAATATGACTTCGTCGCAGAGAATTTAGGTCAATCTGTGCCCACCCCTCTTCACAGGCTTTCCATAGACTGTCCAATATACGAGGTTGTCCACTTCCAAGGGGATGTGTCTGCAGATTTCACGGGCATGTCTTCAAACAGAATTGAATGTATGCCCATCTCCTGTTCCAGTCTTTGCAAATGGGCGACCGTTGACTTGGGCGTATGACTCACAGCTTTATCCTGATGCACCCATAACAGGTTTCAGACGCTTAACCAGTCAGAGATTTTTGTGGATTATGTTGCATACCCTTGGCTGTGATACCCCTACCTTATTTGTGACAGCCCTTTAAACTTTGGCTACAACAATGGTAGCACAAGGAGCCAAAACCGCTTTTCCACAACAAAATATTTATCCTTTGCTACGCATCCATTTTCCAACAAGACTGAATGTTACAGTGTGCCTTAGGGCTATTTATATATAATAGGCACCAATCATGTTCCCTTTACAAGTGGATAAAAAATATAACGCCAACCCAATCACGTAAAATTACAGCCAAGAATACAGAATAAATTTGAAACAAAATAAACCAATCAATTGCGAGCAGAACACAAGTACACACCAAAGAATTAAATAAAATAAATAAAAACAACCCCGGGGGGGGGGGGGACAAATAGCCAATAAAAGAGTGCGGGGAGGTGTCAAAGGTTATCTCTACATAAGTCAGAGAAGGACCAATCCGGTAAAAGCCAAAAAAAGAGAAGTCAAAACAAAGAGCCTTAAGCCAAGCATCCAATCAGAGAAACTAAGGGCTGAGAGAATCCAAAAGCCATTAGTGCATGTACCTAAGTAAGTTATCCCAGACATTAAGGTCCATAGGACCCTTGTCACCATTAAGGAGTTTGCTTCCCTGCTCTTTGTATATCTCTAAAGTTTCAAGGAAATTGAGCTTCCTGCAGTGGCAGGTACGGTGGAGAACTTCAAAGTTGTCAGGTTTTGGCTCCTTGTGCTACCATTGATGTTATTTATCCACAGTTAAGGTAATTTAGTTTTTTATTTTTATACTAGTTGTTACCGGCGATTTCGCCCGCTCGCACCATCTGTTGAGGGGAATTACAAAGCAAAAGCAGATGGGGGGGAAGGGGGGGGGGTCGTAGGGGGCTGATTTTTGGCGATAGAGCAGGTCCTTTATTGATAAGCCTGCCCTGAAAATTACAAGTCGCTAGCTCAAACATCTAGGAAGAGACAGAATTACAGATAAATAAATAAATACATGCAAGAGTTTTAGTATATAGATAGTTTTGGCTACAATCTCCGGTGTTCTACTTGGAGTGGATCTTTCTTGAGAGTCCAGGTTCGTCCAACGTTGCTGGTAGCTGTTTTTCTGTTTTTATTTAGTATGTTACAGAGGGTTTGAAATGGTGAGAACCCTAGATTTGCATTGTTTTATAATCATGGAATAGGACCACTTCGCGTCGGAAAGTTCATTTATATATCCTTCCCAATACCTATCGACTTTTTTGCGGCATTTTCTCGCAGCTAGCATTTGTACAACGATTAAGAATGATGAGGGATGTCCCGTTTATAACTCCTCACGACTGCATAGCCCTGTCAACCACGTGGCTGGAGAATTTGCATATGTAAATCTTTTAGTTTTAACGTACTCAAACTTCTGTACTATAGAAAAACTTATATAAACATCAAACCTTTATTATATCCATACATTTAAACAATAAAAGCCAGAAACTGAACACCAATATACTAATTAAAGGAATACTGAAAACACTAATCCACATGGTAATTTTTATTGACTCAGATGTACACTTCGGAAACCAAATTTCCTATCTCACTGATGAAGGAAATTTGGTTTCCGAAATGTACATCTGAGTCAATAAAAGTTATCATGTGGATTAGTGTTTTCAGTGTTTCTTTAATTAGTATGTCCATATACTTATAAAAAATATTACAATATCAGGAACGGATGAGGGAAAATTGCCCTGACAATATATTTTTTTTCAGTGAATATGCATATTTTTTTTTAGCACGTCTATAGGCATAAGTATTTATAAAATTATAAATTCTTATAAAATTTTTACTAATCTCTATAAAAATCTATGATTATAGACTCCATCTCTGTCATCCACTGTAATTTTTCATTGGATTTCCTTAGGGAAGAATTTGATGTTTTGTTTTGATTAGCCATCAAGGATGTTGTCGCTGGTCGCTTCCACTGAATTCAGCTCAGCAGAGGCGACACCGCCTGGAAACCAGTTTTTTCAGTCTCTCGCACCAAGGGCAAAAACGAGGTCATGTTCGGGCGATAAGGGGAGACATAGGTGTATGCATAGTGTCCACGGAGCGACACATGTCGCACGCAACAAAGTGTGTTTGTGGTGGGCCTTAATTCTCTGCTGAAGATGTGAACCTGGTACCTGAAATATGTATCCGATATTTCAATTCTCTTTATGATTAGAGGTTTCTCTTTCTGGTTGATCCTTAATTATGTATTGGATTTACTTTAATGTTATTCTATTTTCTATTTTGGCCCTTGTTTTTTAACTCTATTTTGCATGATATTGTTCTATATTTAGTTAGAAATTTATTACCCAATCGTTCTGTTTCTACTTTTACCTTGTTTGTATAATTCTATTTTGGTTGTACCCAATCTGTATTCTTTCTTACAACCTATTCTACCATTCGCAGTTTCTTTTACAATCAACGTGCGTGCCTACGCTATTATCCTTCTACTTTTATCCAGTCATTGTATTTCTACTTAATCATGTACCTATTTGCTTCTTGTCCCACCACTTGCTGTAATTTATCAATCAATTTGCTTCATTGTACCATATTTCTATATATAATCGCGATTAGCCTCTAGTGTATAAGTTTCATAAAGCTGGGAATAAATGGTAAAACTAAACAGAAACTCATTTTCCCATTATTGTATTGTAAAATCTCTACCAATATCACTGCTAGAAATAATATTAAGGAATCCCAATTTAATGGTCTATTTATTGAATTCTTTGATGTTAAACCAAAGAGCAGTGAGCAATGATTCAATATTTCTGACCTGACTGTTTGTCAGTGGCAGAAAATCAAATACTCTCAGTGCAATACGGGAGTTATTTTGCTAATGCATAGGGTCTTCTGAATTTTTATCATTCATGAATGACAATCCTACTCTTTAGCAGTGGTTTAGTGAGCATGAAGATGAATTGGATCATTTACTCCGGCCACCCCAGAGTCCAGATCTCAACCCCTTAGAGAATGTTGGACATCATCACCAGAGGAATCGCACAAAAACTTGCAACTGATAGATGGCTATTGCTAAAATGGCAAATCACATGCAAATTAGGCATGGGCCTGTCTATAAAATCATGCAAAAGAACTTTTTTTAATGGAAAGGAAAAATCCATGATCACCCATCAGGAAACAGTTCATACTTTAACCAGCACCAGGTAAATGTTTACAGCCTTGTAGTTTATTTTTTTTTTTTTTTAGGATTCCCAAGGTTCAATATTGTTATAGTCCAGGAGATAAATCTGATGTAAAGGATTATCATTAAATCATGTTACTATGTGAGTCTTACAGCGTGCAATTCACAGCAAATGTTAAGGGATACTGTCAATTTCTCAACAGCTGCCTGAACCGATGAAAATCATCAGAAACTGCAGATGAAAGTAATGATCATCATCTATCTAGTTCAGATTTACCTTTTGAAATTATCTCAGTTTAGTCCACTCTAAGATGCATCAAAGAGGCTGCCATTTTACCATGGCAAAGAAATAATGAAAGGTGCATGCATGCTTGTCTCTCAACCTAAATCCCCCCCCCCCCCTTAAGAATATAGGGCTTGTACTATGATAGTAGAAATGCATTGAAAAGCTAAGGTATGCTTTTGAAAAAATACTTTCTTGTGAGCCATGGTCTTTAATTACTTTCCTAATTATTAAATATATATTTAAAATGCAAATGAAATATACTAACAGGTTTTACTTACAAATACTATTTTAGAAACAGTGTTGAGTACAAATATTTAACTTTCAACATATAACTAATTCATGGCAACAGAAACATTCAAACATAAGAAAATAAATAAACTGAAGAAACATCTTCAAGCATATCGAAATGACAAATTGAAAAGGGAAGGAAAAATTCACCACTGGTAAGAGCAGTGCCAGCGATAGGTATGGTCCCTGGTTCATATCCTGGGGCGCGTTCCTCGACATTGTCCTAAAACGAAACGATCTGACGTCTTCGTTACTCGCTGGCTGTGATAGCATTGTTGAATCTGCAAACGAAGATAGCAGTCATCCGTTCCTCTTGAAAACGAACGCATAAATCTTCCAACTGATTTCATCATTTTTTATTAAGTCAAGGCCCTTTATAGGGCCACATTTCTTTACGATATTGTCAAAATGAAAATTTAATCTAAAACATAAAAATGCCTGCAGCAATTATTCATTTATGCTACTTTACAGTGTTTAAACTATAAAATATTTATGGTAGGACAACTTATAAAAGCAATAATTTGTAATAAAAATTTATTAACCTCAACACGAATTAGTTCCTCCTGAATTGTACATATTCATTTATAGTTTTCTTGTACACAAATTGAAGTTATGAAATACCTTCCAATTTTTAAGAGTTCCTTTGTTATTTTGTTTTTTTTTTGTTCCTTCCACCAGTGTTTTATAGCCTAGGTAATTATTGTTAAGTTAATGAAGTTTAATTACTAATTATTATAAAATATTTAACCAAGCAAATTGTCACAAAGCCAATATAAATATTTTAGATTTAGCAATTCAATTATTTCAAGAAATAAATTCCAAAAGTGTTTGTGTGAAATAAAATATGGCGATAATGTGTATTGATATGTGATTTTTATTTAGTCAATTTATTTCATCCACACTTTACATCTTATGCAACTTACAGAATTAAAAATGTATTTTGCAGAAATAAAATTCATTCTATCGAATTAAAAATGCCTTTTGCAGAATAAAAAATCTAACTTGCAAAAAAATAAAAATTGCATATTCCGACATTAAAATTCAGGTTGTAAAATACAAATTTTTGTGAATTCTTAAATGGACTCTTCAGATTTAAAAATGCTATTTGCAAAATTGAAAATGCAACTTGTGAAATAAAACATGTATTTTGCAAAGTACAACATGTATTTTCAAACTAAAACAAGAAGTTAATCCTCGTGAGGAAGATATATGAAAGTGGCAGAAGCCCTGAGATAATCTATTTTTACCCTTTTATCTCACTTTTTAACCCCCTCCCCAATTTTTTAAATTGAAAAACTGATTTTCTTGAACGTAGTATTTAGAAAGTGTAAATACCGAATCTACATACCGAATTTCACTCCTTTATATGCCTTTTGCTTCCCTCTAATTTCCGCCCCCGAAACTCCGACCCCAGTGGGCCAATCAAAACCAAACTAAATAGTGTATGTGTGCATGGCCATAGTAAGCTACATTCCGAATTTCAACCTTTTACCTCAAAAAATGCGGATATAATAAATGATGGGGACGGATGGACGGACATTGTGAAAACAATAAGTAGCTTCATTCTACTGCCACGTAATAATGTAATTTGCAAAAAAATAATTGTGGAAATAAAAAAAAACAAACTTTTCAAAATTAAAAACTGTATTTTGCGAAATAATAATAAAAAAAAAACTTTTCAAATTCAATTCAACAAAAATGAGCTATTAAAAGGGGGTAAAAAATGGACAAAAAGAAAAAAAAGTTGGTAAGGATACTTCTTACTCATTTTTTAATCCTCACCTTTTGATGTTACTTATCCTCGATGGTTCACCTCCTCGACTTTAGTCCCTTTTTTATCCCATTTTTAATTTTGCTTTAATAGGCCAATTTCCTTAAATGAAGGTAATATAAATTGGAAATGAGATAAAAATGGACAGAGAAAAATGTAAAATAAAATGTGGGATTAATAGTGGGAGATAAAAATTATGATAAAAAGCGAGGTTAAATAGTAGAAAGAGTAGAAATTGATAACAAATGGGGCCAAAAAAGTGGGTATTTGCTTTGGAAATAAAAATGATATAAAACTTGGTATTAATTGTTAGGGATAAAATTGAGGGTAAACAACGGGGTAAAAACTGGGATCATAAATGGAAATTAACAAAATGGGGTAAGAATTATTCCTCCCAATTTCTTATTCTTTCTATACACAATTCCCCCCTTCAATCTTAGGATTTGAAAATTCCACAAGTAGGTCTTTTTATTTTGGAAAATACGTTTTGTTTCACAAGCTGCATTTTTATGTTTTAGATTAAATTTTTATTTTGACAATCTCTTTCGAATAGAAATGTGGTCCTGTAAAGGGCCTTTACTTAATAAAAGACGATGAAATCAGTTGGAAGATTCATACGTTCGTTTTCACGACGAACGGACGACTGCTGCCTTCGTTTGCAGATTCAACAATGCCATCAACGATGCAGATGTAATTATGACGTTTAATCGTTGCAACTTCACCAATGCAGCCAGCGAGTATCGAAGACGAATGACAATGTCTCTGACGTCAGATCGTTTCGTTTTATTTCAATGACGAGGAACGTGCCCCAGGTCGCAGAATTTTCCCTTCAGTTTTCAATTTGTCATTTCAACAGAAACATAACCAAAACATTCCACAATTTCAAGAGTTTTATAACAAAGATAACAATACAGGGCAAGTCAAAAGTCGTTGGGCATCTTCCTATCTTGGATACCATGTTGATCATTTAAGTCAATTTCTAAAATTAAGTCAGATAAACCATTACAGCTTATACATATGGACGTTTGTGGTCCTCTTCCTTGTGTTTCAAAAGGTGGATGTAGATATTTTCTAACTACTGTTGATGATTACTCTAGGAAAGTGACTGTATACCCTTTAAAGAAAAACATGTCAGATGTTTTTACATGCTTTACTAGGTATCAGACTCGAGCTGAAAGATTTTTAAATTTGAAAGTGATGAATATTAGAACGGACAATGGGATGGAATTTATACATGATAGTTTCAGTAAATTTTTAGATGAACAGGGAATACATGCTGAAAGGACAAACACTTATACACCCGAACAAAATGGGGTTAGTGAACGTTTTAATTACACAGCATTAAATGCTGTAAAAGCTATGCTCAATGATAGTGGACTAGATATGAGTTCTGGGCAGAAGCTGTTTTGTGTTTTACTTATGTATGGAATCGTGTTTGCCACCAAGGACAAACCAAGACCCCTTTCCAGCTATATTCGGGAAAGAAACCGTCAGTCAATCATCTTAAGAGTTTCGGTTGCAGAGCTTATGTAGGTGTTCCCAAACAATTAAGGAACAAACTGCAAATGAGAACAGAAAAGGGAATAATGATAGGATATGCAATGAAAACGAAAGGGTATCGCATATGGACGCCGGATTAAAAGGCTGTTAAAGAAACCATAAATGTTACATTCGATGAGAATGAAGGTAGCAAGGAAGCTATACTGGGCCCTATTAAAAATTTTAACTTGGAAAAATATATTCCTCAAGTTTCAGAAGAATCTGAAACTGATGACGATGAACAAATAGAAAGTGTTCCTACGAATCATGAAATGGAATCTCTTCCATTTTACAGTTTTAAATGGATTAGAACTGCTGTTTCTAGACCTGATGGTTCTAAAACGGATATATATTATGGCATTGAGGGTACCAATACAAGATTAAGATCGTATAATGATGCACACAAATATTGCTCTTTACATGGTATAGATTATAAACGTGAATATTTTAATTTTAGTGGTAAAAATGATTATACTGGTCCTGTAAATGAAAATGTTAATTTATATAACAGTCATAATAATGCAAATGTTGATTTAGAAGCATGCCATGTAGAAGTTATTCCAAAAAATTATAAGGAAGCAATTACATCATCCTCAAAAAATGAATGGCAAAAGGCCATGGAAGAAGAGATCGACACTATGTTACATAGGAATGTATGGCAGCTTGTAGAAAAACCACCCAATGTTAAAATATTAGGAAATAAATGGGTGTATACTGTAAAAAAGAATGAACAAAATGAAATTATTAGGTATAAGGCACGTCTAGTAGCCCAAGGCTATAAACAAGAAAAGGGTAAAACGTATGAGAAAGTATTTAGTCCTGTTGTAAATTTTTCAGTGATTAGATTGTTTTTTACTGTTTTGGTGTGTTTATTAGGTTGGATCAATTGTCAACATGTCAAATGTGCGTATTGTAACGTGCCGGAACGAAAGCTAATTCCGACACGCTCAGTCAAACCAGGTGGAAGAAGATAAGTCGCGATAATTAAGAAGAACTAGTTAATTAAGTAATTACTAGGCGAGTCTGATGATAAAATAAAAATTATCTTTTAGCTCTAAAACAGAAACCCGGATCCCAAATTAAACCCACAACTCCTCACATAGCTTAGATTGTAATTTAAGTCAATAAAATCTTGATTAAAAAAAAAAAATATATATATAATCAGTCAAATTTTAAAATAATTAAGAATATATCTCCCTTTTTTTTTTCCTTTTTTAATAATTCTAAGATGAAATGCTTTAAGAGAAAAAGAAAAAAAATTAAGACTAAACCATAAATCCAAATGAACAAAATTTTCCTTTATTACAATGAGGATTGGGAAGGAGAGGAATTAAAACACAATAATCACAATAATGATACAGCCATTACAAAAGTAGAATTGAATGAAGACTCAGGAAAGAAGCGCAGGTGGAATCGGTGGATGACGAGTACCAAGCCGGAGACGTCAGAATGGCTTGAAGAAAAGGTGTAGGACGCTCCGGGCAACTGCGGCTGAAGAGAACGGAAAGTAGGCCGTAAAAAGTCAAAGCTTCATTTGGAAACGAAAAAAAAAATT
>JAHWFO010093778.1:0-21970 GCA_023313115.1 Rhysida immarginata
CAATATACCCTCTTTAAACCGACCAGTAGACATGGCAAAATCGAGTCAAGATTGCCATGACTTGATTTTGCCATGTTTACTGGTCGGTTTAAAGAGGGAACATCATTGATTGGTGCCTGAAATGGGTGGTCATTGGTCTTGGGATTGAAGCATTAATAATGCCACTTCCTCTAATTTAAAGAGTATGCTCATTTTTTTGAAGGAGGAGTAGGAAACTGAGCATTGTTCAATCCGTTTCTTTACTTTGTGTATCAGTGGCATTCACTCACACCGCTGCTTTATCTTACAGTTACGAAGAGCTCAACATGTTATTGCAGTTGAGAATGCAAGTGTTGGGCTCACTTTACATCACTTTCACTCTTCACATCACATTTCAATTTCTTGCCTGCTATTGTCAACATGTCAAAAAGAACACTTTGTTTTCTATTGCTACAAGACCAAGTCAAAACTTGCTGAATTTGTTTGAAGAGGTGAAAAAAGAATATCAACAAGTTATAGTACGTAAAATGTTGAGCAGAAAAAAATATACTTCAATGTTGCAGTTTTTCAACAAAGAATAGGGGAAATTTTTGATCCAATAATGGGGATCACTTTTATTGCTATGTAATTATACATGTATTAGGTATTAATATTTTGTTTTCACGTATTGTTTATTTTGAATAGCCAAATTACTGCATAAAGTTATGAAAATTTCATTCAAATTCATTAATAAAACTTTAGTCCATTTGCAAATCACTAAAATAATAAATGAAACCAAAAGAGTAAGCTTTGTATATCATCAGATTATATCCTTATAATGTTAAACAATTGAGACAATGAAACTTTATAAATTACGCTTACCCCCCCCCCAATGCTTTAAGAAGACCACCTCTCCAAACGACCACAATTCCGTGGAACCAGTCTTAGCCAACCTACACAGGTTCCACTGTACTTTGGTCTGATCAAGGCAACCGTTCTACCACCGAGGGACTTGTTCATATCTGTGTTACCTTATCGTTATAACAATCTGTTGTATTTCCCCCTTTGTCCTACATGTGCTGAATACCAGTTGAATAAATTATACAGTCACTCGGATGTTGAGCGTTCAATGACTGCAACGTGGCTTACCCCTGAGTTTTATAAGGCATTAGAAGAAGGATATACTGTTGTGAAAATTATGAGGTATGGCCAGGGAGTAAAGAATAGAGGGAGGCAACACTCCTCAGTTTTCCTATAGAAAAAGGAGAGCTTCCGTTTATACGCTGCCCTCTGTTGGACAGAGTGAATATTAAAGATTAAATTGCGTCACATCTCTAGTCGCATAAATGACGTATAACGGGCGGAAAGAGTACAATCCGGGAGTAAAGAATAGATTCTATTCTTTACTCCCTTGTACAATTTATGAGCGAATTATAATTTACTATTTGAAAAATAATGTTTTTAAATTAATTATTTACAATTTGTAAAATGTTGATAATATTGAAAAAATAAAATTTTCAGAAAAAGATATTTAAATTAGTTTTAAAATATATGTACAAATTTATAGTTATTAGCATGTTATAATTAATAAAGACAAAAACGTGAATAACTTTAATAATTCTTTATTAATTTATTTACCTCATAAATTCTACTATCTTCTACTATAACGCGAATTTTTTTGGCCTAAAAAAGCATCTAAATTTGCTGGGTCGTATTATACTAGAGGATAAAAATCAGCCCTCCGACGACTGCGGCCGGAGGAGGTTTTGTCCGGAGGAGATTTTGTCCTGATAACATTACCGCACATTAATTACATTGCATATTAAGTGTCCAGTTCATTATACAATATATTAATTCACTTTTTATTCGAATTACTCGTCGCCAACATCTAACAACATCGATAATAACTTCTCCCAAACATCGATACTTCTAAATAGGCCTACTTCCAAACTGCCTCGAACCAAAGCCTACAAGAAAGCTTAAATAGTGAAAATATTAAACTGAATAAAGATTACTTGTCTTTTTATTAAGAAAATTGATGTACTGTTGTGTTTTTTTGTCGATGTGTGAGTGAGAAAGCTTTCCCTATCAATGTAGGGCTATAAACTTCCAAACTGCCTCGAAGTTGAGGCAGTTGCTTTTGTCAAAGTCACTTTCTGTGCTGATGACATTCAGACGAATTTGCCGTGTATTATACATTAACTACATTGCATATAATGTCCAGTTCATTATACAATATATTAATTCACTTTTTATTCGAATTACTCGTCGCCAACATCTAACAACATCGATAATAACTTCTCCCAAACATCGATACTTCTAATTAGGCCTACTTCTAAACTGCCTCGAACCAAAGCCTACAAGAAAGCTTATGTAGTGAAAATATTAAACTGAATACAGATCACTTGTCTTTTTATTAAGAAAATTGATGTACTGTTGTGTTTTTTGTCGATGTGCAAGTGAGAAAGCTTTCCATATCAATGTAGGGCTATAAACTTCCAAACTGCCTCGATGAAGTTGAGGCAGTTGCTTTTGTCGAAGTTGCTTTCTGTTGCTTGATTATGGGGCAAATGTTCCAAATTTAAATTGAATTTTGGTGTAAAAATGCATGTAACTGAACTTTAATTTCCCCCATTAAAATCATTTGGGTTACAAATAGGCACGATATGCTGATTCATTCCATAAAAACATGTAAAAAAAAGAACTCTTCAGCCAATGGACATTGCCACCCAATATACCACTTTGTGTTGATTGGCTAGTTTTGATTGACAATAGCACTGCAAGCACTATATAAACTCTGGCATTGTGAGTGTAAATCAGATGACCTTTCATACTTTGGATGACCTTTGTGGGTACATCAGGCTTCTTTTCTAGTTCAGTGTATTTCCCTTGGAATATGATTATGAAGGGTGAGATTATGGAAGCTATGCTTCAAGTTCCACACGAATACCGATACACTACACTGTTCGATTGTCGAGTGTAAATCAGTACAACCTATTCATCCAGTTCATCAATACTTTTAGATTCGATCTCCAGCATATTTATTTAGTGATTCTTCAACCTGCATTTAGTGATTTAGGACTTAGAGATTCTTCACTCAGCAAAACTAAGGTACTTTTTCTTTTTTTTCTGTTTTTTTTTTATTATTTAGTTTCTTCTTTTTTTGTAAATGACGTGGTTCTTAATAAGCCATTTAAGATTGGAAAGACCTGTTCGAAGACACAGATGAATCAGATTTTGAAGGTTTTTGAATATTAAATATGCAGACTATTTAAAAATAAAGATTTTTTTTCTGAATAAGTTTGTACATTTTATTTCTCGCGAGGAGTCAAAAATGGGGGTCGCGTTATACAAGAGGATAGGATTTTTGCCGATTTTTTGGGCCGAAAAAGTGGAGTCGCGTTATATAAGAGGTCGCGTTATAGTAGAAGATTTACAGTAATTTTTTTGTTTATTGACATTTCTTTAAAACCATCTTGATATTGGCGTTTGTTTCATAAATTTAGGTATACAAATTTCTTGATTAATTTTTCATGTGTCAAATACAGCCTTTCAATATTGATTTAGTAATTTTTCACAAACATTAAGAAGTTTTTAGTTTTAAAAATTTCATTGGAAAAAAATTTGATCATTTCTTAAATATATTATTATAGTTTTATTGCAGGTAACATGCAAACAGCTGAAATTATTTTTTTTAAATAATTTTTTTTATATTTCTGTAATAATCTCAGTTAACAAGAAATAGGTTTTAACAATATATTCAATATTATTAATTGTTGTTAATAAAAATTAAAAAATAATAATTTAAAATGTTATTACTGGTATTGTATCATACATAATTGTTGATTAAAATAAAATTAAAATGGACTAAGTCATTGTGAAAAAGCTGCATTTAAACATGTATGATAGTGGGTAAAATGCAGGAAAAAAATGAGGAAAAAAACCTTAATCCTGTGATATATGAAAACAAACACATAAAACACACCAATAATTAAAAATTACATATATTGTTATATACCAATTAGTACATTAAATTAAAAAGTTATAAATTGACTTGCCTATTGTGACATTAGAAAATGAAAATTTGAGCATACCAAATAATTTTCTTTTTCAAAAACGCACAAGAAATAATTTTTTAATTTGAGCGAATATTTTGGTAACCATTCTATCAACATTCATTAGATGAAGAAAATAAAATAATAATGAAATTAATGAAACAACTTATTTATTCTTAGGAAGTTTAGCTTTCTCATTAAGTTTTCTGTTTAGAAACTTAACTGCCCATGTAATTCTAATTTTGACAAGTAAATTTACAAAAGAATGACAAGCATCATTTGAACAAAACAAATCATCAGATGCAAATTTTTATAAAGTTTCTAAAAGTTTTCTTTTATTTGACACATATGAGCTTTCTCTGTAAAATTATTATTGAACACAGTTTTTTCACAAATTTGAACAACAATTCAGATGGACAAGTTAATCCTCCAAAAGTATTTTCATTAGAAGGAGTATAGGATTTTTTGCAGGCAAATATTTGAAATGAATCAGTAAATTCATGAGGATTCTTTAGTTTTAATTCACTTTCAGGACATTTGTGAAAGTTAAGAAATTTCTTGAACATATATCCAGAAATATAATAAATGGCATTTTCATATGGCAAGTCAAAATCACTAGTATTAACAGGGATATCATTGAACTTGTTGGATACTCTGTATGTGTTGTCTGGTACATTTCTAATTCCAGTACCCTTATTTCTAGCACAATGCCGAGAAATTTCTGCTAGGATGTAATTTTCATTTTCACCATTGCTTTGAACCAATGGTTTTAATAAGGAATTTATTACTGCATGGTTGAAAGCTGCTTGGAAATGTGATGGAGTTGGATTGTCATTTCTGCCTCGACTCAATCTGACCACAGAAAAGAAAGTTTCTAAGGCATCTAGATTGAGGCGTCTACATGATAGAAAATTTATTCCCTGCATTTGAGATAACTCTTCCCAAAGTAAAATTAGAGAATTGATCGACAGCTTCCATCCCATAACACATGGAGAATTAACTCTAGTATGAAACTTCCACTGATCAATTCTTTTTAAAGCCTTCTTTAAAAACTCCAAATGGGGAGAATCCTTTGTCATTGCACTTTTCAAAGTCTTAACTTCCCGAATTCTGTTGGAATTAAAGCAGACAAACAGTTGGTCCATGAATTCGATCCATTCAGCAGTGTACACAGCTTCCGAGGGAAGAAGGCCAAACGAAACATGACTATATAATCCTGCTGCAACAGAGTAACTCAGAACTTGGGTTGTAGTGCATACCTTCATTTTTGAAAAGGCAGGCAGGAGTAGATGTCTTTCAGCAAGTTTTGGAGCTAAACGTATTTTTTGTTCTTTATCTCTTAGAAAAAATTCATAAATGTATTTCCATGTAATTTTTTTCCACCGTCATCTAAATCGTACATTTTCAAATTATTTCTAATACTTTTTAGAAGATGTGGCGGATCATACATGAAAAATATTTTTTCGTCTCCAAATTTAATGTAGGGCTTCACTTCACTCACTTGTACCTTAGAAAAAAAAGATCTGTTGTTGGGTCCTTGATCAGCAATAATCAGTTTTACTTTTAAACCAATTTCACGCAATGCTGTTATATATTGCATACACAAATCTTTAATTTTTTCAGCTTTAATAGAGGAAGAGGTGAAGTGATATCCTAATGCTTGTTTCCATTTCCTGAATATGCCTTTAATAATAAAGACAGTTACTTGAGTAGCAGGTTTACCTGATCTTTCATCTCCAAGATCTGCATAGCCATCAATCTGATCCTTGGTTACATTATATGAAGATGAGATCCTTTGAATCCATATTTGAAACTTTAGAATTTAATAACATCATTACTAATGGAGACAAACCAGGAGGTATTTGAATCTGCTGCAACCATCGCTGTAATGATCTTACACTAGGGAGTAAGCAGGTTTCAGATAATTGTTTATATGCCCGTGGACTAAGATAATACATTTGCAATGCAAAGTCTTTGTTCATTTTATTCCACTGTCTTCCTTGTGCTCTGATCTCAACTAATCGTAACTGAGACTTAATTAAATTAGCTAATTGTGGTGGAAATAATTTGGCACACAATTTTTTGAAATGCTGTTTATCATTTGCATTATTATTATTATGATTGTCACAGCAGTGTTTAAAAAATACGCTTGTATTTCAGATTTAATCTGAATAGTCTAGTTCTCACAGACTTCAGAGATGTTCTCAAGATCTTTAGTTTTCTCCTGGTTCTTGGGGTAACTTTGCTCGGGCCTATTTTGAAAAGGGATTTAAAATTAGGAAAATATTTTAATCATATCATATAGTATATCAAAGGCACTAAGAATTACCTTGTTGTGTCCAAGATACTGACAATGCATGTATTTCAGCAGGAGAAGCAGATAAAATTCCTTCATCTTGAATAAAAGAACGATAGCATTAGAAGGTGCTTAAGCATCAACAGGGAGTTACTCCCTGGCATCAATATGAATATGAAGAAATATGGACAAAAAAGTTTTCACCTAAGCTTATATCTCCTGAAGAATCTCCAATAGATATGTTTACTTCTAAATTACTATTTTTATCTGCTACTGAGGTAGATGGTTCTTGATAGTCTTAACAGTATAAATATAACATGATGAATTAACACACACATGTAATCTGTATTAATGAAATATTTTAAATCTTTACTTAGATTAAATAAGTATTAAAAAAGAAATATACACCATAAGTTCAATAGAGACCATGCGTCAACCTGGGCTAGTAACTGAGAATATGCCTCTGTTATTAGTTTATTATGTTCAGCACAAATTTAAGTGTAATATTCAATTTCAGTTATAGCAAAGTTTAAGCTCTGTTGTCATTATAATATATATTTAGCTGTATTTTAAAATGGCAATCGTTATATTACATGTATACAAATCCTTTCATACCTCTGATCAACTATATTTATCAGGTGAATTAAGTTGCTCTGGTGAACTTTGCATTTGAATTGAAGTATCAGTTGGCTTATTACCTGCAACAATTTATAATCATTGAGAAATGTTTTAACTAATGTCTAATTTAATTGCTTTGCAAGTATTTCAGCATATCAAACAAAATTTGTTCAACTTGATTAAAAGAGAATGATGCCATTATAATACAAGGTGCTTATGAATATGAAGAAGCATGTACAGAAAAGTTTTCACCTGTATTTCCTGTGATATGTTTATCATAGCTGTTTGTTTCTATATTAGGCGTGTTGTCATCTGCTTCCAAGGCAGATTCTTGATAGTCTGAACATTATAAATAAAATATGAAGAATTAATACACACATTTAATGTTAGTTATATTACATGTAATCTATATTAAATGAAATCCTTTCATACCTGTATTTATAAGTGAAGTAACTTGTTCTGGAGTAACTTGTTTGTTAATGGAGGTATCAGTTTGTTTACTATCTGCAACAATTTATCATCAGAAAAAAGTATGTTTGAACTAATATTTAATTTAATTAGTTTACATATTACAGTTAAACCTTTTATGTTTGCAATTACCTTTTCTGTATTTCAAATAATAAGTTTTAAAAATTGTAGGGTGAGCATTTGCATTTAATCTATTTTTCAGTTCACTGCTGAAATGATGTCTTTCAAAATGTTGACTGCACAATCTGTAAACTTTATTCATGTGAAGTGGTGATTTTTCTGAAAGATCTTCCCTGTCAGCAGCATGCAGCCATAATTTACATCTAATGTAATAAATAAACTACATGATAAAATACATATTACAAATATGGAAACTAAATTTACTTCAGTACATAAAATAGGTAGCATCATGTTTTTATTCCAAATTGCAAATTTCAGAATTATTTCAGATATTCAGAGAACATTACCTCTTCAGTGATTTTGGAAATCGAAAGAAGCTCAAATTACGGCTTTCCCGAGATGAATTTCCACATCATTTGGCTGCACAATAACTAGTTCACAGATAATGATAAATTATTAAAGTGACATTAGATTTTGTATACAGAAGGGTCCACAAATGTATTCGCATGGTTAACATTAACCCCCCTTTCTATACAGAAATACGAGTAGGCCTATATCAGGAAGTAGAGAATAGAATAAAGAATGAGTAAAGAATCTATTCTTTACTCCCTGCCTATATTTTGTCAGACTCCCTCTGTATATCTAAAATAATGATAAAGTTATGAACGATAGGGTAGGTAGTTATATAATTTGTACTCACTTGCTCATTTCCTTGTTAATTTTCTTCTTACACCTAGAATTTTACGATGATTTGTTTCCCGCCTTCTTGAATTTCGTATATGGACAAAGTTTCTTTGTACTGTTTCTTACAAAGGCAGCTATGACTCTTTCCTCCTCTATTGTACTCACTTTTCTTCCGGGTTGTAACATCGCGGTGGCGGTTGAAACCGAAAACGGATTTTTCTATTCATTTTACTCCTGCCGCCAGCCGGCGCTCTTCTTTGCGCCCTCTTGCGGGGATTCACCAAAAACATAGAAGTGTCGCCTCCCTCGATTCTTTACTCCCTGGTATGGCACTATGACAAACAATTTGTATACAATAAGAAAACGGGAAAAACGCATTTTTTCAGTGAATATGTGAACACCTTTATTGGTGGTAAAATCCAAGCCTCTGACTGGCCCCCGTATGCCAACACTCAAAGTGAGCTAGATGCATTTTTGAAAGATCTGTACAAAAAGGAAGGTATTGTTCTAGAACAAACAAAGTTTGAGAAAAACCCGGTTTACATAGTATATGTAAGCTAGCTTTAAACAATGCCTGAAGTTATTTTGGCCTAAACAATGAGAACCAACAACAAACTGTGTTTGTTGATAGTTTTGCTGAGTACTATAAGCTTTTTAAAACTCCCTCGATCAAAGTGACAGACCTCGATATCGTAAACGATAACATTATCTTAAAACAACTCATCCTATGACTCATTTAAAGGGTAATGCTGTATTTGTCACGTGTTATGGATGGTTAGAATTATATAAAATCTTAAAAGTTTTGGGAACTCGGGCACTTTAACAAATACAGATTCTGCGATTTACCTTGAATCTAGAGGTGTTGTATTACTTGCTAGAGGCCATAATCTAGGAGAACTTATAGATGAGATTTTTGCAAAATTTGGGCCTAATGTATACATTGAGAAGTTGGTTGTTGGCAGGGCTAAGAATTACTGCATGGACTACTCGAACGGTACTCACGAACTAAAAGTGAAAGGAATCACGTTATTGAGAAGTACAACAGAAATCCTTAATCCGACAACGATCGAGGGACTCATGAGGGATGAAACTGAGGGTTTGCTCAAAATGCTCGAAGTGCCTGTTACCTTCAACCTAGTATGTAACAAAGCATCTGCTACCTTGCACAATAAACCCACAAAAAAAATTTATAGATGCACTAATCAAAAATGGTTCACAATCCCAGGGAACTTAGCAAAGAGTTACCCTTATGGCTATTGTGGTGAAGAATTAAAAAATGTCCGGTAAATTTTATATTTAAGTCAAAATAAAAAGTAAATGATAAAAAACCATGTACAGGTCAATGTGTTCAACAATTTCGTTTAACAATTGATAAAACCATTTAAGAACTCAAGCTTAGGAGTTTGTAGAACTACCATCATTATTTTAAAAATTAAAACATTAGATTATAAAAAATAAAAATTCAGTTTGCGCAAATGAATGTGTATTTAAAAAAAAACCTGTATTTTAAGATGTATTCTAAGCTGTATTAAACAATTGTATAAAGTCAGTTTGGAAAAAAAAATAAAAATAATAAATGAATGTGTATTTTAGTCATGTGTTTAAGTTGTATGTTACAGTATACACATTTATATATTTAAATTTTTTTGTAAATTAATTACTTAATTAATTAACTAATTTTATAATTAATTAATTACTTAATATAACTAATTAGTTATATTTTATAAAAGTATAGTGAAATTTATTTATTTATTTTAAAGGTAACAAGTACACACACATTAATATTAAAATATAAAACCATGGTTGTGAAATGAAATGTAAACAGTTGTTAAGATCAGTTTACATATGGGAGGCTTGTTAATTGTAACTAGTTAGTATACATCAAGTGATCTGTTTTCACACTGCAGTTGTTTTATGAAGTGTGACTGGGTAGCACACTTCGGGTGTTTGTATTCAAACAATTTTATTATGGCTTGATGACCAAAACAAACAAACCTGTACCCAGTGTTTATATCAGTCTCTTGTAAAGTATATAAATTACCTACCCTAGATACACGTGTATCTAGGTGGCGCTTACATATGTCACAACATGGGTTATATCAACCTTTTGAAAGCGACACCCTTCCCACCATAAAGAAAAATGTGGTAAGAGAAAACTATTAAAACTTGAATTTAAATTAAATTAAAGTAATAACAGATGGCTTATAAATATATAACTCAAAAATAACTTTAATTTGTAACAAAACCTTAGTAAATACTTGGTGAATAAAAATAGTTGTGATTAATACTTGTAAAATTAACATTTATCATTTTATTTTAAAATGGTTAAATTTAGCAATGATAGTAAAAAAAGTTAAAGTTAAAGGCATTTCATTTAACATTTATCATTTATTTTTTAAAAAGAAAAAAGTATTAAGTAAGTAAAAATATTTTTAAAGAACCCTGGAATATTTGGGGGGGGGGGGGGGGGGCCGTGGCCGTGGCCGTGGCCGGGTTGTCTCGTCGGTTGGCTTGCTAATCGATGGAGTTCAGCAACTTCAGGCGCGGCCAGCTGCTGGCTGGGTGACGGCTAGGGCTTGAGGGCCACTGCTGGCGGGACAGCTATTTGGGGCACGGCTGTTGGAGGACTTTAGTCTGACCCATTTGCCAAGTGACCAAAGCTGGTTTTCCAGCAGTTGGTGACAGCCACTGGTTTGTTTGTCCGCCAGCAGCTCTTCCATCATGAAACCCCCCGTGCTTCGGAGGGCACGTTAAGCCGTCGGTCCCGGCTGCTACTGTCATCTCGTAGCAGTCGTTATTTACTTGGATGGCGCAAAACTCCCTCGTAGGAGTAGGTGCCGCAGATTATCGCTTCACGATAATCTACCCTCTGTACTAGATTAAAAATGTATGGCTGAATGAGAAAAAATATTAAGAAGTGAAACACACAAATTTTTATGTAATTTTTAAAATACATTTTTATTTTTAAAGTTGAAAGTGAAAATACAGTTGTTAAAAATAACTTGAATTGTATTTAAAAAAAATTACATAGTATGATCCATCTACTCAGCAACCCAAGCTTATGATCGCAGTAGTCGTACAAATGTTTCACGAGTGTGTATCAACTCAGAGTTGAAAAAGCTATGCACGCTTCCAATACCATAGTTTTGACATTCAGCATCCAGTTTCTGAACTGGATCGTCTTCACCTAGGAACCGTTTTGCATAATCAAGTTGAACTGAATCACCAACGAAGAAGAGTCTGAATGTTTGGACCAACATTAGCGAAACCCTGAGCATGTCTAAATAAGGGAGTGCATTTTCCTTAAAAAAATTACACCATCTTGATGGTTTCATTGTTGTAGTCGTTTGATCACTCCATCCGCCTGAGGGTGCAAAATTTACAAAACCAGCAGGCCTTGATGTTGTCAAACATGCCTTGGTGTTGTTGTATTGTACAATACAGACACCAATGGACCTAAGCGTGGCATGGTATTCGCAGCAGTCATGAAAAATAAATTCGATAAAACAACCTCGTGCTGTGAGGAAAAAAAATAAAATAAAAAAATAAAGACAGTAAAAAGATTGGAAAAAACATGAGATTAGAAGTAATAACAAAATACTCACTAGTTGGTTTGCAGCCTTCTGTACAAATCGCAGTTATAAAATTACTTTGCATGGCCATATCTACTTGTAGTCAGACAGTCAATCAGCCCCAAACGTTAATACAAGAAGCAAAGTTTGATTGCATAGGGAGGTATGAGGAATGAATCGATGGTAACATGCAAACCCAACCTAACTTCTAAATTTATACAGAAGTTGGTGAATGCAAACCAAAAATCAACCATTCAGGAGTTGAAATGAAAAAGCATAGACATCCCTAATGCATTGTATGCAATCGTGAACAAATGGGTAATACATGATGAAACATGAAGATTGGTAGAAGATTAAACAATAACATCCAATAAAAACTACTTTCATAAATTTTAAGGAAACATGTAAAAACCCATCGTGTTGAAATGAAAAAAACGAATGCTGAGATCCGGGAGTTACGGGATTTAGAACATGTATGCAACACAATTGTCAAATCTCAACCCGAATTATCATTTTTAAGTAATGGAAAATTGAAAGTATAAACTACATATTAAATGAATGTAACATTGAGTAAAATTAATTGTACCCATTTAGTCGAATGTAGTAAAGATTAATAATCATACTACATCATCGCAATAGTGAGTCAAATTTATTCACAGTGTACTAAAACAATCACTAGAAAAAAGGTATTAAAACGTATGACTGTTTACATCTCATACAACAGTGAAATAC
This sequence comes from Rhysida immarginata, assembly GCA_023313115.1. NCBI lineage: Eukaryota > Metazoa > Arthropoda > Chilopoda > Scolopendromorpha > Scolopendridae > Rhysida > Rhysida immarginata. The sequence continues at coordinate 12,504 of JAHWFO010093778.1, forward strand.
GTAACCATTTTATTTATTTATTTATTTATTTATTTATTATTAAAAATTATAAGAGTTATTAAAAAAGAAAAATTAGTAAAATACGTAACCATTTAGTTATTATTTGTCCAATTCCTTTAGAGAATTACTTAAGAAGATGTAGGACAAGATTCCGGACCATCAAAAATCAGGGATTTACAAAATAAAATGCAATCGTTGCCCAAAACGTTACAAAGGTCAGACGAAAAGATGCCTGACAACTACATTCAAGGAGCACTTGTCTCATCACAGATTTGGACGGACAGAAAAATTGGCCATCGCGAAACACTCGTTTGACACCGGACATGACTTTAATGTGATAATTTAAAACTTATAAAACCAATAAATAAATGCTTCTTGCCTAATGCCTTTGAGAGCATGGCTATTCAGAGGACCAAGAAGAACCTTTTGTTTAATTCAGACATTGGCGATTCATCACTCATCCGATGGTGGGTGGGAGTTACAACCAATCAGAAAATTTAATTCGAGTACCTTTTCTCCCTTTGGTCATTTGCGATTTTTCGCACTATATAAAGCCTTCCAGGTTACTTTTAATCTTCAGAATTCTCTCTTCTATCGAGGTTTCTCACTAGTCCTGCTGAATGATGAAAGCCTTGCTTTCGAAATGCATACAGGTTGTATTTTTCTTTGTATTTTCATTGTGGTTTAAGAGTTTTTATTTCTATTTAATGGTATCTATAATGTCTGAAAACTCGTTGAGCGAACCAAGAGGCAGTTGGACATCTACGGCCAGAGATTGAAGGGTCACTATACCTTTTTGCTTTCCTGAAGAAAACTAGATAAAGCTCAATCAAGTCGATTGGGACCGACTCAAATCCATCAATTACACGCTACCTGGACGAAGAAACATTTTCACAGGTAATCTACCTTATTCCGCATTGCAAGGGTTTGCAAATCATTGGAAACGCGTCACTACGTGATTTTATATGTATGGTGGAATTCACTGCCATGTTTTAAGTCGATTACTCGGTATGCAGGTTACAAATGCCGAAAGACTCATCTCATCCATGGCCGAGAACGAATGGTTGAAGCCAATATTTCGTAACGGACCGAGTCGCACTCATTATGAAATGCCTAGCGCAGCCTATTTGCTAGCTGTGGTGATCGAGGTCCATCATCTTACTGAAAGTAGACCAAAACGACCAATGTGGGAACTGAAACGTCCTTCACCATCTCCATCTGTGCAAACGACGACGATGAAGATGCCGACTGCGAGACAGGTGACGGCGAGGAGATGTACGGGAGACAGCCGAAGACGAAATTGACCTGGGCCGGGCATGGAAAAATCCGTACGAAGAACGAAAGATGAAAACGAAAAATAAAAACTTGAAAAATTGAATAAAAATGAATAAAGTATAAAAATGAATGAGGAATGAAAAAAAAAATTGAAAAACAGCCAAACAAACAAAAAAAATTAAAAAAGGGTTAGATGGGAAACCTGGTGAGGGATTGACACATGGGAGGGGGGTGTGATACCCGTAGTCACACCCAAAAACCGCCCATGTGTCAAACCCTCTCCACTGGAGGGGGGTTGCAAAAACATGTTGCGATGCCACCTGGTGACAAAACCCAAAAAACAAAATGGCGGCTGAATATTATTATCATAACATCATATTAATATTAATTTATTCATATCTTGTGTGATGTCACTGGAAAAACCCATCACGTGACCAGAAAATGGCCGCCCATTATGTCAGTTTCATTGGAGGGTGTATGCGGTCAGGTGACACAAATACTGCATGCTGATTGGTCCATTTTGGCCACGCCCACCTCATTAATATGTGACTGAACTCATACCCTTACTGCTGATAAGACAAAAGTTATGCCTTTCCATCAGCTCAATAAGCTAAATTTACGGATTTTTTTTTCATTTTATTATGTTAGCCTCCTTGTTATGAGTACTACTTCTTTTAAATATTTGGGTCTTAATTTATCTTGTGAACTTTCCTAGGACTCTCATTTGAATTCTTCTTTGCTCAAGCTAAACATGAAACAAAGCCTGATTTCCAACATTTTACTGTTGCTGTATTATTCATGGATCCATTGTTCTCTTTGTTTTGGAGTAATATTCTGGGGCTCTACTAACACTTATTATTTAACTAGGGTGCTTAAGCTCCAGAAGTGGTTTCTCTGTACCTTTCTTAATGTTCCTAAGCGATCATCTGTAACCCAATATTTCTCTAGGTGTGTATTCTGACTGTGCAGCAGATATATTTTCTTCAGCTCTGTTCCTTTGTATATAAGATTGTCAATTCTTTACTTACTGTTAGTACTCCTTTAATTATATGCTGTAATAATGATAGGCATAATTATCCGACCAGGAATGCTCATGATATTTATTTTCCACTCTCCCGTTTAAATTATAGAAACAGATGTATATTTTTTGTCGGCATTAAGTATTGGTCGCAGGTGCCACCTGAAATTCGTATATTGTCTCCATATCGTATTTTTCGCAAAACTTTAAAAAATTACATGTTTACTTAATGTTTATGTTAGCTTTAAGTTAGTTTCTGCATTTATATGCAGTAGTTCTTTTGTAGTAAATTATTTATTTGTTTAAATTATGATCAGCTTTGTTCACTGCTATTTTAATTTATTATATATACTTAATGCTGTTATTTATTTTTTTTCTGCGTTTTTTGCTCTATTGTTGTTTTTCCACTTACTGTTGGCAGTGCCAACATTTTATAATGATATCTTATTTATTATTTGTTGTCTAGATGGAATTACTAGGTATTGATATTTATTGTATTACTTTTTAATATCGATTATTTGCATTTTTGCATTATTTAATCTTATATTAATTTCATAATACTATGCTAAGGCCATCTAAATTATGCCCTTGGCCTAATCTTGATTTGTATCAGTTTTTATTATGTTTTTCATTGTTTATTGTATTATTCTATTGTTTATTGATGATAGTTTTTACTAACATTTATTATTTTTTCTCTTGTTATTTTTTTCACCCCCAGAGCCTCACTTATACCTTGTTCACACTATAATTTTTATCATGATCATTTTACACACGTTCAGGTGAATCATGTTTAAGCTTTTTCAACAAATCGGTGCGTTCACACTGCAAAATCTTAATCATGATCAGAGTTATAATTTTTTGCCACTAGACGGCATCAGTGGAGGTTTTAACGACAGGCACTTTACCACCAACCTAATCTTCTCTGATTAAAAAAATAACTTGATTTCTTTCTTGTTTCAGTTTATTACAGATGTTCTTGAACAAATAGAGTTCCTTCTACGTTAACTATTCATGATATGATGGTGCAATTAGTTCATATAACTCTTAAATATATACCAAAGTGGCATTTTCCGCCATTATGAAAAACCTTGTCGAGTGCATTGGATTCTGGGAGTTGATAAGCTTTGAACGTGTGTAAGGATTTGATCAGGTTATAGGAACGTGTGTGAAATTAAACACGTTTCGAACATGGTGATCAGGTTTCACTTAATCACGTTCCATTCATACTACATTGCTGATCATGATATTTTGTGTGAACAGGGTATTATCAGTCTTTGACCATTCTGGCTCTGGTGGGCATTATTGTATCTTATCTAACCTTTTTAAATAAATAAATAAATGAATAAATACCTTCATATGCAGTGAGCTGACTTGAGACTCAACGGCAGGCAAAGATCCTTCAATCAGCAACAGATGTTAATCGAGCTCTTTCAATTGATGTTCTAAGTTTGAAATACATGCCAGGTGATCAGAGGGCAACTTTGCTAGACAAATCATACAACTGGCTCTCAAGCCTATTGACAATTTTCATCAATAGCAAGGTATTTAAATTGTCCTGAAACTTGGTGTCATTCATAGCGAACTCGATAGAACTATCGATGATGCAAAGTAGGTTTTTATCGGGCAACTTGCACAGAGAGCTGAAGGTTGTTGCTGTCGGGAAGCTCCACTTATAGGGTTTTCTCTGAAGGTTTTGGCATAGTAAATTAAAGTCAAATCCAGACAGCCACACACCCAAATATTGGTCAGAAGAGGTACAGTTCATTCCAAAAGCGTTTTCACTTAGGTGAATGATGCTCGGCTTCCTTGCAATACATTAAACCAGTGAGATTATTTAGTCCAGGCAAGAAATCAGTTCGAATCATGTTGGACGATGCCATTTTCTTATTCCTTAGCAACAGGGATAGGTAGGCATAATGAGTGACGTCAAACTGTTTTAATTGAAATCTGATTTTGAGTTTAATTAGGAAAGTTTTTCTTCATTATTAATATATCAATGTAAATTATTATTATTTTAGCAGAAATGCAGTATAATAACGTGAAAACTACACAAGGAAGTAAGCGATAAGTTGGCCAAGCACGCTCAACAATATAATGGCGAATACACGAATTAAATCATTAGATGTTTTTCATGAAATAATCAGTAGTAGAAAATTAAGTTTAAGTTTGCTGCACATTTAACAAAATAATAATTTACGAGGTCTGTTCAAAAAATACGTGGACTGATGTCATAAAACAAAATATACTTTATTCAGAAGTTACACATCTGGGTCCCCTTCAAAGTACTCTCCTCCCCGACGCACACACTTATCCCAACGGTGTTTCCACTTTTGGAAACAGTCCTGGAACGTTTCTTTTGTGATGTCCTTCAGCGCCTTCGTCGCATTTGCCTTTATGTCGGGAATCGTCTCAGATCTCCTTCCTTTCAAAGGTCTTTTGAGTTTGGGAAACAAGAAGAAGTCACAAGGAGCGAGGTCAGGTGAGTAGGGTGGGTGAGGAAGAACAGTGATCGAGTGTTTGGCCAAAAACTCTCGAGTTCTGAGGGCTGAAGCGTTGTCGTGATGAAACAACCAGTCACCACTCGTCCACATTTCTGGCCTTTTCCACTGGATAGCATCCCGCAGACGTTTGAGAACTTCGATGTAGTAAATCTGGTTCTCTGTGGAGCCTTCTAAAATTCCGCCAAACGAAAAAAACACACTTCACAAACAACCGCGTAGCTAATCAACCAATACTGATATTTGCAATCAAAAAACTGCCTTGTAATCAGCGGATTGTCAGAAGATGGCGACACCAAGCGATTTTGATTGGGACCAACAAGGCCCGCGCAATTCAAATAGTCTACGTATTTTTTGAACAGACCTCGTATAATGTATACATCTATTATGGTATTTCATAGGGAATAGTTACCAATCTTTAGAAATGAAATACAGTATCTTCTGCATTTATGGTTAAAAAAATAATGTATTGGCAAAACAAGTTGTATTCTCATCCATGATGGGAAAAAATAATGTATAACAATAAAACATCTTATATTTCGTCGTTGTCAAATCAATAACGACTATGTGCACTTTTTTGAGATTTCAATATTTTGACCCTTGCAATGAGTTAAATCCAATGGTTTACTGAACCAAACTTGCATATAAAAGAACTGCTATGTGTTTATAACCACTATACAGTGAACCATGACCACTTTATACAAAATTCACATTCATACAAAATTTTACAGGAGAACTTTTTTTTTTCAATATTTCAAAAGTTTACTTTTGGCACATAGCAGATATTTCTTTGACAACGACGATATGAATAAAGCATATATTTATGCAGTATGTAATATGCTGTTTACTATACGGTATATCGTAATGGCTTTCATTTTCTTATAAATTATAAGCAAATATATGGCGCAATGAACAATTTCGATATCAAAATATTACAGAATTTAAAAAGTAATAAGTAAAAATATCAATGTTCGAAATACAGAAAAACTAAATAAATAAACTAATATTTATTGATGAAAATAGGAAAGAAAACCCCATAGCTGGGATTCGAACCGGGAAACTTCAGCAATTCGAAGATTCCCAGTTCGAATTCCGCCTGTGGAGTTTTCGTTCTTATTTTCATCAATAATTTAAAAATCTAAGGTTTTACGTAGGATAAATCCTCATCGAACATTCTTGAGATATTCTTAAATATTTATTGCTCTGTTTTTAATAAGTGTGTTTAATATTTCATCTGCAAAGTCTATCTTAATGAAATAAAAAGCAGCGATTAATCTTTGCAGCTAAGTGTTGTAATTCGTGCACATCAGTCGTAAACTTCATCCCTATTTTCACTCTGGACGGCCAAGTCCATTTTAAACTTCTACGATGTTCGTTCAAAATACTAGACTTTATAACCGATCAACTTCGCTTAGCTCGACTCCTGCCAAGCAAGTGAAAAAGCTTTTGGAATGAACTGTACAATAACAGCCACAACGGGGATTTAATATACTCAACTGGACCGAAGCTCAGCAAAGTGAAACAAAAAATATATAAAAGATGAAAGGTAAACAACCTCACCCCCTTACATAGACAAGTCCAAACGATGATGATATTCATTCAGTTCAACGGATTGAATCATTTCATACTTAAAACTTCCTCTTTTTTTTATTTTATGTTTTAAGGCTGGACATCATTCTACAAAGAGCATGATGCAAAAAAGACACCAAAAAGCATTATGGAAACAGTTTTGCATTATTGTTGAACGTTTAAACATTGTTGGCACCGGCTTGAAGCACAAGCTGGCACTGACAAGAGACCTGACCACTGTTCTCTGAGTAACAATTCCTATTTAAATTTTTACTACAGAGATACACTACATGATCAAAGGAGTTGGGTCATCTGTTGCTCTACCGTAAAGCTGCAAAAAGCTTCAATCAGTAGTGTGTAGGACCATCCCGAGCTGCTATCACTGCCTCCACCTTATATGGCATACTGTCCACAAGTTTACGGTATGTTTCCACAGGTATTGACCTCCATTCCTCGAGGAGTGTCGTGGTCAGTTCCTGGACAGATGTAGGGTGAACCATCCTGGATTTCACACATCGTTCCAATTCGTCCCAAAGATGTTCGATGGGGATGAGATCTGGACTCTGGGCGGGCCAATCCAGTTCTTCAACCCGCATCATGTCAAACTAGTCAGATATGGATCTTGCTTTGTGGCACATTGTCGTGCTGGAAGAGGAACAGCCCATCACCGAAGTGTTCCCACAGTGCTGGAAGTGCCCAGTTATACAGAATGGTCCTGTAGCCATCAGCATTGAGGTTTCTGTCCACCTTGATGAGTGGGCCCAGTACAGTCTCACAATTATGGTAGGTGTTCTCAGGGGTGTCCCAATTCCTTTAATCATGTAGTGTATTACAAAATGTATTGAAAATGTGGTAACAGATAGCCCCACTATACTTTGCTGTTTTCTCTAACAAAGTCGTTTAATGGCCAAACTTATTACTTTCAGTATTTTGAATGAAGACTAATGAATTCTAGTGTGCTGGAATAAACTCCTTTCCATTAAATAAATATATTTTTAATACTCACAATTGAAGACCTCGGTGCAAGAAGGGGACAGCTCCACATTTAAAATATTTTCAGGAATCACAAAAAAATTTTTAAAATTCATTTTTAAAGATTTTTTCTTTATATTTAATATTATGTTAGAATTTGCCTCTATGAAAACAATTTCAATGACATTTTAATAAAATATAAAGTTGCCTATGTGTATTTAATTGTTAATTAATTATGTGAATGGGACAGTTCTGAGGAAAGACTTAGCAAGACTAACTTAACCTTGGAGTTTTTCCTTTCTGGTAAACTAGATAATTCCCAGGTTTTATTTTCCTTTAAACAGTTCATTTCTTCATCCATAGCCATGATCCAATATTGTTTTTGAGGATATTGAATTGCTCTTCAAAGGTTGTATGCACTTCACACAGAGCACTTAAAGAATATACATCTTCTCTGAGACAAGATGGTTTGGAAATTTTTCTTCTATCTCTTAATTCCATACGGTCTCTTGTTATATCTTTTTCTTTATCAGTAGCCTGTTCTTCTAAAATATTTTCAGTTTCATCACATATAATCTTTTCATTATAAGCTTTGTCCTTTTATAGAGAAAAAATTATTTCATTTTTGTTTTCCTTCAAAAACTCTTCTTTAAATAAGACGTCTCTTCTTAAAATAACTTCATGAGTTTCTGGTATATAAATTCTATAACCTCCTGATTGACAGTAGCCAATAAAATGTCCTCTCTGTGATTTCTGGATCAATTTTGACCTCTTCTCCTGTGGAATATGTACCATACACTCCGTTCCAAAAACTTTGTATGAATCGAGTCATGGTCCCACTTGATGCATCCATAGTTCAATTGGAGGTTTTCCTTCCTTTGTTGGACCAGTTCTATTTAGCACAAACACAGTAGAACTCACAGGTTCTGCCCATAGACTTAATGGTAGAGTTGTGGAGTGTAACATTGATCGTGCTGCGTCCATTATTGTCCTATTATATCTTTCGGTAACTCCATTATGCTGTGGAGTATAAGGAACAACTACTGTATGCACATTGCCAAGTTTCTTTAAAAATTGTCAAATTTCTTTATTATCAAATTCTATTCCTCCGTCAGTTCTCAGTTCCTTGATTGTCCTACATGTCTGGGTTTTTACTAGAGCAACATATTCTTTTATTTTCTCCTTTACTTTTGTCATATAAATATATTGTTCTAAAGCAGCTAAAGTCATCTTTAAATAACAAGAAATATTTCTTCTTTCCTAATGATTCAACCTGCATAGGGACACAGACATCAGCAAATACAATTTCTCCAACTTCTGTTGCTTTATTACTTCTTTCTCCAAATACTAGACAATGCTGCTTTCTAAATGCATAACCAACACAGAATTCTGTATTACCATCAACATAAATTCCATTTAACTTCAAAATGTTACGTACATGCTTTTTATTTTGATGTGCAAGGCACTCATGCCATATTTGGAGTACATCTGTCCTGTTGCTACATGTAATTCCACATTATGTTCTATCTTCAGAAGTATTTGATACATTCCAACATCATTTTGTAAGCCATAAGCAACTGGAGTTTTATCTTTCAAAAAATAGCAAGTCTTATCAATTCTATTAGCATGAAAGTCAATCCCATGCCTGGAAGCTGCTTTTACAGAAAACAGATTTTGTTTCATCTCTGGACAATACCAAAAATTTAGGTTTTCTAAATAGACATATACAACCTTTTCAGGATATTACTGCAATTAAAATTCTATATTGTGCATTAGTTTGTCCAAATCTAGAACATGCCTCTATAATCTGGTCTCCCCATTGTGTTAAATATATTGATGCAGTTGAAAGAGTTCAGAGAAGATTTCTTCACTTGATTAATAGAAAACTGAGTAATCTTTCCTTTAATACAGATTATATCCATCTTCATAAACTTTTAAACATTGAAGAATACATTCAGACCTATTCTTTCTTTTTGACTTACTGAATTCCACTGTTCACTGCCCTAATTAACTAGAACTAATTCCTATCCATATCCCTAACTACATTACTAAAAATACAAATTAAATAAAAAATAAGATATAATAAACAAAAATAATTAATCAAAATCAAAATAAAAAGCTGACGTTTTGGATAG
>JAHWFO010093810.1:0-11646 GCA_023313115.1 Rhysida immarginata
CTCTACTGATCGTGGTCGATAGTTGGATGCTGAAGAAGACAGCAGTGCTGCCGAAATACGTATCCATCAATTAAAGAAATTCTTGTGGAATAGTGGTCTTTTTATTCATTCTGATATTCGAAGTTATCCACAGATTCTGGCGTAATTATCTCCTGTTGATAGTGCAAAAATCTTCTACAGCAGGAACGATTTTCCGGTTCCTCCTGGCCCATCCAAAAAGTTAAGATTTCTCCATAGCATATCCCCTTGAATTGCACTTATTATAGTGCGGAATACGTTAGCTTGATCAGAATTCAGCAGCGCCGATTCTTCAGAGAGCCTGCAAAGGAATTCTCGGTCGTAGGACTGCTCAATAGAAATCATTGTGTTGGAACAGGAAACTGCTTTAGCGACATCCGAAAGTTCAGTCAACTGTGGCAAAATAAGTAAGCACTACACATCTTTCGCGTTGCCGAGCAAGTGACGATTTATGTCAAGCAGCGTTTTGATGAGAACCCTCCTGTCGGACACGTCGCTCTCAAACTCTCTCTGAAAGTCTTCGGACAGTGGATGGACGCAGTCATCCCAAATCTTACTTGGATCGGTAGGATTGCACCACTTCAAAATGATAGCAAACAGATGACGAAGCTGGCGTGGCATCTTGAATGTGACGGCCTCCTGCATGCAACGATGCCAGTCCAACAGCCCATGTGCCCTTCCAGCCAGTTGAAACGTCTCGTACACTATTCCATCCACTGTTCGGAGATCTTCGATCGATTTTGGCCCTTTCACAAAGCACAAAGATGGATTTTTGCCTGGTCTGGGTTGAAGACAACATAGTTCATCTTTGGAAGATGCACAGCATTTGAAACACTGTGTGCGGCTTTCCTTGGAGGTCAGTCTTGAACAGGCGCGAGATGTATCGACCATTCACAAAACGTTCTATCTCACCAATATCAATTCATAACGACGTCCTAGCTCCGCAGGATTATCTGTTTCCTGCTTTTGCTCATTTTCAATCTGTTGAATATGTTGCCGAAATCTCGACAACGCAGATCGACGTCTGTTGAGCCTTTTCCGACGTTCGTCTCTGCTTTCGTCCTCTCATCATCAGGTGTTGCATATCCGGCAATGATTTCATCCAGAGTCTCTGATCAACGTTTCCGACCCATTTGGGCGCGCGTGCTCTCATTGTGTTGTGAGAAGGAATGGAAACAATAGGATGGGATACAAATTAAGTATATTTACTATGGCATCATAGTCTGTACTCGAATGGTTAATCCTCAATGCTGTGCTTGGGCCGCATACGACTGGGATGTGTGCAAAGCCGAGCAAATCGGAAAGTGAGAGGCAGCAGCCTGTCACAATCGCGTCGTGTTTAATGCTTATTGGCTGGGAAATGACACATTGTTTGAAGTTTGGCTGTCAGCCAATCAACATATTGGAAAGATCTAATTTTTAGCATGGATGAAAAAATGACAGGATTGTAATGTTCTCTGGGACGCATGAAAGTTTTTTTTACAGTGGCGATCTCAGGGGTCCTGTGTAATCATCAGCTCAAAATGGCGATGTGTGCGGTAAATTGCAAAAACTTACGGCATATTTTTTTCGACATAATATTACATCATAATTTAAAGCTTAAAAATCATGAAATTCTTGATGGCGCTCAGTCACAGAGAAAACAGCGAAAATAAAACACCTTTCACGATAAATTCACTTTTCTGCACACGTTGTACTGTATTATGTAATTATCATGTCATTAGAAAAACGTCCATTTAGAATACATTAATTTTTACTATATAAAGTTTACTTTCGTTCTTTCGGACATCTTCAGTAGTTTGACAAAAATTAGTTAAGGAATCGTTATCCAACGATAAAAGAGTTTTAGCATCAAAATGTTACGAGCAGTAGCGACTCGTGACTATAATAAGTGGAGGGACACAAATACAAAATTTTAGGTTCTTAAGTGCCGAGGCCTCAGAGGACTATATCCATTTTAGTGTGTAATAGCAGCACATTATAAATATAAAACATTTCAGGTTTCTGGACGTCTGGTTTTAAATTTATAGCTTGATTTGAGATTGAGGCCGCAAGGCCCCTGCGAAGAGACTTATAGAATTTTTAATATAGATTAGCTAAATATTTAAATACCACACTATGATTAAACAAAATTTCAGGACCGTAGGCCTTTCCGTTCAAATTTTATAGCTTCAATTGTCTTTGAGGCCGCCAGGGGCCCCGAGGCCCCGAGGCCTATACCAGTCTCCTTGTATATTGTCTATAATTTTTAAGTAACGCACTGTAAAAATATAAAACTTCAACTTCTTAGGCCTTTTTACTATTCAAATGTTAGAGCTTATTTGTGATTTGGGCTTCAGGGTCCTGTCGAGACCTAAGAGCCTTATACCAATTTTTCGTGTCTATTAGCTAAATTTTTTAGTAAACTATTATAAGTATACAAATTTTCAGATTCCTAAGCCTTTTCGTTCAAACATTATAGCTCTGTTTCTGTTTAGGGCCCCTGCCAGGTCCCCAGAGGGCTATATAAGATTTAGTGTATAAGAGCTAAAATTTTAAGTAACACGCCATAATTAGGCAAGAATTCAGATTTCTGGACTTCCGGTTCAAAAGTTATAGCTTGACCTGTGACTGGGGGCTCAGGACCCCTGTTGAGACCCAAGAGGCTTATACAATTTTTTAGTGCATATTAGCTAAATTTTTAAGTAATTTTCTATAAGTAAACAAAATTTCAGATTTCTAGACGTTTTCGTTTAAAAGTTGTACCTTTGCTTGTGATTGGGGCTTGTGGGGATCTGCTGGGTCCTATATTACTTTTTTTTTTTGCATATTTGCAATATTTTTTTAGTACCACACTATGAATATACAAAATTCCAGGTGCCTAGGCTTTTCCGTTCAAATGTTATAGCTTCAATTGTATTTGGTGCCTCGAGGCCCCTGGTAGATTCTAGAGGCTATATCAGCTTCCTTCTATATTGGCTATATTTTTTAGTACCAAACTAAAAATATACAAAATTTGAGGTTTCTAGATCTTTCCGTTCAAAAGTTATAACTTGATTTGTATTTGAGGTCTCGGGGTCTTCTGGCGGGCCCATAGGCCTACATCATATTTCTTGTATATTTGCTATATTTTTTAGTGCCACACTATAAATTTACAAAATATCAGGTTCCTAGGTTGTTCCGTTCGAATGTTATAACTTCAATTGTATTTGGGGCCTCGGGACCTCTGGCGGAGCCCTAGAGGCTTATATCACTTTTTTGTACAAGTATATTGGTTTTATTTTTTTAGAACCGCACTACAAATTTACCAAATTTCAGGATTTTTACCCTCTTTATTCAAAAGATGAAAAAGGAACCATGAAATTCATACAAGTGGCTTCTGAGAGGCCCCAAGCCACCCTAGAGGATTCGCTATATTTTTCGTACCGTCCTCTGTAATAAGGTCTTTGTGTGTAGAAGATTTTAAGCCTCTAGGTCAGTCATTTCAAAAGTTATGGCATAAAAATGTACGAGCAGTAGCGGGAGGATTCGCTATACTTCAAATAGAGATCTTTAAATTCTGACGTCAAACAGTCAAACTCTGACGTCACAAATTGCTCAAACGCAATCAAAACTCCATAGACATGAAAGGAAGTCAATTGGGGAAACCATAAAATCACATAGTATGGTCTACCCTAGAGGATTCGCCATATTTTTCGCTCCGTCCTCTGTATAGGGTCTACGTGTGACATACATGTTACCGTCGTTAATAGGGTTTAAGATGATGCTAAAACCCTAAAAAACTGAAAATCTTCGGATTTTTAAACCTCTGACAATGGTTTTGACAATTTTTTTTTACTTTTGATGGTTACATTGTTGTGACGAAAAAATTGGTGATGGACAATGCGACTTATGATATAGATTTTCATTTTTAAATTTAATATTAAACGCGCCATGTCACTTTTTTATGTAGTTTTTAATTTTTTATTTTTACATTTAAGTTAAAATGTATGTGCTCAAAACGTTTTTTATATACTTTTTATTTATATTTGGGATACGTCTGAACTTTAAACTTTAGCATTTTATGTACATAACGTCAATAAAGGTTCCATCTATAGTTTGGCCATCCTAACGTCAAAAATTAGTCATCAATTCTTATTTACCAAATTCTTCAATTTGTTTCGTTCAGGCTTAACAATATTTCTGCAATACTTGTTTAAATATGTACCCTTGTTTTCAAAGTTTCAAACAGTTTTAATTTTTAAATAAACTGAATTTTTATTATCAATCACGAATTTTCATGATTTCAAGAGATTGGTTATATAATTAAACATTAGTTTTCTTTATGTCTTTTCTATTTATTTATTTTTTTTCCTTTACATTTTTGAGATTTTGTAATATAAAAAAACAAGCTATACTTTAATTTCTCAAAGTTTCACTAAAAATAGGATAAGGTGACTTATTCTTCACCTTGTTCAAATTAATGAAAATACCCAGATTTCTTTTGGTTCTTTTTATTATCTGGCGCAGATTCGATCAAAAAGAGAGATTTTTCTTCTAAAAAATTAATTTCCGTAAAATGTATTAATGAAATTAAGGATTTATTTAATCTTATAATTTGAACGTAAAAGTTACTCAGAGTGGTAGTTATCTCACTCTAAAATCATAATCAGAAAAATATCTAATTTTTGTTAAGTTTGCTGCAAAGATTCTTGATAAAAAAAAACATTATTTGAACGGTTCTACCGTTCCCCTTCTCTTTATTAATTTAATTTACTTCTTGATATTAGAAAATAAGATCTTTTTCCGGTCTTGTGTTTTGTAGCAGTTTTAAATCAATATTGCGTGCAGGCGAACACTCGCTAAAAAGAGAATACAAAATCGAAATTTCGACACAAAGCAAACAAAATGCTTTTTAAGTGCAAGGAAATAAGTGTAGATTTGAATAAGCTCCATGACGATGTAAGGAAAGCTAAACAACGGCAAACGAAAATGAAGACAAAAAGAAAATCGTTAATAAAGAGCAATTCGTTTCGAAATCACACAAGCATTAAATTTAGGAGAACATTTATGCAAAAAAAATTAATTAAGATATTATAATGCATACAATGGATATTTTCAAAATGGAAATTAGGACATACTTTTTTTTTTTTTTTTTTTTTTTTTTTACACTGAATTGAATCCTGACTATAAAAAAATTCTTCCATTTTATTTTATTTATTTTTTTGCTTAATTTCTTTACTTACGTTATAAGTTAGAAATCTCGTTACGAAAAATGCTTCTATTTATTTAGAAAATTGATTTAGTTGAAGCATTTTCATCTAACGCATTTGGTCGACTTTATATTATGACACAAGTAACCTGTAAGAATTTCTTCTTTTCACCTGTTTCCGCTCGTAAATTTATGTTTTATGCCTATTACCAGTTTCATGCTTAAACTTACTCATCACGTCAAATAAACTGCTGAGCTAGCCAAAAATGTTTCTTTAACCATTAATTCTACTTACTAGGAAAATAGTTTAAAAAAAAAGTGTTTATTTTGGAATCAATGCTCCGGAACTTGGAACGTACTGCGCCTGTTATAATCTTGTGCTATAAAAAGCACAATTTTTACAACCTTTAATTAGAAAATTTATGCAGAGGATATTTATCTATAGCACTATTAATTTTGAAAAAATTTCGCGCTTACTTCTCTAACTTAAAAAGAAATTTATAATCATTTGGGGCTAATTTAGTAGATCCAATTTTGAAAATTACAAAAAAAAACTTACAATATCTTCTCTAAAGAGAAATTTAAGGAAAATTTCCTAAAGTGACAGTTTAGTTTTATTTGAAAGAATAAAAAAGTATATGGGTTTTTTCATTTATAAATGATGGAATATATTTCTTTTAATATTACAACTTTAGAAGATCATATCCGAGTTAAATATGCTAATACAAAGTGCTAAAAATATGTCAGCGCTATCGATTTTGTATTTCTGAAGAAAAAAGTCATAAACGCCATTCCTTACTTGAACGACGAACGTTGCTTCTTAACATAATAAATAAATTTCCAATCTCACTGTTGCTAATAGCAACGTATAAGGTTCATTTAATTTAAATTTTTAATTCACATATATGTATACTTTTTTAATCTTTTGATATTAAATATTAAGAAAAATATTCACCACAAGTGATGCAGAATAAAGAGAGCACAAAATAAACAGAAAATTGCCTTCTCCAAAAACAAATATTTGATCCTTGCCATTGGATCCTTTAGCCATACTGATCCTTTTTAAATTACTTGTTTGTAAAATTGCTTGCACGCAGACATTATTAAAGGGGAATCATAACGATCCGGCAGAAATTACTTCATCTGTTGGTCTTGAATATTGTTTGAATTATATTTTTTATATTTATTAGTTAATTTTAAGTTTTGAAATTAATGAATTAGATAATAATTAATGAATTAGATAATAATGAATAACATGATTTATATTTACCGGACATATGGATCGGCTTCTTTTCATTAATGAAAGTCGATAGGAGCCTTTCGCAGTATTTAATTTCTGTATAAAACTGCTGTCACGGACAAATTTTACTATCTCATCGCTCCAAAGAAAACGGTCTTCAAACAGATCTGTTTATAAGCTGAATATTATAGGACAATCAATAAAGAATGTTGTCAAGGATACGGAATAGAAGCCTTTTCATTATATAATTTATGTTACTTAGGTCAAATTTGCTAAACATCTCTTTTTGCTTCCAATACACACTTAGTTTGAAATTTTACTTTCATGTATATACAGGGTGTATCAGGTTCGATGGTTATAAAGTACCTAGCGTGATCCTTTGCATGATTACAAACTTAAAGTTCCTTGTGCAAAATGTTCAAAACTCAAATGCAAGCATCCACGCAATGAACTAATTCTGCCATATAGAAGCCAACATGCTCACTTTGAAGATTTCAATGGTAGCAATTCAACACTGTTTAACCATCAGGTTTTGTGGCATAGGTAGACAACAAACAGCATTCTTAACACACCTAAGGGTCTAAACATCACGCGAAGTTTGCCGAAAACCTGCCGAAAACGTCATTTAATCTCAACAATTGCCGCCGATTTAATTGTAATCGTCCCTTTGAATTTAATGAACTGCTGTTGCGGAAAGTTCATAAATGACGTAAAGACGCAATTTAAATTTTGAGTAGAGATACGAAATAAAGTTACGAAAACATGGCGGATAACGATACTGGACGATTTCGCCGTTCGTGTTAATAAGAAAATTAATACAAACTTATTAGAATTAATACTACTCTTTAATATGACTATGGATGGGACAAGTTATCTAAAGACTATTTATCAGTAGGGGTAGTCTCTTCAACTCTGAGTGCGAGAACAGTCTCCCTCAAAAACCCAACGTTGAATAAGCATTCTCCAACGTGGTTCGTCTTGCTCCTTCAAAATTTATCAGTTCAAGAAAAATTGAACGAAAACAGGAATCTAAGTAAGTTCCACCATTCTCACATTTTTCTAATGTAAATTATACTTATTCATGTCCAGAAATAACGGAAGTGATTGTGTTTCCAATGAAATCCGGCAGGTGTCTCCATGTGTTGCGTTTTCTCTCAAACAATGCTAGGTTCATGAAATCGTCAACAGAAGTCGCTGTCCTCAATTGAGTTTCTCTCCATAAGTACTTCCGGTTGGGGAAACAAAAAAAATTGCGACGATAAGAGGTAGTATTTGCCTTTGAACTTCCAACTTATAACTGCATTAAACAAATGTTGGAAACCTTTCCAGCTAATAACTGTTCATCTCTCCATGAAGGATTTCGTTTTTCGCACAATAACTAGAAAAGCAGCTTGTGCGATCGGTTTGTTCAGACGGCCATCCGTTTATCTGTGGACACAATTTCAACAATGCATTGCGTTGGAATGGGGAGCGTTACGGCCGTCTATATTTATAGTAGATATAGTACGGCCGTGGGAGCGTGTGCATAGTGAATTGCTGGAAGAGACGAATCAGCCTTGCACTGGGAAAAACGCGTGCCGAGCACTTCGTTACGGCTCCGCGCGTGCTCTAAACGTTGTTGAGATGGTGTGCGTGCAGGATGAACGTGATTGACGATTATAGAAAGGGGATATCCGTGCCCATAGAGATAGATATATACCAGAGGAGGAACTATATTGAAAAAAGCGTCCGTCAACGGATAGGGCGCCACCGGTGGCGCTGCAATCCCAGTCAGTCATAAATAGTAAACGACAGGCTAAACTCAATGCACAATTGATTGAAAATTGTATAAAAATTTAATAAAACTTTGATATTTTTTTAATTTTTGGATATTGGTGAAATAATAAGTTATTACAGTATCTCTATAATAATAAGCCAGTAAAGTGTCCGTTTGTTTGTCGCTGATAGCTTATTGGTTGCTGCCTCCCATGCTAGCCAATCAGGAAGCTGTTTGCTGTGCCATCTATTGACAAGACGATTCCCTATGTTATCAGTTGGACATTGTTCGCGGATTACCTAGAAACTTGCAAACGTAGTATATCTCATTAGGTAGAAACTTGCGTAGTATATCTCATCAGGTAGGTTTACCCAAACTCCTATGCTAAATATCCTTTCGCGTAAAGAATTTAAAATGTTGCCCGAATTTGGCAATCATCTGTTTTACATAAAAACTACGTCTTAACGTAATTT
Organism: Rhysida immarginata; assembly: GCA_023313115.1. NCBI lineage: Eukaryota > Metazoa > Arthropoda > Chilopoda > Scolopendromorpha > Scolopendridae > Rhysida > Rhysida immarginata. The sequence continues at coordinate 8,658 of JAHWFO010093810.1, forward strand.
TCTTCGTAATTTCTTTTAAGAATGCCTCCTAGAAAATACAGCACTGAAGAGGAGAGAAAAGGAGCAAAAGCTGCACAAAAACGGCTTTCTCGACAAAAAGAAACCACTGACCAGAGAAAGACAAGGCTTGCTTCAGTCGCAGAGCAAATGCGTCTTTCTCGGCAAAATGAGACTGGTGAGTATAGAGAAACAAGGCTTGCCTCAGATGGAAGACAAAAAAGCCTGTCTCGACAAAATGAGTCCCTTGAACAAAGGCAAGAGAGAAATGCAAAAAAACGACAGAGTAATGGTGACCGAAATGCAAAAAGGATTAAAACAGTTTCAAACGGAGAAACTTTAATTTTTGAGCATTCCTGTGGTGACATGAATATTAAATGTGAACATTGTTAGTCCTTAAACTTCAAGTTAGAAACTAATCGATTTGACCGTGGCAAGAAAAGATTTTCTCAATGTTGCAAGTACGGAAACATTGTAGTTCCACTAATTGAGAATTATCCACCACTCTTAAATAAATTATTGACTAATCAGCATCCAAATAGCAAACAGTACATGGATAGCATTAATAGTTCCTTTGCTTTTGCGTCCATGGGAAACAAACCGATTGACTTGCCTGGACCAGGACTTTATTGCTTTCGACTTCATGGTCAAGTTTACCATCAAACTGGAACTTTGCATCCTTCTGACGGGAAAAGAAAGTTTGCTCAATTATATATACTTGATCCCTCAGAAGCCAGTTCGGCACGTTCAGAATGGAATAAAAGAGGAGAGCAAGGCTGGAAGCCTAAACTTGGCTTAAATAATCCTGGAAAAAATAGATCGCAAATTTCAGAAATGGAATTTTATAGCTATATGTTGTCAGTTCGAGACAACTTTAATCCGTTTATAATGGCAGGAAAATTAACTCAGCAACTCTTTTGTGATTGGTATTGCCGAATGGAATCAGGGCGGCTTTACTACATTAGAACTCACCAAAAGGATCTTAGAACTGAAAAATACAATGGTCTCTCTGACTACTTAATTGGAGAAGACACTGAAGTTCCTGGGAAAAAGATAGTTTTACCATGTTCCTTTGAAGGCAGTCCCAGGAACATGCAACAAAGATTTCAAGATGCAATGTCTATTGTTACAAACTTTGGTAAGCCAGACCTTTTTGTAACAATGACATGTAATCCAAATTGGGATGACATCCAGAATAATTTGAAGGATGGCCAAACAGCTACTAATAGACCTGATATTGTAGCAAGGGTTTTTAACATTAAGTTAAAATCCCTATTAAAAGAATTAAAAGACGGACTCTTTGGCAAAGTCCAAGCAATGGTATATGTCATTGAGTTTCAAAAAAGGGGACTGCCCCACTGTCACATTTTAATAATTTTAAACAGTGAATCAAAGCTAAAAAGTGAGACTGACATTGATAAAATTGTCTGTGCAGAAATTCCAGACAAAGTCAATTCGCCAAGCCTTTTTGAAATTGTAATAAACCCAATTTCCTATTACTAAACCCAAACTGCGTCTGCATGGAAAATGGCAAATGTAAAAAGGAGTTTCCTAAAGCATTTGCTACCTTCACAAATAAAGATGTGAATGGATATCCAAAATACAGACGTAGAAGGACGGAGCCTACAATAATTGGCAATAAAGTAATAGATAATTCGTGGATTGTGCCATACAATCCTTATTTACTTTTAAAATACAATTGCCATATAAACGTAGAAGTTTGTGCTACTATTCAAAGTGTCAAATACCTTTATAAATACATTTATAAAGGACATGACTGTGCACGAGTTGAAATGAGAAATCAAAGTCAGGACGAGATTTGTAAATTTGTGGACTCACGTTATGTTAGCGCCCCCGAAGCGGCATGGCGAATATTTGGTTTCAGTATGCACTATCAGAGTCATACAATTTACAGATTACAAGTGCATTTGCTTGATGAGCAGTATGTGTGCTTCAATCCTGAAGATTTACAAGGAGCTGTTGAAAGAGCAGCAAATAAGCACACAAATTTGACTGCTTGGTTTGAACTTAATAACCACAATGATGAAGCTAAGGAATATTACTATCGTGATATCCCTGAACATTTTGTATACAATGCAAAAGCACCAGGACATTGGTGCCGGCGCCAACGTGGCGGAGACAAAGTAATCGGAAGAATGTATATTGTCAATCCAGCTGATAAAGAACGCTATTGTTTACGGCTTCTTCTTTTACACGTCAAGGGTGCCACTTCTTTTGAATACCTTAAAACATTTAATGAAGTGGAATATTCGACTTTTTATGAAGCGGCAAAGGCTCGCGGTCTTTTAAAAGATGACCAGTTGTGGAAAACAACCCTAGATGAAGCTAAAGAATTTTTGAATTCAAGGCAACTTTGCTATCTTTTTGCATATATATGCAAATTTGCCGACGATTTTCTTCAGCATGCTGAATTATGGAATCAGTTCAGGCAACACATGATGGAAAGCTTTTGCCATAAAATCCATCCTAATAATGAACATTTGCCACATTTTAATTGTGAAAATTTTGCACTTCTTGAAGGGCAGAGTGTCTTGCAAGAACACTCCTTAAAATGTTCAAGCTTTGGCTTAAAAGATCCTCCTGCTGATCTTGCTATGCAAGAAAATCAATATGATCTGGAGGAAAAGATGGCATTTGCAGAAAGAGATAAAGAAACTCTTAATGCTCAACAGAGGTCAGCGTATGATTTTATTTTAACTGCTTTAGATGCGCCAATCAATAGTGGCAAACTGTTTTTTCTTGACGGTCCTAGAGGAACTGGAAAAACGTATCTTTATACAACTCTGTTGAGGTATTGCAGAGGAAAACAAATTTTTGTCCTCTCTGCTGCCACAACAGGCGTAGCCGCGAATTTATTACTTGATGGAAAGACAATACACAGTCTTTTTGGATTGCCAATTCCATTAAATGAAACTTCAATATCCAATATTAAATTAAATACTGACAAAGCAAAGCTTTTAAGAGAAGCAAA
>JAHWFO010093823.1:0-12404 GCA_023313115.1 Rhysida immarginata
AGATTGATCCTGGTTGTGGCGATGACAGATGGCCTTCTGTGATCTTCATGGATTTCTTCGTAGTAAACACTTGCATTCTCCGTGAACAATGCAGTAGTAGCGGAAGTCAAAGAGGTTTGTCCTTCGTTTGGGGTAACTTCATTGGCTTCTTCCTGGGCTCGTTTGCGTTCTACCATTGACTTGTATCTGATGGAGAAACAGGATGAATAATGAAATTACTTAACAGGGCTGTCCAACAGAATTTAGTATATTTGTTTGATGAAAATATATTAGCTATTCGTTTTTGATCGATTATTTAAAAGGGGTACATTGTGTTATGAAGATAATCATATACATTTTAAGAGAATTTTCCACATCTAAGTTATTTTTCACTTTGTAATTCGTGGCAGCTCATTGTCCATGACTGAGTGTATAGAGTTTAGAATTAACCTTTAATTTTGACGAGGTTTAGAAGAATTCCAGGAAATGTGTGATGATTTTTAAAGAAACTGGTGATTATGGATGATTTACAGGAATGTGTAGACCAACATGCCTCAATTTTGTAATCTGATTTATCCTGGATATACTTTTTTCAGTTCTTATTTGAACATTGTCTACGACAGGAATAAACATTTCCATTGATATTTGTTGTTACCAGTAGAGAAAATGACGTCAGTGTCGGGGCCCGTCTTTTTCGTTGGCTATGAGTAGAAACCAAAGCAAACTAGAAAGACGGGCCTAAAACTCTAAAGTCACTTGACCATCTTAGTCCGAGCAACAATGTTGTAACCTTATTACGATGGTATAACCTTCATAACGAAAAATTACTGATTATTAAGTACCGAAAGGTGCTTTATGCTATCAGTGTGGGGAAACGTGTCTGTCCGTCTGTCTGTCTGTCTGTCTGTAACTCAAAATCCTCCGAGGTTATGAAAGATTTTCAAAATTAGTTTTCGTCAGTCGATGAATATGGTTCATGGCACGAACCAGTTACAAATATTATCTAAATCGGTTCATTGGCACGTGCACAAATGGTACCTCTATTTTCCCGCCCAGCAATTTTCAATGGGAAGAAATATTGAGTAATATATCAAACAAATTGTAATGACGAGATATATGCGGTTATTCATTACTATTTTCGTCAGTCGATGAATATGGTATATGGCAACGAACCAATCACAAATATTATCTTAATCGGTTCATTAGCACGTCCACAAATGGTACCATCACGACCCCACCTAGCAATTTTCAATGAACAGATATATTAAGTAACTAGCAAACCCGCGCCCGGCGTTGCCTGGGCTTTTTAAATCATGAAATAAAAAAACCATTTATTTAATGTCAAAAAATTAATGGAAGTTTTTGGACTACACCTAAGTCTTGAGTACTTCCTTATAAACGACATTTAATGTTGTTGCATCTTTACTGCAAATGTATAAATTTCTAGGGTCGCTAACTCTAGAACAGACAACATACAGTTGGCCATGTGAGAAACAATCTTCTTGCAAATTTACTCCAGCTACTTTCAATGTTTGGCCTTGAGTTTTGTTAATTGTTATGGCAAAGCAAAGTTTAACTGAAAATTGAATGCGTTTGAACTGAAAAGGTAAGTCTGTAGGTATTAAAGGGACTCTTGGAATTAAAACTGTTTCACCAAGACCACTTCCAGTAATAATTGAACCTTCTATCACATTATCTTTTAGTGATTTCACAATTAACCTTGTTCCATTACAAAGTGTTGGAGGATTTAAATTTCTAAGCAACATTATAGGAACACCAATTTTAAGTTGTAATAAATGAAGTGGAAAACCAGAAGGTTGTAATGAGTTTAAAAATTCCACAGGGTAATGTACTGCATTTTCAGTTTGTAAAACTGTGTTGATGGAACAATACTGTTTTCAATTTCCTTCAACTTTGTTCATTATTTTTAAGTTTATTAGGTTAGCAGAATCGTTACGTGGTGTTAATATAGTCCTCTCTTGGAACCATCCTAAAGACTTAGACTGAATATTAGAAATATCGGGGTAAATTTTTTCAATCAAAGACTCTAGTGATTCGACATAATTGCACAATGAAGAATCAAGTTTTATCCTACCATTTACTTCTGGTTCACTGCCACAACCAATTTTCAACAATTTTGTAGAAAATGCATCTGCCTGTTGATCATTATTTAAAAGGACCCTCATGTTTTTAGTGAGTGAAAGGTAAATAACATGCTCCCAAATAAAAGACTTTTTTAAGCAAGCATTTACTTCGTCAGCAACTGTACCTTTTGTTATAACTGGTAGAGTTTGACAAAAGTCGCCTGTGAATAAAAATGTCAAGCCACCCATTATTTGATTGGAGTTTCTAAGATATTTCAGAGTGCGATGCAAAGCTTCAACAACAACCTTATTTGCCATAGTAGCTTCATCCCAAACTATCAAGGAAGATTGACGAAGTAATTTTGCAGTAGCACTTTGTTTTTTTATTTGGCAGAAAGGAGTGTCCCCTGGTATAATTGTGAGGGGAAACAATTATAAGTGTATATTTTAAAAGTGGAGTGTGCAGTTCGTCCCCCCAGTAACAATGTTGCTGCTATTCCTGAAGATGCAACGGCAATAGCTATCTTATTGAAACTTCTAATTTTGCATAGTATTAAGTTTGTTAAAAATGTTTTTCCTGTGCCTCCAGGAGCATCTAAAAAGAATAGCTTTCCTTCATCATTTTGTACACTTGTAATAACCTTATCGTATGCGAAACGTTCGGTTTCGTTTCGCATGGTTTCTGTTTACACAGCTGTTAGAGGAGAAAAAAGCATGGCAGCCTATCGCAAAAATAGTACGTATTTCATTGAGTTCTTTTGAATTTTTTTGTGTTGTATATTTTTTATCTTTTTATTGAATTAGTTTATTGAAATATTAAGTTGTGGAGTTACAGTATAGGTAAATTTTAAAAAACCTTTATTTAATGTTAAAAAAGTAATGGAAGTTTTTGGACTACACCTAAGTCTTGAGTACTTCCTTATAAACGACATTTAATGTTGTTGCATCTTTACTGCAAATGTATAAATTTCTAGGATCCCTAACTCTAGAACAGGCAACATACAGTTGGCCATGTGAGAAACAATGTTCTTGCAAATTTACTCAGCTATTAATATGAAGTAGAATTAGCTTATGTTTGTTTGTTTGCTCAAGAGATGGCGCTAAGCGTTTCGCTCGCCGATCACCATATGATGAGCAGCCATGTTGACGCATAATTTAATATAAAACCAATTTTTATGAATTAATACCTAGCCTACAAAGTTTCTACTTAAATCCCCTAACACACAAAACTTGTTTCATAAAAATCGATGCAGTAGTTCTTAAGGTTATCGAGCACATACACCGGGGAAGTGACTTAGATTTATACTACGTATAGATATGTCAAACAAATCTTAATGACGAGATACAAGCGAATATAAATTACTATTTCGGTCAATAAATATGGTTCAGGAAATGAACCATTTTGAAAATTGTTGCAATCGAAACATTGGCACGTGCACTAATGGTACCTTTATGACACCTTCAAAAATTTTCAGTGATAAGATATGACATGTAATATATCAAACAAATTGTGATGATGTATCATAAATGAATATCACGTAAAAGTAATGATAGTCCAAATTGGCTTCAAGGAACCTGATTTAGTGGAACCATTCTGGTTTAGTGGAACCATTATGGTTCATTGGAACTTTCAATACCAAAACATGGCATGTAATACATCAAACGATTTGGAATAAGGTGCCATGAATGATTATAACGTAAAATTCATGATAATCCAAATTGGTTTCAAGGAACCTGGTTTAGTGGAACCATGATGGTTCATTGGAACTTTCAATGCTAAAATATAGCATGTAATATATCAAACGACTTGGAAGGAGGTGTCATGATTGAATATAACGTAAAATTAATGATAGTCCAAATTGGTTTCAAGGAACCTGGTTTAGTGGAACCATTATGGTTCATTGGACCTTTCACTGCTCAAATATGGCATGTAATATATCAAACAACTTGGAATGATGTGTCAAGAATGAATGTAACGTAAAATTAACGATAGTCGAAATTGGTTTCAAGGTACCTGGTTTAGTGGAACCATTATGGTTCATTGGAACATTCAATGCTAAAATATTGCATGTAATATATCAAACAACTTGGAATGATGTGTCATGAATGAATATAACGTAAAATTAATGATAACTGAAATTATTTCAAAGGTACGGGGTTTAATGGTATCATAATGGTCCATTAGAAACTTCCAATGTTAACATAGGACGGTTTAAAAATATAGTTCCGCGAATGGTTTAGTTTAACCTTTCGGTACTTGGTTATGTCATTCCTTAATGGTTTATTAAAATCCAAGATGGAAACAATGAAGGACACATTGTTGCTTGGACTAAGATGGCCAGGCTATTTCGCAGCCCTCGAGTAGAAATGAAGCCAACGAAAGACAGGGCAGGGCACTCAAAGGGCACCTGACAATGAAAGGATGGGTTGTTGCCCGGTCCCCGATGGCCTGGCGATTTTTTCCAGGCCTCTCTCTCTCTCTTTGGTCTCGAGTAGAAACGCAGCTGACGAGAAAGACAGGGGTGGGCCATAACTACAGAAAGAGAAGGCTTCCGCAATGAAACGTATTATATCATGAATGATACAAATTTAGGCCTTATTAATGGTATAAATACGAATAATAATGCCCTATCTGTGACGATTGCTCAGACTGTTATGGTCATACTGACTTTGAATGCCCAGGCCTGTCTTTCTCGTCGGGAGCGAATAGAAAGCGAGGCTAACGAGAAACACAGGCTCCGGCGTTGAAAAGTACCATGACCATTGTACCAATATAACATGGAGGTTACATTGTTACTTGGACTACTATGGGCAGATGACGTTTCCGCGTCAGGGCCTGTGTTTCTACGAGGTGCGATCAAAAGGTTCTGGGACTGGTTGCGCATCTCGCCAGCAAATGGCAGCACAACTCCACAAATACAGTAAATTATAGCCCTAACATTCATAAATCAGCTTTTCAAAGGATTTTGTTGCATGTGCATTTGGGACTGAGAAATTACTGCTATTATGACCACATTTTATCAAGGACATTAAATTTTAGAACGAGCAAATTCGAGCAACGAGCAACCTGAGAGAGGACGTTCGGTGAAAATGACCAGATCTGTGGCGTGAAAAAAACTGGACCATCACAACAATGCATTCTCTCACCGAGCTCTTTTCACACGCGAGTTCCTTGCGAAAATCAACATGATTTCGCTTCTACGCCCAACCTACTCGCCGTACTTGGCTCCTGCAGACTTTGTCCTCCTTCCGAAAATGACGATCCAGTTGAAAGGTCGCCGTTTTGATACAGTTGAGCAGATCCAGTGCAAATAGCAGAAAGTGTTTGACTCGTTTCAACAAAAACTTCATGGACACATTCCTGAAGTGGCAGAACGCTAGACTCATTGTATGACTCTCAGGTTGACCTTGCCGCGAGTGTAGTGTGGAATATCATTTGATTGACCAACTTAGCGAATACAAAATGTTGAACATGTGGACTCAATAAATCGCTTAGGTTTTGCTCTTCTGCGCAGCTATTTCAATTAATGTCAATTTATTTGTCTTTTTTTAGTATGGTATGAAAACAAGAAAAAAATGAAATGATCGTTCATTGAATGTGTACTAACTTTCTTTTAAGGATCACAGCAATCACTCCGCAAGCGAAAAATATAATTGAGACGTCAGCGATAAAAGCAACTGCACTACGTATTGTATACTCTAGAAATTAAAACAATATATAAATTGTTAAAACAATAATTTAAATACGAAAACCACATGTACCGATTGTGATTTCAAATTGAAATGCATACTATTCAGACCATGGGAGAGAGAATTCCGGAAAGAAAAAAAATTAGTGCAAATTTTCACCACCAGAGACATGTTGAAAGCGTAGCACAGCACGATCAATTGTTGCATGAAGGGTTTCCCGGGGAATGTCTGAGACATGTCGTCTAATGCTAGCTTTCAGCTCAGGCACAGTCCGTACGCTTTGTTGATAAACCCGATCTTTCAAATATCCCCAGACTAAAAATCGCACGGGTTCAAATCTGGAAAAAGTGAAGGCCACGCATCTGGAAAACTTCTAGAGATCACACGATAATCTCCAAAGTTGGCACGAAGCAAGTCCGTGGACGCTCCGTGGACGTTGTTCATGGACCAATGTGAGGAGGTGCTCCATCTTGCACGAAGACAGTAGTTTCCTAGCACGGCAGGAATCTCATGCTGTGCAAGAAGTTCACAATAGCGTGCACAGAACATCTTACAGGACCTCGTTGTGTCACTTCCTCAAAGAAAAAGGGGCCTAGAATGAAATCAGCGGTGAATCCACACTATACAATCACGCATTCAGAATGCAATGGGTTTTCCTGCACGAAATGGGGGGGGGGGGGGGAGGCACCCCATATGCGACAGTTCTGCGTGTTCACCGTTCCTTCTAGGGTGAAATGTGCTTCATCTGACCATAGAATGTTCCACGGCCACAGGTCATCGACAATCAAACTCGCCAGAAAGCGATAAGCAAAATCAGTGCTTTGAGTGAAATCTTGAGGTTTTATCTATTGTGCCAGCTGAATCTTGTATGGGTACCAATACAGAATAGAATGCAAGACCTTTCACATTCGCGTGGACAATGGAATGGACGATTCGCGTGCTGTTGCTCGAGCACTTGTTGCAGAATGTTGAGAAGAGGAAGCTCTGTCCACCACTGCAACAGCAACGTCTTCAACAACTTCGTCTACTATCTTGCGCCGTCCTCTTCCTGGTGCGACAGCTAAATCGCCAGTCGATTCAAATTTCTTTATCATTTTCGCAATTCAGTATCTGACACGGCCCCTTTTCGCAGTCCTTTTTGACGACGTTATTCTGGCAATGCAGCTGGACTGCAGCTATCATTCTGGTAAAGCAACTTGACCAACAGTGCGCGTTCTTTCTTGTTTAAAACCATGATCTTTCGTGAAAGCTTTTCACTAAACATAATGTAATGAATGGATCAACCCATTCCATTCTGGGTATGTTGACTTTCTAATTTGCATAAACTTTGTGCCAATAAGGACGATATTGAGAACGAAGATATGCTGTAATCAAACAAAAACCTTGCCTGCCTGTTTAAAACAGTAAAACTAGTTTTAAAATATCCATTTGTCATTCCAAAGCGCCACATTTTCACCTGGTGGTGAAAATTTGGACTAATTTTTTTCTTTCCGGAATTCTCTCCCCCAATGTGGTCTGAATAGCCTACATTTCAATTTGCATCACAATCGGTTCATAAGATTGGCTCTGGAGGGCTCTGAGTAGGCGAACTTATTTTATAACCACCCTGTATTCACCCAGTTGTCATTTACTTATTTTTTTCTTATTATTCCCTTTTAACGTTATTATTACTTTTTATTATTAACATGATAGAACAAGCCTCATATGCTTAACATTTATAAGACAGACATAGAATTCATCGAGATTCTCCTCTATTTACCTTTCTCTTTAGAAGATATAACAGATCTGCCTTTCCTGCCATCGCTTTTGCTCTCCGGTGAATTATTTGGTGTTTCTGTTGTGATAGGTGAATCTGAAACTAAAATACAAATCACTTCAACACTTAATTTTAAATTGCAGACCAATATAATCTATATCTATAAAATCCAAATACCACTCACTCACTCACTCACTCATTCACTCATTCATCACGAAATCTCCAGAACTATGAAGCCTTCAAACTTGAAATTTGACAAGTATGTTTCTCTTGGCTTCTAGGTGCTCGCTAAGAAAGGATTTTATTTATTCTTTCTTCCTTTTCATTGTAGATGTTTTTTAAAACTCAATTTACCTGGAGCTCAATGGGATTTTTGCATTCCTTAAAAAATTGTGACGTTTGCTTAGAAATTGTGACGTCGTTGTTTGCTTTTGCGCTTATTCCGCAACAGTAAGGCGTGGTTTCCACATCCCGGAATCACGCCAGAACGGAACCCTAACGGAAAATTTTTATAATGTAACTTCCTTTCCATTTCGTTTTTGATCACCAAAATGTCGATGGAAAGTTTGTCTCTGGTGTTGAAGAAAAATTTCCATTCCGTTTCGCCACAGAAGGCACCATCGTCATGACGTCATCGTGTCGACTTCGCTGCTGTCGGTCTGGCGCTTCGCCGCCATCATTGTGTCTATCGAATCGAGTCTGCATTCTCTCCATCTCCCTTGGCGAACTTCGAAGAATATGGCAAAAAATAAAAAGAATATTGAAAAGAAGCTGCTCTGCATTTACCTGGATGAGTTTTGAGAGGAAAAAAACTTGATAAATACCAAAAATTTAGTGTCAAATTAGAGTTTATTGTTGTAGCACAGCGGTATGTTGCTGGCGTCTTATTTTGCAGGTACAGGTTCGAATCCCGCCCTCGGAAATGTTTTTTTTTTTTCCCCCCTCCTAAATTCATCTTAATATGTACGGAAGTTCAGTAATCCATTTGGTAATCATAATCTCAATTTTCTAATTTGCAACTATCCATTCTAATTTGCAAATATCTATATATATAAAATCCAAACTTTTGCGATTATTCCGTGAAACAGCATCAACAGGAATATAATGGATTGCGTGAAACAGCAATCAACAGGAATTACGATTATATTTCGCGCAGGAATATAATGTATCTTATTTTCTAATAGAGCTTTTCGTGGCGACCAATCTCCGGATGATGGGGGGGGGGGGTGAATTACAGTATTTTGGTTATAAAGGCATGTAATGAATAACGTAAAATCTGCAATTGCGATATCGATACTTTGTCTCGATTATCTGATCTTCGTAAGTCAGGTGGAGAAGGGAGGAGGTTGAAGTAAAAATAATTTAGAATGATTGACGTTTTCCTAAGTAGCCATATAATCCATAAATTAAAAAAAAATTGGCCATGTAGCTGGTCTTTTTTTTTCTTTTTTTTAATTTTGACTCGCATGATTTGTTTGTTTAGGTTATAAACTGTACATACCCAAAAGGCTCCTAACAGATGGGCGCACGTCTTCGAGGCGCCGGAATCAAAGTCCACATGTTAGGTCGGTTTGATCCGGTTGACCAAGTATTGAAGCATCTTGGAGGACCCGCGTGACGTCACATGGATCGTGATTGGTCGGATTTTGGCCACGTGGTTGTTGGTCATAAAATATCGATTTTGTTATTTGATTTAAAATTTATTTAAAGTATCCATGACTATTTTTCGATTTATTATGAAGTAGCTGATATACTCGGCGTTGCTCGGACTCTTTGTTGATGAAATTTTGCAATTTCTGAATGTGAATCTACAAAAAAAGTGAACATTATTTTTCACCTTTCATCTCCGGCCCTGCGTCAAATTTACTTAGCTAAAGGGCTAGAGAAGTGAAACATAATACAATAATAACATTTTTAAGAGCCAAAAGATTGATTTTTAGAAGACGCTCATACATAACAATAGCGAAGCATTGCCGGGTCTGCTAGTCAATTTAATATAATGAACTTTGCTTTGAAAATTTTGAAAATAACAGCAAAACTCGCAATAAAAGAATACGGTCACTATCAAAAGCATGAGGAATACGTATTTGGTTGTTAACTGAACATTTTATTATTTTATTGAATATTTTATGTTACGATTAAATCATCTATGTTACTTAATGAGGGGTCTTAAGAAAAAAATTCACTTGGAGGAAACGCTCAACATTATCTTCAAAACGTTATCTTTAACTGTGCTTGAATACAGGGCCGTACCCAGGGGAGGAGGGGGGCTGAGGGGGTTGCCGCCCCCCCCCCCCCCGAAATTGGCCACCATGTCAACTAAATCTGTTACATGAGGAACTCCCCTCCCCCACAAGCAGGATTGGGCCAGCCCCCCTCAGTCCCCCCTTCCCCCCGAAAAAATATTCTGCGTACGGCCCTGCTTGAATAGGCTTTATATCTTGTTCGCACTATGCCTTGATCACAGTCAAGTATTTACGGTTACTTGGAAGAATTGTGCGGTGCGTTTCGATTACCAACCTGCATTTTCAGATCACTTAAGAGTCTGTTAAGTTTCTGAAACCCGATAACTTATATATTTCATATGCCGGTTAGTGCCGCTACTTCTCATCCCTCGGGAAACGTCAAGCATGACTGCTAACATCAAACGAAAGCGCAGCTGTGAGTGATCTGATGAGGAAGCCCAAGCTCTTATACGAAAGTCACTTACAAAGTCATGTCAATATTTTTTTCAGCGGAATCCCAGACCGTATCCCCATTTTTCGAAATGCAGCAATGACATTGAGATGTATAGTATACAAGGTGATTCTGAAAACGTTTGTATAACTGTAAGCAATGACAGAGGTGACCAGAATGAACATTTTCTTTTCCTTTAATACAATATGGGTCAGAATTTGAACGCTAACTGACAAGGAGACTCCAAGTACTGTGACTCACCGATTTTGATAAAAAAAAAAAATTCTTTTCACCAAATTAAACACCCATGCAAAGCCTTCGACGCACTTCTCAAAATTTTCCGAGAAAAAAATTCAGGTAATGCCACAATTGCATGCAGGAAAAAATGCAGGTAAGGGTCCTAATCTCGCTTTCGATAATTTTTTTTTTCTCTTGTAAATTTTTTTTAACATGTATGGGAATGTGTAATTTATTTACTAAATATATTTCTGATTTTTCAATTTGCTACCTCCATTTCTTTAAAAAATTCACATACGAATTATAGTTAAAAATCCAATGTGATAAATGAGTATTTAAGGAAAAAAGTTTAATTATCCACATTTAATTATTTTTATAAATTTTGTAACTTTTGGGATGATATTTAACTTACACAAAGATGAAATAATTATTGCACCATCTACTTAATATTAAATATAATGCATCATATCAGTATCTATAGTTTATCAATCACCCCTCATTAACATTTTTAACTATAATCGGGATCATGACAGTTGGCCACTTCGTAGGGGAGAAAATGAGGATTTAACCATGCGAAAATAACAGAGTGAAGGGTCTTGGTCTTCTCTCCTACCCCTACCCCCAAGTTGAAAAGTTAAAAAATTAATTTAGGTCAGCAGGGGGAGTAAAACCTCTTGAATAATGTTATTTTTTATTCGACGAAGTGGTCATCTCTTATGCCTGACTATAGCACATTAGCCAACAAATTACAATTTCCTAATTTTAGGATTTTCAAAAGTTTATTATGAACTGTTTTTACCTATACGTGAATTATAGCTTCTTTTGTGTTTTTTTTTAAGAAAGGAAATAAATAAAATTTGTAACAACCTTTCAATTTATGTAAAAATAACCTTAGCAAATTGAAATTTTAGATTATGTTTAATTATAATAATTCTTATATGGATTTTATAAAAAAATTGTTGGTAGCAAATTGGAAAATTGGAAATATATTTAGTAAATGAATTACACATTCCCATACATTAAAAAAAATTTATTAAGAGAAAAAAAAATTATCGAAGGCGGAATGTGAACCCGTACCTGCAAAACAGAAAGTAAGTGTTTTACCACTACACCACCTGAACACAATAAAAATTTAACCTAGAATTAGGATATTTAAAAAGTGTAGTCAATTATAACAAACATTATGAATTTTTTTTCTCGGAAATATTTGGGAAGTGCGTCGAATGGCTTTGCATGGGTGTTTGATTTGGTAAAATCTACAAGTACAATTTTATTTTTTTATCAAAATCGATGAATCAGAGAATTTGGAGTCTCCTTCTGAAATATGATCAGAAATAAAAATGCCACCAAAAGGTTCAACAAGTTAATAACTCAGGTTCTGCAAAGCCTAAAATAATAAATTTTGGAGGTATAATAGGGTACCTAAAATTGTGTATACCGTTAAAATTTGATCTTATTCCAACGAGTAGTTTCTGAGTTACGCATGCAAGTATTAACTAGAACGTGTTACGTTTTTGAGTGCGTAACTCGGAAGCTGCTCGTTGGAATTCGATCAAACTTAACCGGATACAGAGTTTTATGTACCCTATTATTATATGCTGAAAAGCATATATTGGTTTCGTTCTGTTTGTGCGTCTGTCTGTCTGTCTGTCTGTCTGTCCGTCCGTCCGTCTGTATGTCCGACGATTTCTCGAGAATGCTTTAACTTTTTCAAGTTCTTTTTTCGCTGTTCGATAGAGACCCTTCCTGAGCTCACCTGATTAGTTTGTCGTCGAAATCGGTCTAACAGTCACGTGACTATTGAGACCCAAACCCCACCATTAAATTTTTTTATTGGCAATATAAGGCATGTAATATGTCATTTGAACGGGAATGTCGAGCACAAGACGAATATGACATTCTTTTCGATTTCGAAATGCTACGTCCGAGAAAATGACCCCCAAAAAGTACTTCAATGACCCCTTATTACGAGCTTTAGCTAA
>JAHWFO010093824.1:0-12047 GCA_023313115.1 Rhysida immarginata
GTGCAAGTGTAATTATCCCGGGCAACGCCGGGTACCTCTTCTAGTTATATATATAGATAGATAAACTGGTATATGCGAGTTCAGACCCACCCTTTTAGACAGCATTAGTCCCTACTCAGATGCACACTTGTCAATTGAAACAATGTAACAATTAGTTGAAAATTAAAAACAATACACCTTGAAGCAGCAGCAGTAGTTTTATTTAGAAGAAACTGTAAAAGGGCTTGGAAAAAATTTGGTTGCCCAAGAAACAATAGTTAATTAGTAATTAGGTGATCAATTTGAGGTGCCAGTATGTCAACCCCTTCCCGTTTAGGTGGGTATTTAAGGGTGTCAACAGGTGTTCACTTGTGAGACAGAATCACCTAAGTGGATTTTTCTGAGTGCATCAGGACCCCTTACCTGTCACACTGGTAATTATGCACCAGCACCAGGGGTACAACTGAGAATTATGAAATTAATTTTATTTTCAGCTTTAGGCCACCTGAACATGGCTGCCATCACGTGATTAATCAAGAAAAGATCATCAGTCTTCTGTGTGACCACGCCCACAATTGAAAGCCTGATCAAAAAGTAATCAAAAATGAACTTTAAAATCAAAGGTAAATAAAACCACACCCAAAACAGGACTACGCCCAAAACAAGGACCAACGCCCAAAAATGGACCAACGCCCAAAAAAGGACAACACCCACAACAGAGGGGCCAACACTAAAAACAGAGTGTCAACACCCAAAACAAGAACCACACCCAAAAATGACAAACCCCAAAATTCCACATCAGAGGGCCGAGTATGATAAAAAATGTTAATGCCTTAGAAAAGCAGAGACCCGCCCTGCCAAATAGCCTCGGGACACGAAGCGAGGGACAAGGGGACCTTAGCGCATTCCAGAGCAGGCTGAGAGCAAAAGAAAAAGTGTCTGCATCCTTTGATCTTTTGAGAAATCACCCCCTCCACATTCCTTTCCACCCCGATCAGGATCTCTTCTACTAGTATATTGTTGCAGAATATTAAGTTTTGAAAACCATTGATGCTCCACTTTCATTTCTTTACCCTTCAACCTGTACAGTTGACACCCGTCATGTGACGGGCGTATTTCTAGTAGTTAATCATTGTTGGAAATAAATGTTCTGTCATTGCATCATCAGTGTTGTTGCATCGTCACTGCATTGGTTTCCACGGCAACAATATATCCCCAGTGTTGATGTGGAAATATATGGCAACAATAAAATCGGTTAAACTAAACAACTCTCTTCATCACCAGGGAACATCACTAGATACTATAGCCCCATCTTTCCTACGAAGTTTCCTTTGCAATTTAAATAATAATAAATGGAGAGGCACTTTTATAATAAAATAAGCTTTGATTTTTATTCACAATTAAGGTAATTGGTCAAATTAAATGATTTAATGGCTAATAAAAATTATTCAAATAAAATGAGGTTGAAAATGTACTTCAAATGAGTAGGATCAAAGTTAGAATAAACTTCATAAAAGGGTCATTATGTTTTTGGCAATTGGATCTAGATAATCCACCTTACATGTTTTTTAACAGAAACTTTAATAGAAATTTTTGATATTTTTAATATGATAAATTTTGATGTGATGGCTTTTAGAGAATGAAGGAAAGATCGAGAGTGTTTTTACCCGAGGTTCAGGGGTGGGATCTGGAATCTGCAAACTGGGCATAGCTGAAGTTTCTCATCTTCAAGCCCTTTTTGGGAGTATTTTCTTCCTCATACTGTCGTAGCCAACGGGGTACCTTAAAGTTGAGTTATTTCTGTTTCACTGCTGGGCTCCATGGTGAAAGAATTATTCATTTTTCCATACAGCTTCATACTTCTGTTTCAGGATTTCATTCATCTAGACAATTACTTCATCGTCTGCGTGTTTCAATAGTCTTCAAGAGAGAGAGTAAGAGGGTAAACTGGCATGAGAAAGAGCTAGAGAGAGCTCTAGAGAGACCTCTAAAAAGATCGACAGAGACAGAGAGACCTGCCATTGGACACCTTGACACCTATATTTATAAGTTTTCACAAGGTTCCAAAATCTCTCCAATTTCTCATTCCAAATGATGCATTACACCTGGCTGATGCAATGTTTCTGGCTCCACTCCTGGATTATAATCATCTGGTATTTCACTCTGATCTCTCTATTCGAATTACTGCTTCAATTCATGTTTGAATTTTAGAAGATCTTCAATTTTCCAAATATTATTTCATGATAATATTTTAATTTATTCTAGACTTCTGATTTATTCTTCAATTAAACTTTCATTAAAATCCTCATCATATAACCATTTAATAAATTTATTGAGAATTTTGTAATATATAAAAAAGGGGGGTCGGGGTCGTACAATTGTTTCATTCGCTCCAGTTAGTAACAATCTCAAATTGTTAGTAATTGGAAGAAACCTTTTTGGCGGTTTTAGGTAAAAGGGTGACGAATACAGCAGGTTAAGAACAAATGAATGAATGTTGGATGGGGCGTTTGAGATGAGCATTCTCAGATAGGAGAAATAACTGGTGAAGGCGTAATCTGAATAAAAGTATACCAGACAATTGAATTTTTTTTTAATTACTGATTTATGTATCTAATATCTGCTTTCCTTCCTTCTAACGATATATACCTACGCAATATAACAATCGCGTGACAATAATAATTTTATGCGTTAAATTAGACCTTTTGAAAATTCGTCTTTTTAAATCTATATAAAGACATTCCATTAAAATATAATCTATTAAAAATATTCAAAAACTATTTCTTTTACGTTTCTAATTAATTTAAATCACGGAGTCAATTAAGTTTTATGCATTGTGCTTTGTAATATAAGTAAAAATGGAAAGAACAGCTGTAAAAAAGGATAAACGAGTGGGATTCACGAACGAGTGGGAAATATTTTCCAGTAAGGATAAATTTCCTAAACGATGTGAAAAAATTACGGGATTTTATATTGGTACCTGCATAGGGTGTCGTTATAAAATATGTCCTTGTATAATTCGCTATATCACTAAAATTATTGTGCCACTTTTATTTTCTAACGAGTGTCAAGAGATGGTTTCTAAATGGCAAGTTCTACGTGGAATCCAAAACTTTGGATAGATCACTGTTAGAAAAAAAGACATGGCTCTCTTTCATCAAAAATAGAACCATATTTTTTTCCTCTGAGGATATGCCAAATACACCGTCTTTAAGCTTTAGACCACCTTTACCGAGCAACTTGACGTTTATAATAAAAAAGAGATTTACATTTTACATTATTTATAATACAGAAATATAGGCAAACTAAAATAGGACACTCTGTACTTGCAAAGGGCAAGGTAAACACAAAAAGTCCTAAGAACATGTGTCCGAATTTGAACGATAACTGAGATATGAACAGAAATAAAAATGCCGCCAGCAAGATTAACAAGTTAATAACTCAGGTTCTGTAAAGCCTAGGTTAATGAAATTTAGAGGAATAACAGCTAACATAGAACTGTGTATATCGTTAAAGGTTGATCAAATTCCATCAAGAACTAGCACTTGCTACAATTTTGACTGTGTAACTTGGAAACTTCTTGTTGGAATTCAATTAAATTTGTACCCTGTTATTCCGCCAAATTTCATTTATCTAGGCTTTACAGGACCTGAGTTATTAAGTTGTTGATCTTGGTGGCGGCATTTTTATTTCTGTTCGTATCTCAGTTATCGTTCAAATTCGAACCCATGTTCATATGAACTTTTTTGCTCAGAATTAGCCATACTAACTACCGTAGAAGTTTGTACAATGAATTCTGAGACACCCTGTATATTAATAAGAGTCAATGTGTGTCTGCCTATTTGTCTGTCTGTATATTTGCCATAATATCTACAGCCGCGAAACCAAGGGGGTCAAACTTTATATTATGCTTTAACATAGTCCGGAAAGGTTTTCACATCTATGTCATACATTTCCATGGGTTGCGCGGATTTTCTGAGTGAAAAACCGTCCGCTTTTAATGCAACGACTGGCGTAATACCCGGCGGAAGCCCGACAGTTCGGTGGACGACACTTCGGTGAACAATTCAGTGTAAATCCAAATATGATCGAGATTTTAAATCACTGAAGAATTTTAGATATTCAATTCGTTGTTTACAATTGACATATTTTTAATGCGATAAAAGGAATTCTGTTTCATTCATTTTACGTATTTGCAGTAAAACCTTTTAGATTTGAATTAGCAGTAAAGGTAGCCTTAAAAACTATATATATTATTAACTAAAAAAATATTTTAAAATTGAAGTTAAAATTTCTGACCTTACCACGGTGTAGATGAATTACGTCAGTACAATCACGGTCTTTTAATCTAATGGTCAGTGCATGCCTTTGTTTAGGTTGTATATTGTTGCCATATTTTCTTTTAGATGGCATTAAGGTCGCAGGCTGTGCAAACAAACAGCAGACGACTATCCATACGATAACATAGAAAACTGTATTCTTATGACTTTTAAACAAGCATTTAGCAGTAAAAAATTAAAATAAAATAAAGCAATTTACATAGTGAAAACATCGAAATATATTTTTATTTAAAGAATTACCAGTTTACTCGATTTTGTATTAGAAATAATTTTTTGTAGTTTGATATGATTATTTTTTATTATGCTCTTGTTGAAATTAGTAAATTTTCAAGAATGGAAATCATCCTTTCATTATACAGGGTGATTCAGAAAGGTAGGTTAAGAATGAAATACGTTGTAGCGGGGAACAATAGTTTTCCTATAAACATGGGTCCGGAAATGCATCCTTACAGAGATAATGCTACTTGTACGAAGTAGGAATGGGTGTGTGTTACCCGGACGGCAATGGTAGGGTCCATGTAAGTTAGGATCTAACATGTAAATTGTTCGTGTTCTCTTTTTTTAAAAGAGAGGAAACGAAACATGTAACTCCATTGTCGTACATTGGATCGCTTGACTCCCCAATCTGTTCCCCTTGACTCGTTATTTGGACCTAAAGACGGTACACCAATTATGAAACACCCTGTATAGTAGCGCTAATTTACAATTCAAATTTGCTTTAAGCGCATGTGTATTGATAGGATAAAAACTGAAACACTTTTGCATTATTGTTGCACGTTTAAGCATTGTTGTAGTCGGGTTGAAGTACACGCAAGAGCTGAAAAGTCATCTGACCATTATCGTCTCACCAACATCTATATATTTAATTTAAGAGGGTGATTCTTTCGACAGTTCGTTGCCCTATTTATAAACTTCATTTTGGTCTTGATCTGTAGATGTGTCAAATATACTTGAGAGAGACGAGGTAGGAGAATCCACTTGTCCACAAAAACATTTTAGTACACCATGTGGCATTCTTCAGTATCTAAGTGCATGCATAGTGATACGATAAAAACTGTCTTTACGTACAGCACATAATTTATTATTAATTACTTAAGTACAATTATATCATTGGCCTCCATGCAACGTTTTCTGTTTTTAACCTGCTCTGTTATGCTATTATCTGACGATTTTTTATTTATTTTTTATATTAAAGAGATGGAGATCAGTAATAAGATCGGTTTTTTACTGTCAAATTTTGACGGGATTCATCTAGTTATTTGATAATTTTTAATGGGTATACGAATTTTTAATGCCATATATAATGGTCTAAAACCAATATCCCATGCATTTTGATAAGCTTCTCTGTAACAGCAGGAACCGAGCCTTCATAGGTTCTCTGTAGCTGCACTATACATGAAATGAGCAGAAATCATTGTGTACATTTCATGAATTTGATGCAAAAAAGACGAACCTCTTGTCCACAAACGTTTTAATGGGCGAATACGTATTTCGATCTCTTTGAGATCATTATTCAACGCAAAATAAGGAAATTAACAAAGCAAGCTATTTATAAAAAAAAGAGGGGCCGTTGACTCTCTCCAAAGGACCAATCAACGAACATGTCGAACGTCCAATGGGAGAGTCAATCGATACCTCGTACAAAAAAATAAAAGCGCAGACCTAGGAGAGATACAGATTCCATAAAATTGGCAAGAGTTATACAAAATTCAAAATTATACAAAACAAAATTACCAAAGTATACAGTACAGATTCAAACAACTGGCAAAAGTTATACAATAGGAAAAAGGTTAACAAAATCCAAATATACATAAAAAAATTCTAAACTATACAATCTAAAAACTTCTATTTAACAACAAAATACAGTAAGAAAACTAAATTAAAAAAGTACAAGGAAACAATAAAAAAATAAGAAATCTTAAGCAACTTTAATAAAATAAAATCGCCGAGGGGACCTGAGTCATTGTTCAGGTCGCAGGCGGGAATTTATGAGATAGGTTGCAGCCAGTGTCCCAAGACCAATCGAGGAGCCACGTGCCGCAACATAAAAACCAGGTTCAAGGAGCATACGGCCCACGCCAGGTTTGGTCGTCCTGAGAGATCCGCAGTCGCCAAGCACATGCTTGAAACGGGCCACGCCGTTTTGTTAAAGGATTGCCGTTTATTTAGGTCTGTAAAGAACAAGAAATCATTGGACGCATACGAGACTTTGGAGATCGGGAAAAAAGGACCCTGGAATATTGCTGAACAATGACTCCGGCCGAGGACGACGAGATTTTTTCAGGGGGAAAATCCTGAGATCACGCACTTCCTTCGGAAGGGAAGTAGCCGGCTGCACGTTAAAGAACCCTTGCGAGGCAAAATTTGCGGCCCCTATAACGCCGTCCTGAAATGACCATGGCAGTTGAAAAGGACATTAATACCAAACAAACCAAACCAAACCAAAACAGATTTACCTACCGATTCCTATTATTCTATTTTAACGATCTTAAATAGTAACTTAAAAATGACAGTGTTTTAATTGAATAATGGAACTCTTAGCAATAAAACAAAATATAAAATGTTACAGTTATTATAAAATGATGTAATAAAGAAATAAGCTGATTTATTTATAAACTAATAAATAACAAATAAAAGATTCCCGCATAATAAGAGACTTCGACATAAACTGAATGAGGAAAATTTCTTTGCAATTACAATAAATTTGTTTGCAATCATAAACAAACAACGATTTAAATATCTAAATTCTTCAGCGAATTAAAATGTCGACTGAATATGCACTTCCACCGAATTGTCTCGTCCACCGAATTGTCCACCCACTCAACGTTTTTGATGAAAAAGTTTGATATTTTTCCTTGATGACTTTAATTCGTAGATTTTGGTTGACACTAGTTTTGTTGACTGGAATATTGATGCACAATGTCTGGTTCTACCAGATTGAAAAGTTATTGAATATTGATTCTTTTAAAGATATTTCTATTGATGACAATGCATTGTCAGTATACACTTAACCAAACATATATGCAGTTAATTATATTCCAAGACTCTTTTGTAGACAACGTTTTTGGTTGAACCGCCAGGAGCATAGATGAAAACGCTGTCTAAAGATCCAGCCCATGAGCATTCTACCAACAGTTATCTACGTGAAAAGCATGGATTCGTCAAATTGTCTCCCGCTTTTTTTAATGACTGTCCTTGAGCTTGTTGATGGTCATAGTAAATGCAAGCCGATCTGAAGTTGACGCGCTTGTGTATCTTCAAGAGCTTCGTTTGTTTGAAAGGCTTCATGTCAAAGGCTGTCTTGCCCTTTCTGCACGTTGTTCAAGTATTTCTCTTTGTCTTGCTTCAGCCATACTTTCTCAGTTCTTTTGCTGACGAATACTCCTTGCTTCTGCTTTCTCATTCTGCTATACTCTCTCCCATACTCTGTAGATGGTTTGTTTGGTTTTGAGCTGCACGTCTCGCTGCAGCTGAGGTTCTCCTTCCAAGAGCACTTCTTCGTCGATGAATATTCACTAAACAACAAAGAAATTCGAATCCCAGGACAAATTTTTCTTATGACTAATGATTCTGTAAAACGTGCTCTATTGAGATGATAAGGACGACAGCTGGTGCCACCTTATGAACCTGAATCCAAGCGCCAAAGTCTGCGATGGAAACAACTAGGGTCACCATCACCCAAAATATCAAACTCAATCCGCAGTAGTAGGCGCAGATTTCCCACGGTCGAAGAAATGCAAAAGAAGGTTCGGAATTGGTTCAAACAAAAACTCAAAACTTCTATAAGAATAGTATTTCGCACCTGATATTACAGTGGGATAATTGCTTGAGCCTTCAATTAATCTGTTTAGATCCCATTGCTTTAGGCTTGTTACTTAATGAATACACCTCATACAAATAACGCGTAAATGTTCATACAAAAAAAATCTAAGTCCTGATGCAATCGAAAATATTTACACCTTCATATTTAACAATTTATATCCTCATTAAGTTTTTAAGTTCGTTTTGGTAATGATGGCTTGCGCATTTTCATTTGGTTTTTAATTATACAGGATGTCCAAAAAGTCTGGTAACATGGCAGATATCTCAAAGATGCCAGACAGGTAAGATCTGATGTGTGATTTATAGGTAATAAGGGGGGTTGGAGAATTACTTGCCGCACTCAAATTTGACTTTGACCCCCAATTTTTAGGTCATCCATTTGCTAACTCGAAAACTATTAAAGATAGAGAAAATTTTACAATTGCCACCCTGTAGAGCAACACCACATTAGTCTAAAAACAATTTTTAATTACACCCTTCCCTTCAAAAGATTTTGAGAAAATGGGCGAGAAAGAGTCACTCAAGGTCAATCACTTAATGAGCCTTCCCAACGGTGCGATTCACTTCAATTCAAATTTGTTAGAAACATCAGCCAACCTGGCCAGTATACCTGACCTTGAGTAAATCTTTCTCGCCCATTTTCTCAAAATCTTTCCAGGGAAGGGTATGATTAAAAATCGTTTATAGACTAATGTGGTGTTGCTCTATAGGGTATTAATTGGAAATTTTTCTTTATCTTTAATAGTTTTCGAGTTAGCAAATGGATGACCTTAAATTTGGGATCGAAGTCAAATTTGAGTGCGGAAATGCATTTTGATCAGATCCCCCTATTACCTATAAATAACAACATCAGTTGTCGCCTACCTGGCAGCTTTGAGATATCTGCCATGTTACCAGACTTTTTAGACACCCTGTATAATGTTGAACTCTAGAAAAAAGACCAAGGGAAAACCCAGCTGAATATTTACGACTACATGTTGAACAGCCAGCTCTTTTTACTGTAGCTCTCTGAACCCGTCTGGATAAGAAGAAAAAAACTGAGTGAGAGTTAAAAAAAGTTACTAAGTTGTGCTTAACAACTTTTTCAAAAAGCACACGAATGAGAGAGAATCGAATTAATTCGGTATAAGGAAAATCAGAAACATCATCAGTCTTAAACACAGACTGACTAAAACACTTTTAAAGCACTAGGAAATTTCCCAGAAGACGATGAAAGATCAATAATCTGTGCAAAATATTGATTTTACATTCTGTTTTGCATATTCAAATTTTGTAATGTATAGAATATTATCCTGCATCTATTATATTTTCTTTTTCTAATCCGCCTTACGTCCATGGTATAATACGGCTATCATTAACCTATTTGAAGTAGTAATGAAATTACATTAACAATTTAGAATCCCGTTTATCAATTTTTAATATTTTTCTTTTACTTTTCTTCAAACTAACCGATTCCGTATTTGTACATTATTTTTTCCTTTAATGTGTATAACTTATATAACATGTAATCATATTGTAAATTTCTTCAAATTTTAGGAATTTATTATTATATCCATTATTAATTTTTTATTTTATTTAGATTTTTATTAGTTTAAAACACCGAAATTGCGGTTGCAAAACAAGGAAATCGAAAACAAAGAATAAAATAAAATTCATTCCTGCTTCACCTGTATAACGAAGGTATGTTAAAATTCATTCACGAACATATGAGAAATTTTCCACCAATAATATTCATCGATTAAATAAAAAAAAAAGCATAAAGCGTTCTCGATTGCACTCTTTTTTGTGTAACGACTACGATATATTGAAATGATTTCATTGTCTAAACATCTGAATACCAATAAATCAGAGGAAACGTCATTGAAACCTTTTTTTCCCAAATCCTGGTAGGCTTTCTTTTGTTCGTGAAAATCTGTCCCGAAAAAGCGGGTCAAAAGCGGATCCAATGCGTTGGTGGCCTATTGTATGTCGTTAAAATAAGAAAACGGGGAAATTTTCGTATAAATACAAGCAGTAAAGAGTCACAGATTCCCACTTACTCCCTTCAGAAGGTCGAAATAGAAACGCAAACATATTTGGCAAGTATTGCTTTTATTGTAACTTCTTTTTCTAGATGCATTATATTATACAGCATATTAGTCTTTAGGTATTAAACAGATATATAGGGTATCCCGCAATGACGGAACGAAAATTTTGCTAAATGGCAGTATGGGTGATTCTAGGCAAAAAAGTTCATATAACATTGGTCTGAATTTGAGCGATAACTGAGATATGAACAGAAATAAAAATGCCGCCAGCAGGATCAACAAGTTAATAACTCAGGTTCTATAACATCTAGGATGATGAAAGAAATTTGGAGGAAAAATATGTTACATAAGTGTATGTGTATACTATGTATACCGTTAAAATTGGATCGAATGCTAAAGAATAGTTTTTGAGTTACGCATTCACATCGTAACACATCCTGATTAGTTCTCACATGTGAGCATGACTTACGATGGTGCTTTTGATACTGACTTACGCTTTCTCTTATGTAATAATTATTAGATAATGTTGGGATAGCTCGTTGTAGCAGCACTGTCAAGTCTATATTGTTATGGTATTAAGTTTTGTGTATATAAGATTTTTTTTAAAGTCCCTCCCCCCATTGTTGTTAAAAATAGAAGCATTATAAGTTTTGTGTACTAATGAAATCAAGGAGCTCTTCAGGAGTCTTGTGTTATGTCAACAGGAATGTACTTCACTCAATAGTATTCTTGTTTATAGTGTTTTGACTCTGATTGAATTAATTAAATATTTTCCAGTTTTCTGCTTGTTGCAAGTATCGTTTTTAGTCACTTATTTACATTGAAAGAGCGATCCAAAACACATAAGAGAAAGCGTAAGTCATGATCGTAATACATGCTCACATGTGAGTACTAACCAGGATGCATTACGATGTTACAAAATTATTTTAGAAATTCACTTTATAAATTTTCAATGTAATCTCCATTTCTCCTTATCACAATTTCTAAACGTTAGGGCAATTTATATATAAATGACGAAGCACCTTATTGAGCTATCTGATTATCCGTGTCATCTCACCAGAAGCTTTCTTAATTATTTCAAATCTTTTGTCTGATAAGCACTCCGTGGTAAATATTTTGATATAGTCGACGAAGCTTCTGCTGAAGTAATCAAACACTTATTTACACTTTTAGAGCATTATTCTTGTCTCTGGTAAGAATACTGGTGCATTGACTGTAGCGTTTTTCCCTCCATTTTAAGATTTCATTTGACTCACTCTCTTGTCTATATATATAAAAATGAATTGCTGTACGTTAGTCTCGCTAAAACTCAAAAACGGCTTGACCGATTTGAATATTTTTTTTGTTTGTTTTTCTGTAATACAGGGGTGGTTTAAAAACAATAAGAATAGGGGAAACCAACCCCTAAGGGGGGGGGGGAGGGGGATTGAAAATATGAAATAGACTTGATTTATGTTTGTTTGCTTGCATGTGTGAACAATCAGCCCGTGGTGTTTGCTTCAACAATCGGCTGGTCGTGTTTATATGTTGCGTCAACAATGGTTGATGAAATTAATACATGACGACGAAAAAGACAGGCCCAGGCAGTGAAAAGTCACCCGATCATCTTAGTCCAAGAAACAATGTAATCTTCATTTCGATCTTGGATTTTAGCAATCAGCATTTTTTTGTTTGTTAGAAACAATGAAGGTTACATTGTTGCTTCCACCAAGAAGATCAGGTGACTTTTCACTGCCAGGGTAGTTTTCGCCAGCTACGATGCTTGCCTTAATGATTCAAGGGGGATAATTATAAAATGCAATAAACAAATAAATAAATAAATAAATGTATAAGTATATATCTTCAAAGCAAGAAGAAGGTCACTGTCTACATGAAATTT
>JAHWFO010093824.1:12147-47235 GCA_023313115.1 Rhysida immarginata
AAACTATAGATTTGTATAAGACACAAATATATATACATATATACATATATATATATATATATATAAATGGATGTATGTATATATGTATATATATTTGTGTCTTATACAAATCTATAGTTTTATTCTGATCTTGATGAAATTCCTAAAATGAATACAAAATCTTTAAAATACATTAAACTTACCAACTGCAGGATCATGATTACTTCAGTGCAGTGAGTAAGGAATAATAAATATTTGAAGCCGCAGTTAAATTTCCCACTTCAACTTTCAGTTTTCCCCCCATTCATAAGCATGTGTTTCCACCCCTAATTTGTAAAATCCACTCTACCAAAAGGGAAGAGCAATTGTGCAATTGAAAGAGGATTGTGTTTTGTCACAGATAAATATTCTTTTTCTTTACTTTTGAGATTTTGATTTTGTCCAGGTTTTCAGCGTTCTGGCCCATTATACTGTATAATACATTCAGTCTGTCTGGCTGTCTGTGTCTCTAGCAGTCTGACCAGCTATGAAAGATTTTCTAAGTCTGTTTTCGTCAGTCGATGAATATGGTTCATGACACGAACCAGTCACAAATATTATCTGAATGGGTTCAATAGCACATGCACAAATGGTACTTTCACGAACCCACCTAGCAATTTTCAATGGAAAGATATAGTAAGTTATACGTCAAACAAATAATAATGACCGAGATATAAGCGGTTATTAATTAATATGTTCACCAACTGTTAAATATGGTTCTGCGAATGAACCATTTTGAAAATGGTTATAATCGATACAATTGCACGTCCTCAAATGGTACCCTTATGACACCCTCAAAAATTTTCAATGTAATATATCAAGCAACTTAGAATAATTTAATAGAAATGAATATAACGTAAAATTATTGAAAGTCGAAATGGGATTAAAGCACGGCCTTCTAGATACCACCAGGCCTGAACATGGAAAAGATAAAACATTATTACGTCAAACTGGTGGTGCTATTAGAGAAGTTGGTTCAACGTCACAATCTTATTGCTTCAACAATACAGTATTGACGTCATGTTCAGGCCTGGTAGTTTCTAGGAGGCCGTGATTAAAGGCAACTGGTTTAGTGGAACCATTATGGTTCATTGGAACTTTCAATGCTAAGATATGGCATGCTATATATCAAACAATTTGGAGTGCTGTGTCATGAATGTATATAACTTAAAATTATTGATAGTCAAAATTGATTCGAAGGCACCTGGTTTAGTAGAACCATTATGGTTCATTTAAACTTTTTTGGCTAAGATATGGCAAGTTATATATCAGACAATTCAGAGTGATGTGTCATGGATGAATAAAACGTGAAATTAATGAGAGTTGAAATTGGTTCAAAGGCAGCTGGATTAATGGAACATTATGTTTCATTGCAACATTCAATTCTAAGATATGGTATGTTATATATCAAAAAGCTTGAAATTATGTGTCGTGAATGAGTATAACGTCAAATTATTGATAGTCGAAATAGGACGTGGTTTAGTCAATGTTACCCGGTTTAATGAAACCATTATGTTTCTTTGGAAGTTTCAATACTAAGATATGGCATGTTATATATCAAGCAATTTGGAGTGATATGTCATGCAAGAATATAACATAAAATTAATGATAGTCGAATTTGGTTGGAAGGCACCTGGTTTACTGGAACCATTAAGATTCATTGGAAATTTCAATGCTAAGATATGGCATGTTATATATCAAAGACTTGAAATGATGTGTCATGATTGAATATAACGTCAAATTATTGATAGTCGAAATAGGATCAATGGCACGTGATTTAGTGGAACCATTATGCTTCATTGGAACTTTCAATACTAAGATATGGCATGTTATATGTCAAACAATTTCGAGTGATGTGTCATGCATGAATATAACGTAAAATAAATGACAGTTGAAATTGGTTCGTAGGCACCTGGTTTAGTGGAACATTATGGTTCATTAGAAATTTTAATGCTAAGATATAGCATGTTATATATCAAACAATTTGGAGTGATGTGTCATAAATAAATATAACGTAAAATTAATGGTAGTCGAAATTGTTTTAAATACACATGGTTTAGTGGAACCATTATATTTCATTGGAACTTTCAATGCTTATATATGGCATGTTATATATTTAACTATAAATAAAGAAGAACATGTGAGTTCTTCACGGAAACTTTTGCATTGTTGTTGCACGTTTAAGCACTGTTGGCGCTCACTTAAAGCACATGCCGGAATTGAAACGCCACCAGACCATTGTTGTCTGAGAAACAATTTTTATCATCATTCAATCATTCAATTACAAACTATAAATAAAGGAGAAAAAGTGAGTTCATCAAACGAAGCAATTTGAATGATCTGAATTTGATGAAACTAATTACCGCGCAAATTGCGCTTTGATCCCGTTCATCAAACAATATGTAATGATATGTCATGCATGAATATAACGTAAAATTAATGATACTCGAATTTGGTTGGACCTACTTGGTTTACTGGAACCATTATGGTTCATTGGAAGTTTCAATGCTAAGATAGAGCATGTGATAAATCAAACAATTGGGAGTGATGTGTCATAAATGAATGATAGTCGTAATTGGTTCGAAGGCAACTGGTTTAGTGGAACCATTAAGGCTCATTGGAAATTTTAATGCTAAGATATGGCATTTTATATATCCAAAAACTTGAAATGATGTGTCATGAATGAATATAACGTCAAATTATTGAGTAGTCTTAATAGGACCAATGGCACCATGTTTAGTGGAACCATTATCGTTCATTGGAACTTTCAATGCTAAGACATGGCATGTTATATCAAACAATCTGTGGTGATGTGTCATACATGAATATAAAGTAAAATTAATGATAGTCAAAATTGGATCGAATGCACCTGGTTTAGTGGAACCATTATGGTTCATTGAAACTTTCAAAGCTAAGATATTGCACTTTATATATCAAACAACTTGAAATGATATGTCATGATTGAACATAACGTCATTTTTTTGATCGTCGCAATAGGAGAAATGGCATCTGGTTTAGTGAAACTTGGAATGATGTGTAATGATGATCAAACGTAAAATAATGATAATTCAAATTGGTTCAAAGGTAAGTGGTTTAATGGTATTGTTATGGTCCATTAGAAACATGGTCCATCAATGTTAACATAAGACAGTTGAAACATATGGTTGAATGGTTTAGTTTAGCCTTTTGGTACTTGGTTATGTCATTCCTTTATGGTTTATTAATTCTAAACTTTATTCATGTGTTCATTTTAGCTGTGCATTCACATTCAGATGAATCAAATTTTCTTCGAATTTGAGCCCGAGCAACGAAAAAAGCTTTCAATTTAAATAGAAAAAAATCATGTTGAAAAATCAAAGATTTCCTTTAAAATGTTCCCAATGGATGGCTTCTCCATATACGACCCTTTAGCAGACTCTAAGATTTTTTTCCATGTGTTTTTTTTTCTGAATATTCACACACAGAAATTGCAACATTTCATCAAAAAAAGAGCCCGAGCAGCGCCGGGTAAAACAGCTAGTCTTAATATAAAGAATCGGACAGGTGTGTGAAGGTGTGACATTCTATTTAAATAATTTACATGTCATTGTCATACGACATTTGGCACATTCTATGATTTATCAGGGGGTGAACCTAATCTTTTGATCACATAGCGTATACTTGTAGGACCTTTATTCCATTTTCAATATAAACTTAATAAAATTTAACATTAATTATCTATTTCTAAAGTGTTCAATATTATTTTTATTTTGTAGATATAATATCCTGCAAATTTTCAAACATGATGAAGACTGTTGGCATCGCCTTTTTCATTGTATTCAGTCTCAACAGCTTTGTCAATTCTCAAAGCATTACCATAAAAATTGACATATCCAACATTGCGTCGAATGTGCAAAACTGGGTAAACAGATTTCAAAGTGGCTACAATACACTAGCCAATCAAACCGCAAGCGATTTGACAGCACTTGCAGCAAAATCCCAGGAAACTGCTCAGCAAATCCAGGATGCAATAACTGCCGCGGGGAATGCATTCAACAACCAAGCCATAACTTCATATTCGCAATTGCGTGATGCTGTAAGTTTCACAAATCAATTTTTGCTACAAATTAGGCTTAATAGTTTTAAGTGTCGTTAAAATAAATTTTATATTTTTATTACAAACCCTTAGTCAGTCTTTTAATTTGCACTTTAGTTTGGTTCCTACTCAACCTCAGTGAGTTTCATGAATTTTTATATAATTTTAACTTTTGATGTATCTCTTCAATAAAAATAATGAAAACACTTTTCCACAAATTAATTTTAATGTACATACGTGCATTAAAATTAATTTGTGGAAAAGTGTTTTCATCATTTTTATTGTTTTTACATCCACAGTTGCGTGACCTGATTACTTTATGTATCTCTTCAACTTTAATAATTGAAGAGATTAATTATAATCTAGCCGTCTGCCATGTTTTTTATATTAATATATTTAAAGTGTGCATCAAATATTTGTACTATTCGAATTGCACTTCTGTGTAAAAAAAGTGGATTATATTGTTCAACTACGGTAATGAAGAAAAGCGGTCATTATTATTCGTCCCGGTTTAGATAGAGCATCCGGACTTTCCGCAGGCCAGTCTATCCGGGAGAAATAATTTTCCGGAAACAATTGAAGCGGCTTTGCATGCTTGAAGAAACATAATCAGCCACAACATAAGAGCAATGGGTTCTCCGGGGTATCACTATATGACCATGTCGTGATGTTTTATATCGAAGTCTTCCGGGTTTTGGAGCTTAAGTAACAATGCCTCTTGGAAAGAAATGTTGATAAAGTTGTCTCATTCGTTTCGAACACATGACAACTGCTCGATGAGTTCCTCCTTTTTAAATATGGCGCTATGAGCTGCCGTGACAACAGCGTGTGGATAGGCCGGATCGTCGTCAGCTAGCTCGTACCTTAACCGCGGATAGACGGCCCACTGTGCAACAGATCGCTCGGCAATTTAATGCTGGTGCATAGAAACGTGTAAGCAGCCATTTTATCCAGACCGTTTCCTCCTATGAGTTACAGAAGCCATCGTACCACGCCATTATCTCTACTGACTGCACATTACAGGTTGCAGGTTGCAACGTGCAAGATCGGCGTAGAAACATCGCCACTGGACCCCGGACATGTGGAAAGAGGTTACCTGGACTAATAAGTAGAGATTCATGTTGGTACTTGCCGAAGGTAGCTTACGAATACGGCGCAAACCACAAAAAGCAATGGGCCATTCTTGCCAGCATGGTACTCTTCAAGCTGGTAGAAATGGCATTCAAGTCCGGAAACAGTTTTGTGGACTTTTCAGGAGAAGTGGCCTCCTACGATTGATATCGTACTCTTCAGGTGAACATTAGCAGGATGTCATTGACGCTCATGTGCTCCCGTTTGATGTCATCCACATCCCGATGAAGTCCTCTTCTTGCAACAAGATAATGCGCCGTGCCATCGTTTTCAAATGTTTGGATGAACACTCAATCCACAAATGTGACCTCCCTTTCCTGTCCAGCTAGATCACTTGATGTCGATCCCATCGAGCAAATCTGGGATGCCATCGAGAGAGATTTTCTAAACTCCGATCCTCCCCTTATAAAACGCTCTTGAACTGTGGGAGTTTATTCAGAGGTCGTGGGTTCCAGTGGCTTCCCAATGCTTCTGGTGTCTTGTCGACTCCATGCCGACACAAATCACCGTCATAATCAAAGCAAAAATTGGCGCTAAACGATACTGGACAGGTATTCAATTCAATTATTGCTCTGTGTGTATGAGCATTTTGAGGGACAAATCTATTTTAAATTTGCAAATGTTTAATGGTCTAAACCATTCGTGATGTTTTTTCCTTTGATACCCCTAGTCAATGTGAAGAATTCTAATGTTGCATTTAATTAGCTCTTTATGATAAACTAAAGAAGAAAACACCTTTGATCTGTAGTTTTGAGCACCTTTGTAGTGTTTGGTCAATGGAAATAAAACTGGGAGTGTCCACTTAAATTATCGAGTTCAATTGCTAGGTATGTTTGAAATGGAAGTGAACAACTTAATTACAAAATCCAGTTAGTTGGCTAGACTATATAATAAACGAATTATCTTAAATTTAAATCGCAATGATTGTTGTTTAACTTTTTTTTTCTTTTTTTTTTAATATCTAGGCATCGACTGCACTTACTAATTTACAGACTGCCAGCAAGATAACATCCGATTATATCTTGAACCATCCTCTGGACTTTGGGGTGAACACTGGTCTTGGATCATTGGCTGTATCAATTGGCTCTGTATCAACAACATTGAATACTTTGCTTTCCATGATTCCTTCGCAGTAAAATTAAGAACGGAATTTTTTTGAATGGATGTTTTTAAATTGTTCTTAATATTTTCCTCCTGCTTTCGAACCCACGAGTCTTTCAATGTTAATGTTAACAAATCAGTGAAATAAATTAACATTTGTACATTAAATCAAGTGTTTTAATATGTCATAAAATATAAAACATGCGCATCCGCGATCGCCGAAAGAGATTCTCCTAAGCTTTAACAAAGGAATGCGATTTTTTAAATTCTGGCAGAAGCTAAATTACTTAACGGTTCACTTACAGACATATACAGAAATTTAATATGTATATAAATTTCTTTATTAGACACAATTTTCAATTAATAAATTAAATGCCTTCTACATACGAGGATGGGGAAGGGGAGAAAACTGTTAAGTTTATTCGCGATCATTTGAATTGTTTGATTCGATAGGGCGAGCAATCCATTGAAAAATCGCGCTGCATGTAAAATTAGCCCAAATGTGCATGCAGCGCTGCCAGTTTCAATGGAACTGGAATTGAATTTTGCCAGAATTTGAAGACACAGTACCGCCAAAGTTAGTGAATTCTGCAAATTTTGTAAATAAACAATTGTTTAACCAACGTGAGCGTGAATGCATTATATAGCTCACTTTTAACATTGGGCTTATACTACGAGGGAGGGTCAGTAAGTATACAGCAAGTGAATATAGTAATACAATAAATACGAGTACTGATCTGATTACTACTTTTATTTCTCTGCATAATCTCGCTGTACAGTGAAGCACTTGCCCCAATGTTTCACAAGCCCCTCAAAAACAGCGAGATAAAATTCTTTGGGCTGCTGCCTGAATCAGGCAGTGATTTCCCGCTTCATCATCGCTTCACTTAAGAAACCGAGCAGCTTCATCCTATGGAAAGTGTTCACCCGAAAGATGATGTTTATAAAGGGCGAACAAATGGAAGTCCCTTGGAGCAAAATCAGGGCTGTATGGAGGATGCTCAAGACCTTTCACTTGAACTTTCTCAGGACCTCATTTGTCTTGTTGGGATTACGAGGGCATACTGCTTTTCATACAGCCCTGACTTTGCTCCTTACGACTTCCATTTGTACTGTCCTCTTAAACATCTTTCGGCCAACGATGGACTGTACAAAGGGAAGTCATATCCTAGTTCATACAGCAGCCCAGAGAATGGTTTATCTTACTGGTTTTGATGGGCTTGTGAAGTAATGGGACAAGTTCCTCAATGTACAGAGAGATTATGGTGAGAAATAAAACTAATTTTCAAATCAGTACTCATATATACAGGGTCTTTATAATTAAAGTTCCATTTTGACATGGCCATAAAAAAAACTATCGGACCAAAAGCTATAATACTTGGTAATATTATACAAGAGGGCATGGGAAGTTCATAACCACCAAAAAAAAATTACTTCAAAAAGTCACCACCAGCATGCAATAAATAACATATCCGTACAAAATAGACAATTCAGATCACGTTAGGTGCCACAAAGATCACACTAGAGAATTCCTCAGCTTCCAAAGCAATGGAAAATGGCGGAAGCTCAATGACCATAAACTTCTACAGACCATGGTTTAATTCAGTCATTATGTAAGAATTACTTAATAACATCAGAGAAAAGATAACGTGATATTGATCCAATTTAAGCATCAAAAATGTTTTGATTCTCTACCGGCTGCATTGTTTGGAACGTTACAAATTTGCATAGAATATGAAAAAAAATGTTGATGGAAGAAGCAAATGGTTATATGTTCCAGTACATGGGGTATATCGCGTGTAATATACAAACGTTGATGACTATACTGGGTCTGTACAAACTTACGGCATGAGTTCCTTGTAACCAGAGAAGCAATATACGACCCACGAACGTAGGATCACAAACGCTTATTTCTGGAGATACAACCGTGCGACGTTGTCGTACAATAGCTGGCGCAATTGTCACATCAAATCCGTTCAGCGTTAAAAAATAAGTTTATTTCCGGCTTGTACAATAACAGAACAGTCCAGACGTGCTAAAGTACATGCTCGAAAAGACCTCCGTTAGATTCCACGCAGGCCTGCACACATCGTTGCATTGACTGGCGAACCCGTTGGAAAATTCCGTGAGTTTTTACGAATGACATCGCAATTGTCCACGATCAACTGGCAATGATTATCAACATCTGATACAGGGGTGGAATAAACAAGGGTTTTCAAGTGGCCCCACAAAAAAGTCTAAGGGATTCATATCCTCGATTATCGGCATACAACGTAACTATGTTCAGTTGACGTGCAAGACAACGTCGCACGGTTGTATCTCCAGAAGGAAGCTTTGTGACCCTATGTTCATGGAACATGTATTGCTTCTCTGGCTACAAGGAACTCATGCTCTAAGTTTGTACAGACCGTTCAGATACATCCTGTGTATGACGAATAAGAAGTAAATAAAATATAAATTTGGAATAGATAGATATTTAATAATTTTATATAATAATATAATGGAATGCTGGAAACACCTCCTCGGCACGGAAACTTAAAACATTATTACGTCATCATACCTAGTCATAATTTATTGCTAATAATTGGTAGAAATGCGATTAAAGATGACTACTGTCCGCACGCCACGAGAAGACTGTTGAGATGCTTAATGTTCTCGTAAGGTGTCGCTGTAGTTGCAGATCAGTCTATAGTTATGAAGGGAGGAAAAGCCCTAAAATCAAGTAGCGCAAAAATGAATTCTGACCGTGTTTTCCAGACAAATGAAAACGTTTGCATGGAGAGGTAAATACCTGAGAAATATGAAAAAATAAGAAAAGAAAACCGTCCTATTATTTACATCGATGAAACATGGTTCTACTGAAATTTGGCTGTTTCTCCCCCAACACTGAATAGATTCATCTGCAACTGCAGCGACACCATACGAGAACATTAAGTAACTCTCGTGGCGTGCGGTCAGTACGAGGCTAACGAGAAATACAGGCTCCTGCACTGAAAAGTCACCTGACCAACCATTAACAATCCAACCTTCATTGTTTCCAACAAAGGAAAAAGCACTGATTGTTAAAATACAAGATGGAAACAATGAACATTACATTGTTAATAGACCTTTCTTTGTCAGGTAACTTTTCAGTGCCGGAGCCAATGACGTATATTAAAGATAGACTCCGAATCCTATTGTTAACAGCGGCAAAAAGTGAAGCAAATTGAGCCATGTTAGTTCTGGGCAGGAGTGAGCCGTGGAGTAATTAGCTGTCTGGCTGCTTTGTTTTTGAAGATTTTGGGCCTGAGGAATAATTGATTCAAAACCATTCCTCAAAGTTAAACTGCGTACAACTGTACAAACAAACAAGAAAAAGGATCAGGAATCATTTTCCACAAAAATAAATCAAAAATACGTAACTAAAATGAAAATACGTAACTGAAAGACCATCGAAACGAAATTGAAATTGAAACCATGATCGAAAAATTGTTTATAAAATATAATAAAATTCTTCAAATACAAAGTAAACGAAAAGATAAACTTATCACTCCGTGATCGGCGTATGAAAGAATTATTAATCAGCTACTCTCGTGTTTAGCCATGTGTTTTGCATCATCTTCACTCACTTTCAGCCATGACAGTTCTGGGCATGGAGCTTCCCAATTTGCTTCAAGTTACAACAATAGGATACGGAGTCTATCTTTAATATACGTCATTGGCCGGAGCCTTTCTCGTTAGCCTCGGAACAGTACTTATGACGTTTTAATAATGCATGCCATTTCCGCGCTCAGGCCTTATCAACGCAATCTAATGATAAGGCCTGTTCACTGAAACACCATACATTGCTACATCATCAGAGGGCGAGATTTAGGGCTTATTATTGGTAGAAATCCCTAATAATAAATCCTAAATTTCGTCCTCAGATGATGATGATATTTCAGTTAACAGGCCTTGTCTTTAGGAGGTGTTGATTTCTACCAATTATAACCGTTGGTACTGGTCACAGGAAGGGAGAGTAGGAGGAGGGAAGTTGAAGACAATATGTAAAGCAAAAAATGGGAGGTATTATGTGTGGGGGGTCATACATTGAAAGGCAATTCTGGTGAAGAGAGGAGTGTTAATTCCGCTACAGAAGAAGAAAGTATTTGTAGAAAAATAAATAAAATGAAAACTGGCATTCAGAAAAAAATACAAATTTGTATACTTAAGTAAGAATCGCTAAATATAAAGGAAGAGAAATGAAAAATTATAAAATGAACGAAAGGAATAGGAAGAATACTATCAAGAATGGATGAAGGTAATAGAATACAAAGGAAAGAATAGTAGATAAAAAAAATAGAACATAAGATTACAAAGACCCGAATGAAATAAAATATCTCTAATATTTCTTCATGCTTGGTTCTACGGTAGACAATATTGAACATGAACATAAAGTAAAAACTTTTAATATTAAAATCGCAGTTATAATAAATGTTGACATGTATTCATTAGGGGCCATCCATAAATGACGTCACACGAGTTTCATGATTTTTGGACCCTTCCCCCGTCTTTGTCACAGATGATCACATTTGTGTGACTCCCCCCTCCCGGTGTGACGTCACATATTTGCAATTTTAAATTTAGAAATTATTAAATTAAAACAGCACTTCCAAAATTATTTTTATATTTCTATTTAAAATTTTTATTCCTAAAATTAAACAATAAATCAAACATTTTAGTAAATTTGCAAAATATAACCAATCAAATGAAAGATTAAAAATTAATCACCTTGTGTACATGGACTTTGAACCCATTCCTTTATATTATTTATAACTGGCATAGCAGTTTCTTCGTTCTAGATTTGGATAATGTTAGGAACATTAGATGTCAACATCTTCTTCATCCAAACATAGTATCGTCATCGTTTATCAAACAAAGAACTTCCCTGGCACGTCTAAAAGGTAAAGCAAGACTCACTGACCTAAAAGTAAAGCCAGCTTGAACTCGCGCGGCCGCTACTTGCTAAAAAGTGATACAAACAAATTTAAACCATTTAATACGAGGATGAATCAAAAAGTAAGATACACTCAGCACCATCATTCGCCGTTTTTAAGGATGTTGCCTGTATGTCTATAATTGCAACTTGTTCACGTGTTTACTGCGTACGTAAGAGTATTCTTGTCATTGCGCAGCAACTGTTTGTACACTCCAAGTTGGAGATTCGCGGAAAAATCCGCTCTTTTTGGGCGAAAGGCTTAAATTGCACTGAAATCCATAAGGAAATTTGCAGTGTCTATGGGGATAATGTGATTTCTCGTCCTGCAATTGTGAAGTGGTGCCAGCAGTTCGAAAATGGGCGCTCAGATTTGATGGACAGCAAGACCATCCACGTCCAACACTCCGAGCACATTGCCCACGTCAATGAGATGATTCTGGACAATCGACGAATCAGAATTAAAGAAATCGCCAGAATGCTTAGCGTTTCTTGTGGGAGTATGCTAACATGGTTGAGAAAGGCCGGAGAGGATTTTTAACCCAGCGGCATGGAAAAGTTAATTTGACGTTCAGACAAGTGCAGTGGCGGCTCGTAAGAATCGGCTTGTAATCGGGGGGGGGGGGGGCTGTATTAATCTATATAAACTAATCGTTATAATCGTTCAGTAAGGGGTCCATAGTGCTGTTTCTATCGATAAAATTCCTGAGTTCACTGATGAAGGATTTGTGAAATCCGAAATGCGCATCTGAGGAAATAAAAAAATTGATGTGGATTAGTGTTTTCGTATTTTTCATTATTTATACCAATATAACAGTTAACAATATTCTTGCTATCTAAAATACGCTGCGTTTACAAATTTAAAAGAGAGCAAAGCTAGAATCCATTTCGGAATCATTATAATTTTTATTTTTTTATTTATTTAGAATTTTATTTAAAATTCTTTAAAACACAAACAATCACGTCAACAATTCATGTGATATTATTATTATTATTATTATTATTATTATTATTATTATTATTAAACGGCTACAATAATACAATACAATACAATACAATACAATACAATAATACAATACAATACAATACAATACAATACAATACAATAATACAATACAATCCACCAGATAAACCGGAGGATGAATCAGTTTGTTGCCCCCCAACAGGCCGAAGCCCAAAGCGGGGTTAATGAAACATATAAAATAAACTAATAAAGAACAGAAGAAAAAAATAATAATAATAATAGTTAAAATAGCTAAAACAGATTAAGAGAATAAATAAATATGAAGATCGCTAGAGTCCGATTGGCTGACGTCCTTAAAATTCTCGAGGTAATTTTTAATTAATTTGTTAATAGGATTAATCCGAGCAATGTGCGAATTCCAACGAATAGCAGGTTTAATAGTATAGCCTCTACGAGTCGCCTTTAATGAGAGAAAATTAAAATCAGAAAATAAAGTAAATACCGCAATTCTGTGATGAAAAACGCTTAATAAAATATTAAAAAGATTGTTACTTATAATGCGGTTTAAGTTAAAATCTTTATATTGATAAGATAGCGAGTTAATGTTTTTCATACCAGTTGCCACAAAGGAATTAAAACTGACACATTTACGTTGGTTTTTGTTCAGGACCTGAAAATTGCCGCCGTACCAAATCCAAACGCAATATAAAATTTTGGGACTAACAAAAGCTTTAAATAAGATACTCAAAGTTCTTGGACTAGAAAAAAAATGTATAGATCGCTTTATCATCCCTATACGTCTAGAGATGTCCAAATATATCTGGTTCATGTGGCTAACAAAAGAGCAATTGTCAGCCAGCATCACACCCAGATCTCTAATAGTGTTAGTTCTAGTGAGTACGGCATTATTAACGTGATAATTATATAAAAACGGAGTTACGGACCGTCCAAACGAGACGACGAAAGATTTTTGAGCGTTTAATTCAAGACCGTTGTCTCTAGCCCATTGGTGTACACGCAACAATGCCTCGTGTAATTCTTTACAGGCATGCCAGCCATTAACAGCATGAAATAATTTAACGTCATCTGCGTACATAAGTATTTTTGATCGAAATGATGCAAGCGCATGCGGAAGGTCCGCAACAAAAATATTGAATAATAATGGACCAAGTGGGGAACCTTGCGGTACCCCACTTTTGATGGGAAATATACAACCAGGCTGATCAAGAAATCGTATTTTAAAACTTCTTGCCTTTAACTCCAAGGCAATATCAGAGAACCCGATATGTTTTAACTTAGCAATCAACAAGGAAATATTTACCTTGTCGAACGCCTTGGAAAAGTCCAGAAAAAGAGCATCAACCTGTATCCTATTATCCAAGTGACGAGTTACGTAATGTAAGAAAGTCGCGAGATTCGATTGTGTGCTTCTATTCGCACGGAAGCCATGCTGTGCATCAGGAATATATGGTTCAACATGTTGTGAGACTTGATCCGATACAAGTGTCTCTAGAAGTTTAGCTGGAAAAGAGATCAAAGTAATTGGTCTATATGCTTTTTGCGTTGACGCTTCAGTTTTCTTCGGAATGGGATGAACAGTCACCTTTTTCCAAGCAGTGGGATAACGGCCGAAAGTCAGAGAAGTATTAAATAGATGCGTAAAAGGCAAAATCAAGGCAGTTAAACAGCCCTTAAATATAAAATCAGGAATATTAGGAGACGTGCAGGCTTTAGACGCGGATAATTTTTTAGCTCGTTCCATAACTTGCTCCGCAGACACTGTATTAAACCGAAAAGGGACATTGATATGCTTCCAGCAGTCAGTAAGAGTGGCTACATCCGCCCTTAAAATAGTATCATTATCCGCAGAAGAAGCAAAAGACATGCCCAAATGAAAACGCTCATCGTTGTTGAACTGCGCTGACTTACGTTTGTTCAGATTAAGACATTTACGAGAAATGTCCCAGAAGGACTTCGGATTTGTACAGATCTGATCCTCGAGATTACTAAAATAACATTGCCGATCAGAAATCCATTTACTCTTGAAAAGCCTTCTGGCTTTATTAAATTCCATATAGTCATAATTGAACTCCGAAATTTTAGATCTTTTATGCCAATATTGTTTGATACGCCAGGCATTTTTAGTATGGTCTGATATCCAGACAGGGAAAGTAGGATATTTCCTGTGCCTGTCACTGCGTTTGTAAGCTTTGGAAGTTTTCGTATGGACTGGAATATTATTATGAATCGCTGACCTGATCGTTGAGGTGATATACTCCCCAATAAAATCAACGTCATCAGACGCCAAAGCTCGATGGAAATCACTATTTAATATTGTATAATAGAGATTCAGATAATCTCCAAGATGAAAATAATAATCCGACTCCCTAGGAAGGAATTGTATCTCACAAGTCACTTGCAGATGCAAAAGCAAGGGCGGATGATAGTCGTCTGGTATAACCAGAGCAGTGTCTGCTTTGGTAACGGAAAGATCAATGTTCGTACAGATTTTGTCTAAGTTACCGCCATGCCTGTTACGTATTGGATTGGCGCTAACAAAGTCCATCTCACTTAACCAGCTGTTAACAATCAGATTTCTCTGATAGCAGTAATATGATTGATGACTCTGTTCCCAACCGTCGGAGAAATTAAAATCTCCGACGATAATGCAATCTGAGTGAGTTCGAAAAAGATAATCGGAAATTTCCTCGAGGAGTGTTTCAAAGTCATTGTTGCGTAACGTCGGCGGAATATAAACATTTACAATAGCAAGCGAAGACGATCGACCCGACGAACCATGATAAAAAATTTCGATGGCAATTAGATCCACTTGCTCAACAGTCGTAGCTAATCTGCATTTATTCACCTTTAGCCTCTTAGGTACAGCAATCAACACACCACCGCCACGATTCTTAGTGGTGCGATCGCTCCTAAACACTGTATAGTTATCTCCAAATAAGGTAAAATCCGCGATGGACTCGTTTAACCAAGTCTCAGTTAGACAGTATAAAGATTCCTGATTAGAATTAACAAAATCAAAAATTTGTGCTAGTTTTGTGCGTAAGCCGCGCACATTTTGATAATATATGCCGCTAACCATCTTGAATAGTAACAGCCTCCTCCAGGCTAGAATCAGCCGTCTTGGCATGCAACACGTGTGCTTGATTCTCCGAAGCTGAGTTAACACCTTTGGACGAATCAATTTGATTAGCATGTAGCTTACCAATAAACGACGACAGAAGCACTCCCTCCGGCCAAATGGAGGGATCAAACAATAAATTAAAGCCACACTCACTAAGAAACGGCACAAATAAAGAATATGTCTGAAATTTCGTTTTAAGCTTGATACAATTGCTTAAAACCAGTGAAGAAAAGAGGCCAGAAATAAAATCGGAAAGTTGTTTAACAGTAATATCTGGCTGCAA
The DNA here is from genome assembly GCA_023313115.1 of Rhysida immarginata. Taxonomy (NCBI): domain Eukaryota; kingdom Metazoa; phylum Arthropoda; class Chilopoda; order Scolopendromorpha; family Scolopendridae; genus Rhysida; species Rhysida immarginata. The sequence continues at coordinate 27,816 of JAHWFO010093824.1, forward strand.
TCGAGTAACAAATAATCTTTTATCTTTTGCGTTGACATTACGGGCTTTGATTAAATTTCCATTCGCTGAGTTAGAACCGATCAAAAAAGATTTAAATCGAGCACTCGTCCGCCTAGACGGCGGCAGTGATGAGGCATCAATAACTTGACTTTCGTCTGTCTGCAATGTCTGCTTATTATCGTCATGTATTGAAGAGCTATCGCGGGTAAAAGTTTTAGTAACCACATCCGCATAATTAAGGCGCGCACGTGAAGCACACGAGGTTTTATTCGAATCTAACGCACCTATAATTCTATCTAACTTCCTGTTAATTTCTCTATTTTCATTTTGAATTTTATTTGCTAACGTAATAAATTCAGATACTGACTTAATTAACTCCTGTATAGCTGTTAAAACTTGATCAAGATTTGACTTATCTGAATTGGTCGAGACGTGTGAAAAGCTAAGACTTTGTTCAAGAGCTTCAGAAATAACATTATCGACTTTGCCAACGCAGTTGAAGCAACGCCATGATGACTTGACTCGTTAAACGTCTTCTTTATTTACGTTGCCACATTTTGCATGATAAAGAAAATGACAAACTCCTGTGCAGGCGAGATACGGTTGACGCCCATAAATAGAATTATTGCAGGCAGGACAAACACCTATGGTTCCCTGCTTGCCTTTTTTCTTATCCTTTGACATAAGAGAAGAGCGAGGTGAACGACCAACCGCCACTTAACGCCACCTGCCGACCTAATAATAATAATAATAGGTTAACTTATGTTAAATAGTGACCTTTTATATTTTACAAATATTTAATAGAATTTATCTTTTCGTTCATTTCTTTAAATAAGTATTATTAAATAGCAACACTATTTAAATATAGTACTAATTTAAATACTATTAAAGCTATTATTATTTAGAAAAAAAATCCCCACAATATTTTCCTTCGATAAGCACAACACGTGCTCGCAACAAGAAAAATTTTGTTAGGTCAATTAAATATAATTTGCCGCGATTTGATTGGTCACTGAAAATACTGAAAAACCAACCCCTTAGCAACGTCATTTGAGGCTGCGAAGATTGCAGCTTAAAATCCATGTCAATCCCGCGTTATCCCCAATACTATAAAAAGTATGAACAGGCTATTAAAACTGGTTATTTTGTTGTAAATTGTTAACTATAAATAATAGTAAGTAAAATATTTTAAAGCAGATAGGTTTACTGCATAATACATAAATAATTCCAGGAACTATATTTCAGATGCGCATGGACACTGGTCTTCACGCTGTTTCTAGTTCATTCCTTCATTGAGATTGAGTGTTTAGGTTCGGGCTGAATTGAATGCAGCCCCAATGTTGCGTATCTAACACTTACTATTGCAAAATACAACCGTAGTTACAAAATTTGCTTTCGAATGGTACTATATCACAAACAAGAATATAATGGTTTTTAGAGAAATGTATAAAAAAATTAAGAACAGCGAGAATAAGATGTAACCTTCATTTTAAGCTGGAGGGGCTGCAGCCATGCAGCCCCTATGAACGAGCTGCCACTGGACAAGTGTTTACAATTGTTCGGTGATTTATGTATAATCATAATGTGAAATAAATGGTGGAAGTTTCCTCAGAATGTGTGAATGTGATCAAATAAAACCGGAGAACCCACGATTCCACAACGAGACTTTATATGCACGGATGCACATTTCGACGGCCAAGCCGTCTTTGTCAGCGTGATACAAGATGATCAGAAGCCTGTTCTGATGTAGTAACAATCGACAATCGAACGGTGAAGTGTACATTTCTTCAGGTGGGACGAAAGCAGTGCTTTCGCGAAGCTCACCCTACCAGAATAAATTCCTCATGAAATACACTGAAATAGGCAAGAAGCCTGACTAACCCCAGAGGTCTTCCACATTATGAAAAAATAATAAGATTGACGATTGTCAGAAGATTGGGAGAGGGGGCGAGGGGTGGTATCACATCTTCCAATTGACGTAGTAATATCGACAATTTCAATCGAACATTAAAGTGTACATTTGTTCAGATAGGATGAAAGCAGCGCTTTCCCAAAGCACATTGAACCAGAATAAACTCCAAATGAAATACACTGAGATAGTCAAGAAGCCTTACCAACCCAAGCGGTTTTCCATATTATACATAAAAGAAAATAAGATTGACAGAAAGAAAATAGAACATAGAAAATAGAACTATTGATGTAGTAACAGGTAACACGGGATTTTCATAGCAAGGGATTATACCAATTAACCAATCTAAGTAAAACAGTTATATAATAACTAATCAGGAGACAAAGGTTTTAGAGAGAACAAAAAAAAATATCGGTCGTTTATAGTAGCTACAAGTCGTTAATAGAGTCACAATTACGATTATAGTGCTTAGAGTTTTTTTGAGAATCTAAGTGTCGTTTATTGTAGCCATTGCTTGAAATTCTTTCTTCCTTGTTAAATGTTTTTTGAGGTGTAGCCAGTCTGAAACGTTTAGAGGACCATTATCTCTGTTTAGTAACTTCTCTTTTTCTTCACTGGCTATTTCGAGGGATTCCAGAAAGTTCAATATTCTTGGGTTACTTGTGCTGTATAAGATTTGGAAGTCCTTCTTGTCGAAAGTGCGTTTCTGATCCAGTATGTGGTCGGTGAATCTGGAAATAGCGAATCTCCCATTTCTGACGCTAGCCAAATGTTCTCCAATTCGGGTTTTGATGTATGTTTGCGTCTCACCGTAAGAGACTTGCGATAAATTCTCGTGATGGAATCGTGGTTTCTCCGGTTTTATTTAGTCGTTGTTGGTCTACAGTTTCTGGCAATTCTCCCTTTTGGTGTGCATGAGACCTTTACTTACATCTGTTTTTACTGTTTCAGAGTGTAAATTACTTTCTGGTTCACACGCGTATTATTATATTGATAGAGTTGGTAATATTTTAAAGTTTTTCGTTAGAGTTGAAATTTAAAGTTTTAATATTTTAGATTTATACATGTCATGTCACGATGCTTATGACTCGTCCCCCCCGTTATTACACGATGTCACACTTTGTTGACCCCCTCCCTCCCCCTTAACGTGTGACGTAATTTATGGATGGCCCCTTAGTATACAGAGTCTGCCAAAAATGTATATACATGTACATCTCAGTAATAGAAAAACTATAAAAAAGTTGTAACACTAAATTCATACAGGAATCAAGCGATGAAGAAAGTCCTCTTTGACTTCTATAACTACAACCGGTGTTCAAAGTGATTATCATAAGCGTTGACATACTTTTGAATACGGCGAACTGTTGCTCCTATGCATTTTCCTAGCAACTTCTTATCAAGTAATCATCGTCTTCCAGGGCCGTACACAGAAATTTTTTCCGGGGGGGGGGGGGGGGCGCTGAGGGGGGCTGCCCAATCCTTCCCCATGTAATAGATTTAATTGACATGGTGGCCAATTTCGAGTGGGGATGGCTGCATTCCCATCTTTTAATAATATTCGGATGCAACTTTCGATTTTGCTGTTACGGAAAAATTATAGATCACATACTCACTAGTATAGTGTGTATACATTTTTGTTGAACTCTATACTGATCCGATTCAAATATTAAAAAAATATCCATACTGAACGAGCTTCAATGTTTGAGACGTTGAAATTCATTCTGTTTAGCGATAGAGAGTCAACAAACTTCTGTCGCTCAGTTGGCCATCGTCCAGTAATCCAGCGCCCATGTATCCGTCGCCTGGTTGTTCCTCGGCCAGTTGTCGCGTAGCCTTCAGTTCGTAGTAAGCTTAATGAACATGGCAGCATCGCTCGCTTCAACGTCTGTTATGATAATTCAATAAAAAGAAAAGAAGTTTGAAGCACGGACGACGTTCGAACCCTAATTACAGTTTGGGAGGACATCATTACATGCAGACACAAATGAAAACTACTTCATTTAGTACGTATGTACAGTCGACTGAGGCAGTTCATTCATGGAATGGGAGGATAGCTTTTCTTGTTTAGCTTTGATTGAGATAGCTGAAGCAATTTTTGTTAATAAACAATGAAAAATTTAAATGAATAAATGATGAAATAAATTTACGAGGGGCGATCAAAAAGTGATGTCGCGTATTTATTTCTTCTCTAAAATCGTGACCGGGGTAAAAAACACATGTACCCAATAGAACAATGTAGGTACATTCGATAGAACAATGTAGTGTAGCTTAGTGGTTAGAGCATCGGGGCGTATACCCGAAGGTCCCTGGTTCGAGTCCAGGCCATGGAATTTTCTTTACTATTTCTCTCTATTTATTAATTAATTTCGAAGGTAATGGCGTGATAAAATCCTCCAAAGACCATTTTCCAATTATTTTTATTTTTCCACATAATCTCCAAGCCGATTGAGGCGACGATCCCAGCGGTGGACAAGTTTTTCCACGACCTGTCGATAAAAGTCGTCCGGTTGAGCGGTTGCGAATTGCCGATTTCACCTCGCCATCGTCGCGGAAATGTTGACCGGTCATGTGTAGTCACTGGGAGCGAGGTCACAACTTTGAAAAAAAAAGCACATTGAATCTGTATTTATTAACGATTTAGACTTTGAAGAAAAATTTTGGTGATCTTTGTTTTTAAGTGAAAGACTTTGAAGTAAAAAAAATTTTGTCAAGCTATTCAATCGTACCACTGGGCTGCTAAGCAATTCATTACAACAAAAAATAATGAAATAAAAAAATAAAAATTTCGTAATAGATCGGGAAACTTGGCAGTAAATTTATTCAACTGCAAATTAGTTGAATATTTGAAAAATAATTTCGGCTTACAAATTGTTAACAAATTATTTCATTTTTCGGACGGTTCTCATTACTAAAATAAGTCAAACTTCATCAATTTGCTTTATCATAAAGATCATGATGTAGAAACTGAGTGGAACCTAACCGCTACTTCGCATGGTAAACGGGTTCGGAAGTACTGTCAAAAGTAGTATGCAGCGTGTTAATGGACGGCCAATGACTTCGTCGAAAGATCAATAGTTGTGGGCTAAATCATTTTTTTAAAAATATAGACTTCGAATTTTGTACTGAGAACCAGCACTCTCAAAAAAATAAAATATTTTATTAACATTTTGTAAGCTGAAATTATTTTTCAAATCATCATCCACTAATTTGCAATTGAATGAATTTACTACTACAGGATCATGTTGTAAGTTTTCCGACGCTATTATGAATTTTTATTTTTTTATTTTATTATTTTTGTTGTAACAAATTGCTTAAGGATGAAGAATTACTTGCTTAGCAGCCTAGTGGTACGATTAAATTGCTTCACATAAAACGATGGCATTCACGTATACACAAAGATTACCTACATTTTTTTTCAATTTCTAAATCGTTAATAAATACAGATTCAATGTGCTTTTTCAAAATTGTTGAAGTCGATTGAGAACATTAAAAAAAATTCATTTTTTTTATAAAAAATTTATTTCTTTTACACAAAAATTTTTTATTCTCATTCTTTTATGTTTTATTTGTTATGAAATATATGTTTTTTACTTGTTATATTTAAAATTTCAAAGAGATTTGAATAAAATTAGCTTGCCATAAGACGATTTAAACAACAAATACCAAAAAATGTATTTGTTTATAACTTTTACTAATTTATTTTTTAATTCTTTCATGAAAATACTTGATTCGAAATGATTAGCGCACAATTTGCAGTTACTGTACAAATACTGGGGGCTATTATTCAATAACTTCTGTCGTCTCCAATTTAAAACATATCGCTTAGGCCTACTGCTGAGAGATTTAACAAAAACATTTGATTAATAGAATGATGCATCCATAATATCATACGAATTTTATACCCAATTCCGTGTATATCTTTTTTTCTATCAACATGTTACCTCTCTTCGTCTTTACGATTAGGGAAACAAAAAAAAAAGATAATTCTGCTTGTTTTCCTTTATTATTAGAGCAATTCAACGCCAAGCAACGATGGGAACGTATTACCTACCCATATTGAGGAGAATATTATCACTTGTATATTATCTGCTGCCCAGCGAGAAATCAAATTTCCGGGCAATCCGGCATTTGTCAAAGCGCAAACATTTGAAGAATATACACAAATCTATGGGAAAACGTCGTCTGCTAGCCTGATGGAGATACACGACCGCCATGGGAAAATCGCGCATGCGCAAACCAAACTTTTTATCAGTCGAACGCGAGAGTTGTTCGACTTGTTTTCATTAGCCTATGGTAGCATTCTCTGTTCTGAAAAACCCGCGCTTAAACGCTTTTTCCCTTTTTCTCCGTTCTGCGCAGTTTCCTGCTCTTCCTGTTTCCTATTCCCTGCCTTATTTAAGTTCCCTTCACGTGTTTTTATATCAACAGATGGCGCCACAATATTTCTTCCCTTGCTTGTGAGCTCAATAGCCGAGGGAATCCAGAGTGGAGGGGTCTGAAAATTCGCTACTTTCAGTGAATATAGAGGGCGCTGCTAATTTTGAAAAATTCATCAAAATGCTTTGAATCCGTTTTCCATTAACATGCTTTGAATATTACACTGTGTGATATTTTTCTGTATGATGGTATATTTTTCAAGTGGTCGATGTGACAAGCAGCTGTTAGGAATAGCACTTGATTTCAACTTTCGTTTTAATGCTGACATACCTAAAAAATTTTATTTCTTAGTTGGAAAGTTATTTGTCGATTAAATATGAAAAAGTAGATTCAAAATGAAAATTCTTCCCAATAATAAAGGATCTAATTTTTTGCTTATTAATGACCCACAAACAAAATAAAGTTATCAAAAGTAATGCAGTTAACAATGATAGTGATTTTACCGAAAAATAACGTGCATGTAAACGTATTGTACGTGAAACAAACTTCAAAAAGCAAATTTTGAATATTTTATGGCATATAACAACTTATACAGTGATTTTTATATCGATAAGTAAGGAATGGGATAAACATAACGAAATTATAGATAACTTCATTACAGTTTGCGATTGTTATATGTCACATAGTCTTTATTCTCATTTTACTAATTTAGTTTTTGTTAATATTTAAGTGTTAACATAATTTTTACCACCAACGAATTTTTACTTGTATTTTGTTATATTGTCGCACCCGCTGGGGCCTAACTCGGCGGTCAGTGACCATACTGGTCCCAACTGGGCGTAGTTTTATCTTAACTTTATTAAATAAATAAATAAATAAATAAATAAATAAATAAATATTGTTTCATTTTATTAGTAGTGCATGTTAAAATATGTAAATATTTTCCATCTTTTACCCTACCATTGCTAATTTCTGCTTACAAGGTGGTGATGGAAAAAAATTGTGTTGATACTCATTGTATCTGTGGCTTTTTCCCCCATTGTAAGTTTTAGTTCCCAACTTTTTCTAAACGCTTTATTTTTTGGGAAAAAAATATAATCTTAACTGCATGTGACATCGTTTTTGATTTGCAGCCTTAAACACGGCAGTATTTGTTACTTTTACTTGTATATTTCTAGTTTTATTTTGATTTTACTTATTATTTATTAGTTATTTTGTTAATTGTTAATTATTATTTTATTTTTCATTTTTATTTAATAACTATTCTTTACTTTTTCCTTTCATTTCTTTAGCTACAACGTGTTGAGCCTTATTTAAACTAAGGCGAATCCTACTTAGTTGAACAGTTAATGCCACAAGGCGGCGCCACCAAAACTGAAAGTAACGAATACCCTGAATTATAGTGGCTAGAAGAATAGTGTGGCAGCGGCTACTACTCGCAATGCTACGCGGTTGATTCCCGATTTGATGATAGTAGCGGTGGCGCTGTAATCGACATAGATGCGAGTTACGCGAGAGATCAGATAGGGTGACGGAGGTTTTCTTCAGCTACATTACTGATGAGTTAAGTTTATTTATAAAAATTTATTATATTTTTAAGTAATTGTCTTCAACAATACTTGAGGATACTCTTTAACGTTAAAATAAATGAAAAAAAAATCTGCTGTTTTAAATAAGTTGAAATAAAAGATCAGAGATGGATGAAGGTATCCATCCCTAATAAGATAAAGCATGGAATATGAGCCCTTCCGAGCCAGAGGAATTAAATTTTGAGTAATTAAGCATTAAACATCTGCTAAATTAAGTATAATAAATTTAGACATAAATCTAATAATATAATGCTGTACACAACTGGCCACCTCACAAATGATAGAAAATGGATTTTTATAGATATTTCAAAAGAAACTAAAAAATTAAAGAAATGAGGCGTTCACCCCTCTAGTTCGAACTGTCTCATATGTGAAATGCACAATATTGAAAATTATATAGATATACAAAGAGAATGTCTTTTTTCATATAAAATTCATTTATCACACGATTAACAACGAACTTACTTTTTTTGATGATAATAAATTTAAATATCAGGTATTTTAGGTTAATACGTTTGAAAAAAAAATTCATATTATTTAAAAAAAAAGTAAGATATATATAGTACTGGCCAAAAATTCGGACTATCGAAAATATTTATCAAAATGTTGGTTTATATCAAAACGATAATGTACATGTGCATGTCAAGAGTCAATAACATAATGAGCAATAAGGGTGGTCATAACTTCGGACCATCAACGCATACAATGTAATGACTGCAAAAAAAATCAATCATCAAGAAACAATATAGTCAGTAATATTGAATTTGAACACCTTCTGCTTTTATAATATCAAGTAAACGACCAGACATAGAATTAAACAGATGTTTTTATTACATTTGGGTTCGTATTTTAATTTGAATACGAGGTATATTCAGAAAGTAAGTTCCGTTAGGTAATAAAAACAGAACTACTATATATTATTGATGAAAAATAGAAAAAACAATTTCACAGCCCAGATTCGAACCAGGAACCTTCGGCTCATGATGCCGACGCGATAACCAATTGCGCCACTGCGAACATGAAAGCATTATGATTTTTACATGTCCCTTGGGCTTGGTTGGAGCAGTTACCTAATACGCAGGCTTCCTGGTTCGAATCCAGGCTGCAGGAATTTTCTTTCCTATTATTCAACAATCATTTAACATCTGAGGTAAGATGATATCATTAAACAAAACCTCACGGACCTATCTTGAGCTATACTATACAGGGTGAGTCAAAAATCTGTACCCCCCCCCCCATCTATCTTGGACACAAATGTAGTTATGCAAATTCCAATAAAGGGAGTGAATAGGAAATTGAAGGTGCTCTTACTATATGCTAAAGATAAGCTTTTTAAATTAATTTGTATTCTTGAAGAGAAATGTACCTTAACTTTCAGCTTAAATGAAATCCATAGAGATACGTTTTCAGATATAATTTTATCTTTAAGAAATACTATTAAATCAGAATTCCTTATTGGATGTGAGGAGCACAGAGGTTTAATTACTCACAAAATTATACAGTTCTATATAATCATGCGATTGCATTTCTTTGTAAAAGGAATCAATAATTCAAAATCGATAAAACGGGAAAAATGAAATTAATAAAGCTACATAGATGTAAATAAAAGGTACAGTAAAATTGTTATATAATAAATTTGTATTTAAAGCTGCTTTGGTTGCATTTTATTATTTAAAAATAAGGAATTTTTAAAAATTATTCTGATTTTCTTGGATTTTAAATAAAGAAAAAGTACATAAGAAATATAAACAGTAAAGTGGTTTTTGAAATTTTATAATGCAACAGTAAGAGGGGAGGGCTGCTATTTTATTGCAAAACTAAAATCAGATGAAGAAATCGAAAATAAATAAAGAAAATAATTTAGTGTGAAACGGTCGTATATTACTCTATTAAATTTTTAATATCAAAGATAACTGAAAAGGAATAAAATCATTTGAAATTAAAAAATACTGCAAAATCATCTGTAAATTAAAAGCAAAGAAGGGGGGGGGGGTCGAAATATTATTAAAATGATATATTATTTATGTTCTGGAATGAAAATGAAATAATAAATCAAATTTATTAATTTTACGAAGAAATTAATGGGGCCTTATGGATGTAAAGCTCTGGTTGCTTAACTACTACGTTGATGTAGCTGCCATCTGGCGGCATCATCATTCGAGGAATCAGATTTAAACGCTCGCTGCCACACTATTCTTCTAGCCACTATACCCTGAATCTTTGACAAAGGTAAAATGAATCTCTGCGAATCTCACCGAATGTGTTCTGAATCCCATGTTTCTGAATCCTGAATCTGACTTCTCTCGAACGAGATTCTCGTAAAAACGAGACGAGAAAACAGTTCCCTCTTTTGCGCTATGGGAGCGATTCACTCTGTGAAAATCGAGTTGATGCCTGGTTAAGCCTTTCCGTATCCGTTCATTTGTTCATTCTTGTGCCGTGAATGTGGCTGTGAAGATATGTTGACAAGATCTGCAAAGCAAAGTGTTTAATGAGTTTCACAAAACAACTGCAACCATCTTTCAGGATTTGTGTGAGAAGGAGTCCTCTTGTCGTGTGAACTTTTGCACTGCATCTCAAACGGGCCGCTTCGAACATCTTTTGCAACGTTGACGCAATTAATGCGATAGTTTTGTCATATTGTAACGTAACTGTACATTGGAGGAATGTGGGGTTTAAATGAGGTAGCAAAGATGGCATTTGAAGAATTAGTTTAATTGAAATTCTCAAGGTAACCAAAAATATTCAAATTAACAAAATACAAATAAACCTTAGATGCTTCTGCGCGATACTAAGTGATTACAATAACTGCATAAAACAATTAAGATTAAGTTGAATAATAAACAGAATTTCTCGTAGGACTTCCAAAGTTTTAAAGAAATGGAAATTATACAATAACAGAGATTCATCAACTGTCCTCGTCTAAGAATTATTGACCTAGAAATTTGACGTCAGTTGAATTCAACATGTGAGGCCTTAGCCTATTAATTCAATTTAATTTAAAGTCAGTAATAAAAGATAATACCCAGAAACGGAGACTCAGCAACCATCCTGGTCTAAGAACTATTAAACCAGAAAATTTAACGTTAATAGTAATTAACATCTGAGGCCTTAGCCCACCAATCTAGTTTAATTTAACATGCAATAAAGAAAGGATAATACACGGGAACGGAGACTCAGCTACCGTCCTAGCCTGCCTTACTTTTCAAACCCGCTTATCCGTTAGACTACGTTCGCACTGCGAAACTAGTTACAAATAGAACTAGTTTCTTTTCTGGTTTCAGGTGAACCAGTTCTAATTGAACACTAGTTTTATCATCCTCCTGTTCGAACTGGAAATCCTGTTTAGAGGTAGAAATCCAGTTCCAGACACAACAAATAGAGCGTGCCCTGGAATGATTAATGCTTCTTCATCGTTATTTAAAGATGGCGCTTTTTGTTTTCCAAATTTAGTTTCGCCATCTTTCCACTTTTCTTGATTTGTTTGATATTGAGAACACTGTTGTTCGGTAGCCATTGTGTATTTTTAATCCGTGATCGTATCGCTATTCGTGAAGACTTATGGGAAAACTACCCAGAAGTCTTTGCATGAACAAGCACTCTCCAGCCCCAGATCCAGTTTGAGAAACTGAGGTTGGAAACCCCAGTTCCAGAGCCGAAAGAACTAGTTCTTCTTACACCCAGTTTTGTTCGCACTTCACTGATAAAACTAGTACTTCTGATAGAACTAGTTTCTTTTGGCTAGTGCGAACGAGCCTTTAGGGTCGCGGAGGCAGCAGCCCTATGGAGGATTTCCAGCGATCGCGATCTTCCGCCATCAGGTGCATGTCCTCCCTGGTAAAACCCAAGCGACTCAAACCCAGATTCTCCTTGTAGTCTACCCACCTGGTTCTAGGAGGATCCCTTCTTGGTCTCTTACCCACCGGCTTGGAAAAAAGCAACTGCCTAGGCAGACCAGTTTGCGGCATCCGTATCACGTGGCCATACCAGCGCAACTGAGATCTCTCAATGCGGAGAAGTAGCGGCTTAACACCTAAAGACTCCCTTAATGTGTGCTGTGCACTCTATCTAGTAGGGTAACACCTGCCACACCTTTCAGAAATCTCATTTCGGCCGCTTGTACCCGCGATCGCACTCTTTCGGTCATTACCCAAACCTCATGACCATAGGTGAGAATGGGGACAAAGATAGATTTGAAGACGGAGAGTTTGGCTTTGTTACCCAGCTCGCGTTTCGTTACCACGGATCGCCACGGTTCGCGTCCGACACAGCTTGCTGCACCGATCCGAGCATCCGATTCTTTCTCCTGCCGTCCATCACTCGTGAATGCAATCCCGAGATACTTGGATTTCTCCACCTGTATCAATGAGGCTCCCCTAACATGGAGAGCGTACTGAGCAGGTTGTCTTGAAAGGACCAGAATTTCAGTTTTAGCCACACTGATCTTCATCCCAGCTTCTTCATATTTGGCTGCAAACCGGTCTAGTGCATGCTGAAGGTTCGTGCGAGAAGACCCAAGGAGGATAAGGTCGTCAGCAAAGAGCAACCTCTCCTCCAGGCAGTCACCCACACAAACACGCTCATCGCCTCGGCTGCCCCTGTCTAGTCAGTCCATAAAGATAATGAACAAGAGGGGCAAAAGTACGCACCCTTGGTGGAGTCCAACACCCACGGTGAACGATCTTGACTTAATGCCATTTATCCGGACACACAACTCAGGGCTTTCGTACAGAGACATGATAGCAACCAGTAATTGCCCATCCACTCCATACTCTTGCATCATCTGCCAGGACTTCTCCCGAGGAACTCTGTCATATGCTTTTTCGAGGTCTACAAAGCAAGCGTAGACCTCTTTTGCATACTCCCAGGATTTCTCAAAGATTTGTCTTAAAGCAAAGATGTGATCCGTCGTGCTTCGGCCAGGTCGGAAACCACACTGCTTCCCCAACAGTTTGGAGTCGACTATTTCCCGACTTCTCTTTTCCAGACACTTTCCCAGGAATGCTGATCAAAGAGATGCCTCGATAGTTGTTGTAATCCCACTGATCTCCCTTTTTGAAGATAGGGATCACAATTCCTGTCTGCCATTGCTTAGGGGCCTGTCTAGATATCCAAGCAACCTGACACACTCGAGTCAGCCACAGGATACCATCCTGATTTAAGGCCTTTAACATCTCGGACCGGATTTCATCATCACCTGCAGATCTGCCAGTCTTCAGGGACTTAATTGCCCATCTGACTTCTGCTTCAGTGATACTACCGTGACTATTCTCCGCTCCAAGGTGCACCTCATGTGCCTCAGTTGTTGCTGTCACCGGATTAAGAGTAGATGCAAAATATTCCTTCCACCTATGCAACACGCTATCCTCCGTTTTCAGAAGCCTCCCATCTGAACTCTTAATAGTTTGTGATGAAAGAGACTTCTTTCCACGGAGGCGGCGCACGGTCTGCCAGATTACCATTTTTGCCGAACCATAGTCGGCCTCCAATTTCTTCCCGAACTTCTCCCAGGTCTTGGCTTTAGCTGTTGATACTGTCTTTGCTGCTGCTTTTCGCTCGATTCAAAGTTGACTTATTTGCCAGCCATAGCAAATAGGCTTCCTTCTTTGCCTTGACAACTTCTTGGACTTCACCGTTCCACCATGCAGTCCTTTTCTCACCGCCCTGCGCCACAGTCAGCCGCTTACGACCATAGCACAGTGCAGCCGAAGTAATCACAGCAGTTTTAAACAACTGCCACTCCTCTTCAACAGTACCATGATCACTGGGTAGTTCTTTGAAACTTGAAGATATGTTATCTGCAAAGGTCTTCCTCACAGCTCTATCCTCCAATGCCTCCCATTTGATGCGCCAAGTTTGTCTGAACCTAGTATTTCGCATGGTTTGCATGGGTTCAGGAACCGCAAAGTGCAGACAACAAGGTGGTGATCAGTTGATAGTTCTGTCCCTCTTCTCACACGAGTATCCAACACTGATCGGAGTAAGTCGGCTGAAACGATTACAAAATCAATCAGTGACTTCTGGTCCATTGCATCCCTGTACCAGGTATACTTATGGACATCACCGTGCTGGAAGAAGGTGTTTGTTATGGAAAGTCCATTGTTGCAACAGAAATCCAACAAGCACCTCCCATTTGCATTTAAATCGGGGTCACCATTCCTCCCAATCACGCCTTTCCACGTTTGGTCATCAGCCCCTACGTGTACATTGAAGTCGCCCACCAGGATGACAGAATCTGCACTCCCTCTCCTGCTAAGAGCAGCATCAACTTCATCTAGAAAAAGTGGGTACTCTGTGACTGCATTCGGAGCATATGCAACGAATGGAGAGAGAGACCGTTTCCCTATCTGAAGCCTCAGGAGACACAGTCTTCCACCTAAGGGGGTCCAATCTGCAACATAATCTGCCAGTCGGGGACTTGTGAGTATCCCCACTCCCGCCTGGGCAGTCATGTTAGGGTTGACACCAGAGTAGAAAAGCTTCCACCCTCCTTTTTAAGTCCACAGTTCCAGAACCCGGACGTTTCGTAGAGGTAATACCTATGATATCCAGTCGATACCGTTTGGCTTCCTCCACTAACTCTGATTCCTTTCCTGTCATGGAGAATACGTTCCAAGTGCCGATTGACAGCACCCGATCCCGTTGTCACTTTACCCGTTTCTCCTCCTGGGTAAAGGCATGCGCTGCCCCCGACCGTTTCCCCAAGCGCATAGCGAGTGCACTGGTGGGGCTTCTCGGAGGCATTGCTCCGAGATAACAGCTGGGAGACTGTCGACTATTTTTCGAACGAGAGCCTCTGCCTAACTGCCGAACGCGGGTGACTTTAACCTGCGCCACACGCGATGCAGTATGAATTATCTCAGTCGTCGACATCAAGAGATATATGTTAGTTTGGATACTCTTCGTCTGCCGAATATTAATCCAAAAGTTTAGCATTAACAGCAAGAAACATAAGAGGCTTTCGCCTAATAGATTTAATTACAAGATATTTCAAAGTATCCGTATAAAATGTATATCTTTGCATAAATGTATATCTTGCAATATTCTCCTATACTTCTGCGGACATCTGAAGTTCTCTACTGCACAACGGCCAACCCGTCGTGTAACCCTTTTGGCGGGAGGATTACTGGAACCCGAATGGCTAAATTGTCTTCTCTGAAGAGCGACGCAATGGGATGCACTATCAGAACAAAACAAAAATAAATGAACATTAATTAAATTGCTATGTGATACGCGCGCCTTACGGACTACGCCAGTTAATGCGTCTAGCAATATTAATGACAATATCCAGACAATGTTCAGAATCCTAGCACTATCCAACGTTAGCTCCAAAGAAGGCTCAGCTTCGTAAGTAAGATTAAGAGCTTCGCAACGCGCTACGCAATGTTCACCGGTGATATGCGCGCATACGCTGCTACCTCTTTTGCTCAGGAATTTTTCCTGTTCCAACGCTGTAACGAAAAGCAACTCGTCCTTGCTTAACGTTTCATCTCCTTGGTTTACGCCTTCGCCGACTTCTTTGGTCTGTCCTCGCAAACAGAGCTCGGCCACGGGCGACTGCTACCTATTCTTTAGAGACCCGTCATCTTCAACCACTGAGAGCGCAGGAAGCTTAGCATGCAAGCCTAACACCGTATTATCGCAGTCCTGTTCGTCCTCCAACTCCTCCGGCTTCTTTCCCGAACCAATATTATGCTCGGTCTTTGTGACAGCTGAGGACGTTGGATTTTCGGCAGCCCTGCCTAACGATGTATTGTCGCCCACCACCTTCAAACCTCCAGCTCTGCTTCCTCGAACGGGTGTCTCATCACCCTTCAACTGTCCTTCCCCTTAAATTAAATATAGAAACCTTTTAGCTTTGTTTTTGGAAATTACGAAGGGTTGATTCAGATAAAATGAGACGACTTTAAACGCCGCGTATGACCTAGACGGAATGTGATTCGCATGACTCGTCCACTATTCATGGGGATTAGCTTTGTATACACTTGTTAGTATTATTTGGGACATTTCGTGCTGAAACATGGCTTCCAAAATCACAGCTTTTTGGGGAGGGTATATGTTTGGCCTTTTCGACGCTAGCTTCGTGCATTGTGGAATTATGCAAACGAAATGGTATTGTGGTATCCAAAGCTACTGTGCGTCGAATAATCAAAAAGAACAAATTGCGACCATCTAATGAACGTGGATGAGCAGAGAAGCAGACCAGAAACAAGCCCCAACCAACACGCCCAGCTCAGGTGGTGCGAGAAATCCGGTCTGAAGTGCTGAAAGAAAATCCCCACACACAGAGAAATCTAGCCCAAAGGAAATATATTTCACAGGCAACAGTCTCAAGAATAATTCATGACAATCTTGGGCTGGAGCGACGTCATAAAGCGCGCGGTCACACAACTGAGTGATTGAACACAACGGAACACTGCCAAGTCATCTGTGGCTTACTACAGGAAGATGGAACAGGAGACGGGCATACGAGTTATTCCCTTCTCTCATGTGCCTGTAAAATCTCCTGACGCATCACCGATGGATTTCTGTGGTTTTGGTCTCCTGAAACGACGGCTCGGAAGTCGCCGACCAAGAACCGTTGATGAGCTATGGAAGTGTGTCAGCAGGTGTGGAACGAACTTCCCAAGGATTCCCTCAAACTTAGCCTACTTCAGTGGAAATTACGGTGCCGGGCTATAGTCCAACAACGTGGCTCTCACATCGAACACAACCATGGTGGCGCCATGGTATTACACCATCGTAACAGAACTGCAAAGTCTCATTTTATCAACACTCTGTATATATGTTTTTCGTTTAAACTTGTTTATTTTTAATTTTGTTTTTAAATTTATTGTGGGGGGGTTTTAAAATTTGTTTAAGAAATTTAATTGGGAGAATTATTTAAAGTGAACACTAATTTCTACCCCCACATTTACGTTATGGTTTCTTGCTTTCCTTCACACTCTTGGCACCAATTAAAGACGGATGAGCCGAGACAAACATGACTCGGTGAACTGTCTTTGGAGTCTCTGGTGAATTTTAGAACCTTCGTTGTGGAGACACTTGATGATTAGTCGTTGTTCAACTTCGGTCGACACATCCCTGTCCGCTTTTTTGTTTAAAAAAAACAATCGAATGTCATGACAACCGGATGAGTGGTGCTGCATTTGCAAGACAGGCGGTAGTTGCCATTCCAACAATGAAAGTTTAGATTTTTACAATAATGAAATTTACAAAAAATCAAGTTCAGGTCAAATTTGAACGCCCGACATGAATCAAATTTAATATCCCTAGGTGAATCATAATTAATCAATCCTTCAACCGAAAGAAAATTTTTCCTAATTTATGCCTTAGTATCTTTAAATTCTTTGAAAGCATAGGCCCATCATTTATGCTAATACCAATTCCTGTACCGGGGATTTTGCTTTTTCGTGCACCTTATCAATATAATTGGCGGCATCATTGAAAAATTTACTATTATTATCCGCAGCGATTTCCATTTCCATACTGCCTACTTTACTGAAACTCTTCTCTTGTCAATTTATAAAATTTTTTACTTTACTTGTAATTTATACGGCACCTGCCAATCAATTCCTGCACTAAAATTGTCAAGAGCCCGATTACAGAACTCACAATCCATAGTTTCACGGGTTACAACATGACTATTTTTCCTAAAAATACTTGGTTGACCATCATCCTCTACCACATTAATTAACAGTCTCACCTAAAATAATCTGTTATACTTCGCTTTTCCAACTATCAAAATCTATTATACAGGGTGTTTCTAAATTATCTCCCGTCTAATATACAGGGTCGGGACACATTAATATGAAACCTTTTAGAATTCGGAATGAACCTTTGGCGGCAAGCACAACAGCCTATCGACGTGGCAGAGAGTCGATAAGTCCTCGGAAGGTGGTTGCAGGTATCTGGGACCATTCGGCGATCAATGCATCCCGTAATTCCATCACCGTGCGCGGTGGAGGATCCAGCTTGCGGAAATGACGATCGAGATGGTCCCACAACTGTTCAATGTGGTTGAGGTCCGGCGAGTTTGGTGGCCATGCGAGTAGCTTAAATTCATCCTCATGCTCCTCGAACCAGTCGTGAACAATTTTGGCAGTATGGCAGGGAGCATAGTCCTGCTGAAAGGTGCCATCACCCTGAGGAAACAAAGTCGACATGAAGGGGTGTACCTGGTCTGCGGCGATAACATAACCTGGTTCATCGCTCCATTTTTTTGCAAAACACTTAGGACAGGTTTTACTCATTGCTCCAATTGTTACTGCGCTCTGCTTAGCGTAATCGATGTTAGGATCATAATTGAAAGCTGATCTATTACTGTGTGGTGCACTTCGACTGCGTATTCTAGATGTTCGTTGTCTTTGTGCCGCAGCAGTGAGCCTTTGCGAACGTTCAGTGCTCGACTCCCTGGCACGAATTTCCGCCATATTTTGTCTATTGTTAGCAAGTCGCTGAGATCTTTCGGCGCTGGTCTCCCTAGCACGACTTTCGAAAGTAATTGCTCGTTGGCTGGCAAGCCGCTGACAACGCTCGATAGTGGATTCCCTATGACGTATTTCTGAAATATTCTGTCTAAGATTAGCCAGTCGCTGAGATCTTTCAGCGCTGGTCTCCCTAGCACAAGTTTCAGAGATAATTTCTCTTTGGCTGGCAAGCCGCTGGGAACGCTCTATGCTCGACTCCCTCTCACGTGTTTCTGACATATACTGTCTATAGTAAGCCAGTCGCTGAGACCTTTCGGTGCTAGACTCTCTAGCACGCGCTCGCGATCTGTATTCTGTCTCATTCGCAAGGCGCTGTTCATGCTCAGAGGAAGTCTCTCCAAGTCTGCGTACTGTAGCCGCTCGTGTCTGGGATGTATGTCTAGACAGTTGAGATTTTCTTTTAGGCATATTGACAGTTATGTTTTCAAAAAAACATTTAAAAAATGGAACAGTAGTTCTAAATAGATTTTTTTATAGAAATAAAGCAAATAAGCAAGATGAACATAACCTAAATGCAAAAAACTAAATACCTATAACCTAAATTAATATCTACATGAAGCAAATGAAGCAAACTAAATAGCTAGGTATAACTTAAATAAATATCTACATGAAACAAACTAAATACCTATAACCTAAATTAAATGAAAACTATAAACAGAAAACAGTTCTGAAAAGAAATTATTTTTTAAAAATGTATCTACCTCTCAGATGTAAAAGGCCACGCCCCCTTCTCCCGCAGCGTTCGTAATAAACGCTTTCATTCGACCGTTTTTTCTCCGATTCACTTTGCAAAACCGACTACCACGTAAAAGCCTTTTTATTTTTCGGTTTTTTATATAACCTATAACATTCAGCAATAATGTGGCTTTCTATTGGTGAAAGAATTTTTAAAATAGGTTCAGTAGATCCCGAGATTACCCCTTACAATTTAACAAATATACAAACACACAAACTTTACTTCTTTATAATATTAGTATAGAAGATTAATTGGAAATTTTTCTTTATCTTTAACTAGAAGAGGTACCCGGCGTTGCCCGGGATAATTACACTTGCAC
>JAHWFO010093825.1:9957-27216 GCA_023313115.1 Rhysida immarginata
GGGGCAGGTAAAGTTTGGTGAATACATCTGCGGGCATATCTGAGGACGGGCAGTAGATGAGTGCCACATTCTGGAGATCGATTTCCCGCGAGATAAAATTATGCAACCTTAGAATGTGTCTCGTTCTACTCTTGGATCCAAACGTACTTAGACATGCGATTGCGGATGTTGAATCCATATGAATAATCGTCGGAAAGGTGATGTAATCCCCCTGTCCGATTTGAGTAATCAGGCCCCATAACCATCGGAACGACTTAACGCACACGAATAAAGCAATTACTTCAGCTTCCCAACTGCTGAGAGTGACAAGACGCTGTTTCTTTGAATACCAACTGAGCATGTTTTGACCCATCTTAATGCGAACACCAGAATATCCCTTACTCTGTGGGGTAACGCTCCAACTGGCATCAGCGTATGCACACAAGGGACCAGACGACTGAAGGAAGGTCAGTAGCGTTTCATAAGTGTGTGTCAGGTAAGCTGCCACACCTTTGAATGCCGTCATATGTAAATTTGTAGGAGATGTAGCATATGACAACAATCTCGTAATTGCATATGCTATATCCGGGCGTGTTACATGTCATTATGTACATTAATGATCCAAAAGAGATTGATAAACAGTTGGGTCAGCTGGTTGCGATCCTTCTGCTTCATCCAAATTTACGTGTGGGTGGAGAGGAGTGCTCCTGGGCTTGGCATTCTGCAGCCGGTACTCTTGGAGACTTGCTGGATGTAGTGGGCCTGAGACAATTGTATGGAGTTACCATCATGGCTCACTCGCATGCCCAGAAGGTGACAAACATCAATGAGGTCCACCATCTCAATATCACGTCGTAAAATATTCACTAGTGAAGTTAGGCATTGAACATCATTAGTGGCAGCGACGATGTCATCCTCATACACTGCGAGGAGGATTGAACATCTGTCATCGTTGTAGATGAATAGGCTATCATCTGCTCGTGAAGGCGTGAAGTCCAGGCGCAGAAAAAGTTGACACAATTTCATGTACCAACATCTACCACTTTGCTTCAGTCTATACAGGGACTTGCGAAGTTTGCACACTTCATCCGCACGGGCTGAAAGTCCTTTAGGTGGCATCACGTATATGGTATGGTCAATAGGTGCATGCAAATATGCACATTTCACATCATATTGATGCAATGACATGCTAGTGTTGAATGCCACTGCGAACAGTAGTCGTAACGTTTCCATCCCTATCACAGGTGAAAACGTCAGTTCGTATTGGCTGCCATTTACCTGTGATGAGCCGATTGCGACCAACCTTGTTTTGAAACGGGAGAAGGATCCATCAGTGTTGTACTTTATGCGATATATCCATTTAGTCTTTAAGATTTTGGGGGCTTAGGAACCAAATCTCAAACTTGGTGAAGATGAAGGGACTCTAACTCGCTCTTCATTGCCTCTTCCCATTGACGATATTGTGGAGAGGCGAGTGCTTGCTCATATGACAGAGGGGTTGTTAAAGGGACGTCCTGTTGTCTGGCAAAATTTACGTTAGGGCGGTACAAACCAGCTCGCTGTCTTTCCGCCTTCTCTTTAAGTCTTTGGGATCGTCGCAACTCAGGAGGAGGGGGCGACTCAGCTGATGACGGTAAGCCACAAGGTTGATCTCTCTGTTGAGGTTGTTCCAAGGATGGCACAGGTGAAACTGGAGGCGTAGAAGTTGACGTGTCATTCACTTGGGCAGGCGACGGTTGAAAAGTCTCCTCGAGGGCCGTAAATGGAAACGGGTGAGAATTGTCTGTTAACGAGTTCTGCATCATCAGTTTCGGGGACCTCCAACGGGGGAGGATCGTAAAGAAATTGTGGCATTGATGTAATCGTAAACAGCGGTTCGTGACGCGTAGTCATTTCAGGGACTGTATGGGGAAAGAAACGCACAGATCGAACACGAAGTAGCTTGGATTCCTCAATTGAATAGACGAGTTACCTTGAAGACAATAGCGAGTATCCCATAAAGATACCACGCTATGTATGTGCTTGGAGCTTGATCTTTGTGATGTAGGAATAAGATAATACTCGAGACACCCAAATGGTGCTCGATGTCTAAAGGAGGGTCTTTTTCCGGACCATAATTCTTCCAGCGACAGCGTCTGTCCTGTTCTTGGCAAAGACTTCAAGTTGTATGGTGCCATTGTCGCTGCAAGATCCCAATACTTGTGAGAAACGTTGGAAGAGGCATAGTTTGGACACAAAAAAATTCCATTTCACTGCTACCAGTGATGAGGCGTATAGGAATCTAAAAGTGGAATATTTTATGGCTAGTAATGAGTCACAAACACTTTGTAGTAAACAGTAAAAGACATTATTAATGACAGTAGAAAAAAAGAAACTAGAACGCAAAATGTATGCTATGGTTAAACATGGTAGAATTTAAAATTATATACTAACAAACGGAAATATGAATTTAAGTACTCACAATGTGTGGCACTAGCATTAGTACAAAAAATGAATAAATTACGCAATAGAGTGCTAGTACAGCCGCGGCAACTCGTTATGCACAGTTAACAGCCTAGACGCATGGTTCTGCAGATAAAATATTTGAATATGGAGAAAGACAGCAGAGATTATACCTTCCAAACATAACCGCCATCGTGGGCAAGCCTAAACACATGGTGAAACTGCAAACAAACTAGCGACGGGTCGAAATCAACATTGACACCCATGAAACGTGGGGACCACATCGACAAACTCGTAATTGCATTTGCGGAGGTACTATCTAAAGGCTGTAGCAATAAGAAAGAAATATACTTGCAAAGTGAGTGGCCATCGTGGGCTGCACAATGAGGAGAGAAATGGAGAAAAGTAGTCGCAAGACCAATAGGGAAAGAAGATGGCGAGAGAATGTACTATGCAATTAAATAAAATAGAACACTAATTGCACAACAATCAGAGAGTACAACATCTCGCGACCGTGTTAATTAGTTGCGAAGTAAATTGCCATGCGAGACAAACAAAGCGTTCGAAAAGAGAATTTTGTGACAGCGATGGTTCACACGCTACAACAATGAATTGCGTAATTCTAATTGCAGACTAAGAATAAAAATAACATTTTAAATAAGAAAAAATATTATAATCCTTTACGGGATTTAATGCATAAATTTACGATTTCCTGAACACCACAGAACAAAAACAGGAAGTACAAGAACATGTACAGTCGGGTGCAAAAAGATTTTTACCAGCTCTGTAGGAACTGAGCTTACCGAATGTTGATCGATAGCAAAATCAGGTACTTTTACTGCGAGTCAAGGCAGATTAGACTGCACCTGTTTCTTCTTAATTTAAATAGGGTAGCAGGCATACGTTTGGGATGTGCTATTCACGTGCTCAAATAGACTTAAGTATAAATATTTATGCACCCGACTGTTCCTCACACCAAATTTAAATAAGTTACTCATCTAAAGCTACTATCAGTGCTTGCAAAATAAGAAACTGATATATATTTTTCTTTCTAAATAAACCGAGAAAACGAAAAAATTTGACCACTTATAGCCATACAAAGACTCCATTGTCAAAGCGTTGTGTATGTTTATTAATGCGCTCTTAACTTCTTTCTTACACTACTCTACAATACGCACGAATCCGCTTCACCTGAAAGCAAGTCTATCAATTCCAAGGTATGCTTGAGCGTAAAAATAAGTGAGTTATACATTTACGTGTACATCCCTTGTTAGTTGGAGTAGTCGCACTAAATGTCCAGTTAAACTCTACTTATAAGCTACGTAACTGTAGCATATTTTTATTACACTATTCACTATTACCCATTACATAGAAAAATAATCTATTCTAATAAACTTTAACCAAAATCAGAGGGAACCTCTAATCCACAAGGAGATTTGAAATACCGGATACCTATTTCGGCTACCAAGTAGCTATCTTCAGCGATGAGAAACAAAAGTCAACTAAAGAAAATATAGCCTTAATGCTATAGAATATATAGACAAGGTGAGGGAGGGAAATTGAAAAGAATATCTTCCATTGGTTACTCAGAAGGGAAATAACGACTATTGGACAAGTTAAACAGTGGGACAATAAAATAAGAGGGGATATCTTGTCAACAGGGGGAAGGGAAGTAAACTAAGACAAAAGGTAAAAAAACAAGGAAAAGTAAGCTAAACTATAATGAACAAAAAATAAAAAGTGACAAAACATAATAAAAGTGAATAAAAAATAATAACACAAAAAGAATAGAAAAAACAATCAATTCAATAAATCAAACAGAACACAGTTTGAGATCGGCCCTTTGTCCATAATTAATAACTTTTTTAGAATCCCTTCTATAGATTTCGATACTCTCATAGCTGTCTAATTGGTTTCTTGAATTGGCAGACCTAAGTAACATAAAATTATCTTAACTAATACCATGACCAGTGTCCAAAATGTGTTTGGCTATGCTCGATCTGTCCGACCTGCCATATTTTACATGAGGTAAATGCTCTTTTCACATTTTAATAATATTTCTGGAGCTCTGGTCAACATAGTTCTTACACATAAAACAACCAAATTCACATTGGAACTAGAATAAGACCGAAAAATTACCTTTCCTTGATCTAATAATAAGTAGGGATAATAGTAGTCTCACCTTTGGGGTCTAACGTAAGTATATTAACAATGCCTGAATTCACTGCTTCGCACATAAAGTTGCTGACTTTCAGCAGATGATTAAAAAAGTGCATACATTACCCTGACTAAACAAAAAGGGATGAGGAAATACGGATGATTAGGCTGTTCTCACTTAAAAATGGATATCTTTTTACGTACCGTATTATCCTCCAAATTTAAAAATGGAGAACTGGAGTTATTAACTTGTTGATCTTGGTGATAGCATTTTTATTTCTGTTCATTTCTCAGTTATCATTCAACATCGGACCCACCTTCATATGCACTCTTTTGCTTATATTCCCCCATACTATCTCCCCTCCAAGTTTGTACAGACCGTACAGATACAATCTGTATAATTAAGTTCCAATGATGATTCTTTCGACAGTTCGTTGGTGAAACCTATTGCATCTATAAATTTCTTTTTGGTCTTAAATGAAAGGTCTTGGTCTGTCAATTTGTCAAATTTAGTTTTTTTATCCAAAGTACTATTAATTAGCTCTAATTTACAATTTAAAATTGCTTTAAGCGCATGGATAATGGTTGGATAAAAACTGAAACAGGTTTTCATTATTGTTGCACATTTAACCATTGTTGGCGATGGAACTGAAATGTCACCTGACCATTGTCGTCTGAGCAACATCTATACAAGGTGACTCTGAAAAAGTGTGTATAATGAGTTTCGTTGGAGTAATAGGGTACATAAAGCTCTATATAACGTGAATGCTTGATCGAACTCCAACGAGTAGTTTTCGAGTTACACACTCAACATCGTAACACTTGCTGGTTAGTAATCGCATATAAGCATTGCTCAAATTTTGAATGCGTAACTCGGGAACTGCTTGTTGGAATGCGATCAAATTTTAATGGTAAAGGCAGTTTTGTGTACCCTATTATTTCGCTGAAATTCTAGGCATTGCAGAACCTGAGTTATTAACTTGTTAATCTTGGTGGAGGCATTTTTATGTCTGTTCATATCTCAGCATTCAAATTTGGATCCACATCGTATTAAAAGAAAATGTTCATTCTGGTCATTCTCAGTCATTGCTTATAGTAGCAATATGTGTCCGTATCCAGCGCGAATGGAATGTGGAGAGGGTATCCCAAATGATTTACACTTGGCCATAACGACAGGTGTGTACGGATTTCTGCGCAAATGGAATGTGGAGGGGGTGTCCCAACACTTTTACACCTGGCCACACACAAAAGGTGTTTGTCACCCTCCTATACATTCCATTCGCGCTGGCCTTACCCCTCCACATTCCATTTGCGCAGAAAACCTTGCTGACGCTCTGTTTTCTAACTCACGTGACTGCTGACGTCACGCAGGTGTACTCTTAGTACAATGGGGTTGTCAATGTCTTAATTACCTTTAATTAATCTGGGTTAATTAGTTAATTAAATTTTTATTTACCTTTGATTTTCCTCGATTTGGGTGTCTTTATTGAGTTTGATTACTTTTTGATCGAGCTTCCATTCCTGAGTGTGGTCACTCACCTGGCTGATGACGTCTTCTTAATAAATCACGTGACTGAGGCCATGTTCAGATGTCCTGAGGCTGAAAATAATATTAATTTCATAATATTCTGTTATGCCATGCAGTGAAGCATCCCTGTCCTGAAGAGTGTCTTGCAGTGATGAACCAGCATCAGTGTGACAGACAAGGGTCCTGATGCACTCAGCAAAATATGCTTTTGTGATTTTGTATCACAATATGTATAGCTCGTGATCTGCTATATATACCCATTGTGGGAAGAATTGTTAAGATGACTGACACCCAAAATTTGATTGCCTAATTACTAGTTAACTATTGTTTTACTCGGACAACCAAATTTATTCCAAACCCTTTTTACACTTTCTTCTAAATAAACTATAGCTGCGACCACATAAGTTGAACAACAGGATGATGTCATTTCTAACGCCAGCCAATAGACGTTAATATGAAATAAATCACTTAGTTATTCCATTAAAGCATCCTCTTTCGTTTTCGAAACATTTTTTCGTATTTATATTTAGTTTATATTTTCGTTTTTTTTTCAAACAGATAAATGAAATTAATAAATGAAATTAATAAATTAAGAAATTAAAAGATGATGTAGAATAATAGATTCGAAGGCAATTTGTTTTATGTCATGACTTTTAATAGGCTTTCCATATTTCAATGATATCTCTGCCTTTACTATAGTGGAGGTCACAGCGAATCTTAATTTTACACCTTGTTTCTCTACCCTTGTTCCTCTGGTAGCGGTAAAACTTGTTTACTGGCCAATTTAATAAGATTTCAAAACGCATTATCCGAAACAATTCCTTCTCAAATTTATTATTGTTATGGTGTTGTAATCCCACGTGAAATTCAGGAGCTACAGCTCTCAAACATTACTTTCTACGAGGGCGTGCCGGATACGAAAATGATTCATGAAATTAAAAAACACGCCCTACTGATTTTGGACGATCTCATGCATGAATCATGTTGTTCCATATTAATTGAGCAAATATATACCTGTCAGATGATTTCTCGAAGAGAAAAGCGTCAGATGACGTCGGGGGAGGGGAGGCACGGATGCGAGGTTTCAGAACAAGAATTTTCTGGAATAAGAATTACGGCTCGAGTTCGTGCTCATCCCCGCGGAAAAAGAATGAGAAAAGCGTGAGCGGAGAAGAAGGAAGAGTTCAAGTAAAGAAGAGAAGAGGGAGAGAGAAGATGAAAAGAAAAAAGAAGGGAAGGTGGAGAGGAGACGGGAGAAACTCGGGGGATAGGGTAGGTAGCCGCGACGGGTTGGAGAGTGAGCGACTCGACAAGGTTTTAAACAGGGTGTTGGACTTGAGGCAGTTAGTGAGGAAGACGGCGTGTGTGTCTTCCGAGGCAGGGACGATTGAATTCGGTGTGCCGAAGGCGGGCCGTGGAGTAGAGAGTCTTTCCGTCGTGGATTCTTCGGAGCCGGCTGGCAACGTGTCAACGTTGATTCGGAAGGTTACAGTGACGAAGTGGCTGTATGGTGGTGTGCGCTGGACAAGTAAGAGTTGGTACACAAACCAGTCAGAGAAGGCGTCTCCGTAAGTTGACTTTAATTATTTGGATATTGTTAAGTAACATGGGTTCTGAAAAGAATAGGTGCGTTAAGCTGGAAAAGCAAATAGCCCAAAGACTGGAAAAGACTAAATTTAGAGGCGATATCAGATATTTTAATCAATGTTTTCAGGCGCTTAGTTCTCAGTTGACAAGCAATCCCGAACAGAGAAAAATGAGCTTGTATAGTGCGGCGTTTGATGAGCAGTGGGGTTTGGAGTTAATTAGACAAGAGAAAGAATGTTTGGCAAGTTTAATGGAAACTGCGGAACATTTAATTAAGGGGTCCGATTTATCAAGTAATAATGTCATAAGAGAAGCGGAAATTGAGGGTTTCGCCAAAAAATATGCGCTTCCGCCGTTTCAAAAACAAGTGGTGGAAGGGGAGCATAAGTGGATTACGCCGATGGTAGGAATAATAACTCAATGGAAGTTGGATGATGTTTTTGTTAAGGATATTATATCGGCCTATAAGAAAGACCCTGGATTCAGAAAATAAAAATTGGCTCATTCTACATAATCGAAAACGGGCTGATATTTCGAGTGGGTAGAAAGCAAAGAAAATTAGTTTTGCCCAAAGTAGGAAATATAATTGAAATAATTATTAAAACATATCATGATAGTCCAACGGCAGGGCACCTGGGAGAAAATAAAACCAGGAGAAAAATCCAGGACTCATACTATTGGATAAAAATGGATCGCGACATTAGAGACTATATTAGTTCCTGTGTGCTATGTCAGCAAAACAAAGACTTGAGAACTTTACCTTTCGGGGACCTGCAGCCCTTGGAGGTTCCGCCAGAGAGGTGGCATACAATTTGCATTGATTATGTCCTACCTTTATCAGAAACAAAAAGGGGGCATTCAGCGTTGTTAACGGTAACTGATAAACTCACTAAGCGGGTCCGATTATTTCCGTGCACGGTTACAATCTCCGCGGAGGAAACCGCAAAGCTTTTAGTTGAGCAGGTATTTAAAGTGCATGGTTTCCCTCGCTCAATAATATCGGACAGAGACGTAAGATTCATGTCGGCCCTGTGGAAAGCAATTTTCAAGCTATTCGGTATGGCATTAAAGTTTACGAGTGCCTACCACCCGGAATCGGACGGACAGTCCGAGCGATCAAATCAGACTGTTATACAGCTACTGCGTAATTTCATTAACTTGGACAAAAGTGATTGGGACGAATTTTTAGTGGTTGCGGAAATTTCAATTTATTCGGCGGTATCGGAGGCAACGGGTATGTCTCCCTACTATTGCGATTTAGGGCGTGAGGTTCAAATCCCGCCCGCAATAGGATATAAAGAGCCAAAAGCGTTGAACGACAGTGCATATTTTCGAAAACTAAAAAGCGCACTGCGGGAAGCAAAAACTAAGATAAAGAAAGCGAATCAGGCCTACAAGACCCACTATAACCGGAAACTTACCGTGTTTAGGATGAGGGTGGGAGATCTGGTTCTCGTTAAAGCGTCCCGAATGAAAGTACACAGAGGAGTTGTAGGGAAAAAGTTATATAATCGGTTTGTGGGTCCTTTTCAAATAAAGAAGATTATTCGAAAGGTGTCAGCGTTATTGGATATCCTGAGAAGATGGAAATGCAAAAACAGGGTATTTCACTGCTCGTTCTTGAGACGATTTGTTAAAAGGAAGGGAAAAACCGTAATAAGGAGACCGGGGCCGATTCCAGACCCAGATTTTTTGGACGTCTACAAGGTAGATAAAATCTTGGACGTTGGAGGTTCTTGGTCAAGTGGACAGGGTACCCCCAGGCATCATGGGAGCCTGAGGGTAATCTGCACCGGTGCAAAGGGCTTATTAAAAAATTTTTTGACAACCAAAGGAAAGGAGGTCAGTAAAGGGACAGCAGTAGCAGCCACGGGGATTCAATAAACGTCATTGAAAGCCAAAACAGTAAGAAATCTCAATCGAAGTTGAGAACGGCCCCCGCGAGCGTGTCAGATGATTTCTCGAAAAGAAAAGCGTCAGATGACGTCGGGGGAGGGGAGGCACGGACGCGAGGTTTCAGAACAAGAATTTTCTGGAATAAGAATTACGGCTAGAGTTCGTGCTCACTCTCGCGGAAAAAGAATGAGAAAAGCGTGAGCGGAGAAGAAGGAAGAGTTCAAGTAAAGAAGAGAAGAGGGAGAGAGAAGATGAAAAGAAAAAAGAAGGGAAGGTGGAGAGGAGACGGGAGAAACTCGGGGGATAGGGTAGGTAGCCGCGACGGGTTGGAGAGTGAGCGACTCGACAAGGTTTTAAACAGGGTGTTGGACTTGAGGCGGTTAGCGAGGAAGACGGCGTGTGTGTCTTCCGAGGCAGGGACGATTGAATTCGGTGTGCCGAAGGCGGGCCGTGGAGTAGAGAGTCTTTCCATCCTGGATTCTTCGGAGCCGGCTGGCAACGTGTCAAGGTTGTTCAACGACTCCTCTTATCGTAACCGGTGCTACCAAGGTAATATAAGAATATTAGTTATTGGTGTTACACTTGGGGTTTCGACACAAATTTCGGCTAGTCTCATCAATTGGCTAGTGGTATTTTCTGCGGACAATAATGGACGGCTACGTGACTTATTTCTCAAAGCACGAGTTGTGCTCGAGGGCGAGCCGCTAACGGGCATTTTTTCTGGAGGAGTGAGAATGTATATACAAGAGGGGCTAGGAGTAATATTGCCCGCGTCGAAGGAGCATTCGCTCATTGTTCGACAGAAAAATTAAAAGCTCAAGGAACTGGTGATGGTGATTAGCTACCGTTTATATCGGTACGTTGTTGCGTAGTACTGGAACGGGGGCAGGTATTGCTTATTGAGGTACCCCGCTACGTGAGTTGGTTTTTGCATTGGATTGGGCCTACTAGCGGCTTATTGCATAATTGTACCATTGATAATTGTATAGTTATTACCGACTGTTGATTAAGTTTGGATGTTTTATTAGTGGCCAAGATAATAAGGATTCATTGCTTATTGCTAATTCCTGTCTTTATTTATGTTTTTCACTTTGCATGTTGGATAGCGAGGTCGTTCTCGCCACCGTGGGACCGTATCCAGCTGGAGAGGTTCTAGTTGGATTCTTCTTTATTTTTGGATGTCGGTGCAGCGGTCATCGGGACGGGACGTCCGGGTTCAGCGCAAGAAAGGACTTACCTGGCTTCTACATTTAGATGGACGAACGTTGGGCGTGAAGGAGCGAGTGGGATCCTGCACGTTTTTCCACGGCTTTGGCTCTCAATTTCGTGCAGGCAGATGTTGAGTCTGTTATGTTTCAAATTAATCATTTTTTTGTGTTAACCAATAAGACTGACGAGTGATCAGTTTTGTTTTAACCAAGAAGGTTAAATCGAATAAACATTATTTTTGTTTCGTACATTAGTCTTGGTTGCATTTCCACCTATACACACGTGATAATACCCTTTATAGTGACCATTTTTTAATTTCTCAGTAATCTTAAGCATGCAAAATTTGTTTGCTCAAGCCAAGAACATTAGCTTAAATTCAAAATACATTTTTCTGATGAAATCTCCACGGAATCTTGGTCAAATCAGGACACTGGCATCGCAAACAGGATATGGTGATTTACTAACAAACGTATTCCAAGATGCAACAAAGGAGCCCCACAGTTATTTACTGGTTCTCCTGACTTTCTACATTTAAGGAGTAAAATTTTACAGACTGAATGGCTGATTTTGGTTTACACCGATGAATGTCAGTTGTGATTTTCAAGTCACTTCATTTGTGATCTGCACCTCAATGTTCACACGGTCATGGAACCACTTTTGAGTAAACACCGTTATTTTTTACACACACTGCAAAAAGGTTCACGTAAGAAATGAAAGCTTTTACTGAAGCAAGCAACTTTAAAGGAAGTGAAGTCTCTTTATGAAATTTATTACAATTTATTGCATCGCCAAGACGTGTGGAACCCATCACGTAGACAGCATTTACCTCTGATAAAAAGATTGAGAAATTTCCCTCCGTAGTAAGAAGGCATTTCTCAATCAGGAAGATTTCGGAATCTTGCTACCGCTGTTGTTAGGAACTGTTGCAGGACCAATTCTGAATTAATTGATCGGTTAAGAAAATGCAAAAGTACGTGTTACTAACAGAGCACGAATACAGTCGGCTCTCGAATACTCGCGAGATCCGTGGACTGAAAAACACTCAATATACACCTCACCCTGATTCACCATTAAACGATCGTGCGAAAAACTTCGATCGGAAAATAAGCGACATCTGAAACTCGCCTATGCTTAATATACACCAGAAAATGGAGCTTTATCTTAATGTGTTACAAAAATACCTGAACAACAAGAGATGCATTAAGGGACCAGGTATTGACATTACAAATCCAGCAAACGGAAATATACCATAAACCCAGTTGCCTGATCTGTCTTTTCAACCACTGCTGAGTGCAACTAAGGGAACGACATCGCAAGGTAACCGTTTAGAGGCACAAACCTCGTTCGAATCAGCTGAGATAAGATCTGAAGTTTCTGTTGAAGAGTACCCTGATGATGATGATGGTGATGACGATGATGATCATGATCATAATACCAAAGAAGACGATGCAAAGTAATTTCACTGATAGATGGAACCTTAATCTCAAACTTCGTCGAGATAGCTTGTTGCGATATCTTCAGGAGCAGCCCGGCCTTATTAGCTGGGCTACCCGGATCTTCTCTCGATCAATGGCCGCTCGCTTCCTGGGTCCTGTATTAACACTCTAATTGGTGATGTGATGACCATTAAAACTCAAAAGTTTCTGCCGGTTGGTCAGCGTGAATTTGCCAAAGTGTTAAAAGTGCTAAAAATTCCTGATGAATGATTACGAATCCATTTTATAAAACAGGCATGTCAGGTGATCATGCAAATACACCCTGGATACCCCCTACCCTATCACCGATGCATACAAGCAGTAAGAAACTTCGCCTGTCACTCGACGCGAGAGATTGGGCAACATTAAAATAATAAGAATTAGTAAAAAAAAATGCTGATAAATTCGTATGTAATAATTACAAAATCGTAATAAATACTGAGTATTATGCTTTAATTCCCTTGCTTTTTTCCACTTTTTTCCAAAAATTTAAATTCAATGCTACAAAAAAATAATTAATTAAATAAATAAAATAATTACACCCACAGATACACACACGCACGTAAACCATTGCAACTTTTCAATTCAAATTTATTAATTCTATATGATAGTTTTACATTTTTTTTTAAATTTGTGAAAATACATGAAACAGTGTACATATTTGATTCCATTTACAAGAGCATTCAGTGTTGAATTTACTGGTTAGTTCCTCAGCGATATATTCACATCTCACGAGCTGGTCGTTCCATTCCAAGTCATCTGTGTACGTCTTCTTCACGATTGCATTCTTTGAAATCCCACGAGCTGATAATTACAGGTAATGTAGACAGTGATGATCGCAGGTTGTTGCAAGGGGACTTTGACTATTTGATTGTTGAACGTTAATTTGTCGGCGTTTCTAAGCGTGAATGTATGGAATTGTGAGGTGAATTACCGAAATTGAAGGAAAAAAATGCATGTTTACATGTGGGTATTAAAAACCCCACCCAGTGAGTTCCAGATTTACTCAAATCGTCCGTGTTTACAATCAGTAAAGAAGGATATATGGGAACGAGTTGCAGGATCAAATCTGCCGGGAAGACATCTCTCGTCAGTGGCGCCGTGTACACATCACCTTCGAGGGCGTTCCAGAACTGTACGATGTTCATCGAATTTTGCACTTAATTTGTAAAATCAAAACTAACTGCTCTGTCTTTATTGATTTCCTAGAGGTTTTGAAATTGACAATACGCAATCAGATTACTGACTCTTCAGGGGCTGGGCGAATTGAACCTCTATGCTAAGTGTTCCGTTTTTTATCAGGTTACAGTGTTTTGTAAATATATTTCAGTCCGTTCTAAGGTCGTAAGAAATAATCATATATCCCCCTGCGAAGTCGGTTTGAGAAATACCAGTGTCACGATCTTGCTGCCACAATCCGAGAGCTTTAAGCGTATGGACGAATTCTCGGAGGTATGATCCGGTCGCGAAGTCAGGAGAAAAGATGTGTTGAAGATTGGCTTGTGTATTGAGCGACAGAGAGAAATAAGAAAGACTAAAGTGTTGAAAATTGTATGGATTCGAATTAAATGAACAGTTTTGTGCTTCGCTGTCGACAAAGACAAAAATGAGCTTGGAGGGAATCTTACCTGTGACGAGATTCTGCACAGTGTCGTTTCTTGCACCTATCGGTATGTTCACATTTCTCAATTCCACATGACTGAGTGGATAAAATGCATTAATGCTCTGTAGAGTTTTTGCATGTGCAATTAAAGTAGCAGCGCTCAATTTCACTTGTTCAACATTCAAAGTTGCACGTTCGATCACCACTCGATAGTTTGGATTTTCAGCATCTGACATGAGTATGAAAGGTGTTTCACTGCGGTACATTCTTAAACGAAGATCCACTGAATTCAGTAAATACCGATTTTGGTAAAAAAAATGTCGATGTACAGGGCCCCAAAGAGTTGAAAAGTGTTCCCGACTGCCAATTTTTTTCGTTGTTTAAAACCAATGTTCTAGTCGTTTATGCACTCAAATTTCCTTGCCCTGTCTTGTTGTTAACTGTGTTGCCTTGGCTTGAGTTACATAATTCAAAAGCGTTTCCAAATAAACACAGTAGGGATATATATTGTTGCCCAGATAACAATCGATTTGTGAGAAAAGTGAATTAAGTAGAGATTTATGGGTCCTATACCGTCAGTGTCTGGCATGAGATCTCGACCATCTTTAACAATTTTCACTGTCAAACTAAACGTCGCAATGACTATGACTGCGATTGAGAAGCCTGATTTTATATGCGTCGACGCGAGTCGTACTCAATTATCGGCAGAGGGTGTTGGTTTTCATAGGCGCAATCTGCAATCGCATGCGCGCGGCGCGGTTCCAGAGCCTCTCCTCGAAACAACATGGCTTTCATCAGAGTCACTTCAGGCTTTGTATTTCTGTGTCTATTTTTAATATATTTTCAAGAAGCAGAATCTATGAATCCACTTCAAGAAGAACAGGAACTAGTAGACAGTGCCCTGGCATGTATTATTATGGCAAGCGCATTGTGTGTAACGCTTTCTGCTGTTCGAAGACGCCGACGACATCGGTTTTGGGTTCGGCCGTATCTTCGTGACCGAGAGCAGAGTAGAGAGCTTGCATATAAATTAAGTTTATACCTACTTAAAACAAAAATTTGTAACCTAACTGTCGATTAATGTAATGTGTTTATGTAAAATCTATGATTCAAAAATTAATATTTATTTTTTATACAGGCATCCTAAATTCCTTTCTCCCATGTTGCGTCTCATTGGCATTGGTTTTGTTGTTGGCGATACTGCTGCAATTACGAATTAAATAACATCAGGCTTCAAATAATATCACTCAGCTTGTTTAAATAATAATTTTTTTAGTAATGTCAACTTTTCAATCAATTATTTAATTAAAAATAATAATTTCAGTAAAAATAATTATAAATATTTCGGATCTTGAGCGATATCTTCTTATTGCATCCTTATGTTACTAAAATTGTTTTTAATCTGAACTAAACTGTCAAATTGTAAATATTGAAGCATTTTCATTTCAATTCTCTAATTATCCATTTTAGTTTCTTTTCATTTACTTTACCCTGCTGGCTTTATATGCAATAGTTGAGTAGCAAATATTATTATTACATGAGTGGGAATACTTCATGAAAAACTATCTGCTCAGAAGTAACATGGGAGAAAAAATATGACATGGAATCTTATAGAATTAGGTGTTCTTTTTTTAACTTATTGATGTAATTATAAATTTTCTATCTATAGATACCAAGAATTCTGAATAGTGATCCCCAAATGTTCAGAGAATCATTTAGAATGGACCAGCAAATTTTGAGCACCTGCTGTCACTTGTTGGCAGAAAACATAGCCGAATCAGTTTGACCCAGGAAGCACTTTCACCAACTTTACGCCTATTGATAACCTTAGAGTGAGTGAACATCTTGTAAGAAAACAACATGATTATAAAAATACATGTAATATTTTACACACTATTTCCATGCTTTTGAAAATCAGTTTTCTTGCATCTGGGACTTCACAGAAATGATTAGCCCGTATATACAAAGTAGGCTGATCAACTAAATCTGCAATGTAATCAGAGATACTACTCAAGTATTATATACAGAATTGCAGCCACTTTTTTTAAGGGTAATATGTTGCTTATTCACTTATATATAACAAATTATAATGATTTATTCTGACAGCAATATAGTCTTAATAAAAAAATTAATTTTATATGCAGCGACCAACTCGGGAAATGTGGCACCAAATTTCAGAAGATTTCTTTCAGCTTTGGAATTTCCCAATTATAACAGGCTTCTATAGCATTGTTCTACTCGCCACGTGTGATGCTTCATACAACTTCACGACAATTGATATTGGCTCATACGGATCACAAAGTGATGGTGGTATCTCTCAGAAGATCAGGATTGGGGAAAAAGGTAATTATGATATACTCACATGTAGATGCTTTCTCTCGAAAAATACTTGTTTCAAATGATAAGTCTTATTTATTTTGTTTCAGTTACTGGAAGGACGTTTAGACCTGCCAGAACCAAAAAACATAGCACCTTCGGCAATAGCATTACCGTATGCTTTTGTAGGAGACGAGGCGTTTCCACTACTGCCAAACCTAATGCGGCCCTACCCAGGAGACCAGTTGACAGAGAAGAAGCGCATATTCAATTACAGGTGTGCATAGTAAATTATACCCTTGCATTATATAATTATTCTTACCATTATATAACCTACTGAATCTTCTACCCTAGGCTAAGTAGAAGTAGGCGTATTATCGAGAACACCTTTGGTATTTTTGTTGCAAGATGGCAGTTGTTTCAAAAAACTATTAATATAGCACCTGAAGGTGTGGAAAATGCGGTGAAAGCTGCCTGTGTGTTGTACAACTATCTGAGACTGAGAGATTCCGTACTAGACCAAAGGTGCAATTTTTAAAAGTACATGCAGGGTCATTAATCTGCTGCATCTATACACAATCTGTATTCTTGCTCTTTATTGTAATTAACTTAGAATTAGCACCTTAATTATACATTTTATTTACTGTTCAGGGAATTACTGCCCTTCTGGGTTTTTGGATCATGAAGATCGGCATGGCGAAATCCACAGCGGGACATGGAGAAACATGACACCGACTTTACAAAGCGTTGTCCGTCAGGGTTCAAGAAATCGCTCCCATGAAGCAGCAACTGTTAGAGATCAGTATGCTGATTACTTTTCAAGTGATTTGGACAAGTGCCTTGGCAAGCAGATTTCATCAGGCGAAATACATAAGGCAAAAATATTTTTAGATACATCCATCAAACTTTTCAATTCCTTTGATTATTTAAAAAATATATTTTAATTAAAGTTCTATTTTCCTTTTCATGGTTTATTGACAGGAGAAGCAGTTGTGTTTATCATGTGTGTTCTCGACAATCAGTCAAACCTCATATACTGAAGGAACAGGAGATGCAAGAACCACTTG
>JAHWFO010093826.1:0-30692 GCA_023313115.1 Rhysida immarginata
AAACACTAAGCCCAGGAACTAATTCCATGCTGGGTAAATAAACGAGAAATGGTAAACGTCGGCAGACGCTGCGAAGATTACTAACAGGGCCCATCTCGCTCACGATGTGAAGCCGACCGCAAACCAAAAACAACTGACTTTCCAGAGGCAGGGGACGCTACCCCGAAGCCAAAAAAGACGCGCGAAACAAAACCTCAAAAACGAAGTAACGTGCGGACGCACGCGAGATACTAACGTTACAACAAACGAAGAAAATAACGGCATTGTTGCAAAGTTACAGCAACCTAGAAATAGGCTTAATAATGATGGAAATAATATTTTTAAATTGATTAGAATTAAAACTGGCTGCCTAGCTAAAAAAAGAATTAACTTAATATCTATCACCCGAGTTAAACAACTATCAAAGACTAAATAAACATTCAGAAATTTTTTTTTAATTTCAAAACAAAAATCGTCAATTAGACAAAAGTCTTAGAGAAAATATATAAAAGTCATTAACATAACTAATTACCTCACCAGGAATTATCCTAAAAATTCAACGATTGAGTTCGTATTCTGTAAAGCCCTGAAATCAACGCAAAAGAAAGCGTTGAGTGAACCCATTAGTTTGCTTTTTGCGGGAGGAGGCCACGATAAACAGGGCCAACTTGAATCTCAAACAGGCAATAAAAATAAGAAAGGTGAGATACCGGAGGAATAAATTATCCTCGCAAAAACTGTTCGGGTGAAGGATAAGAAATAAAAACTGCATAAGATAATTCTAAGGAGCGCGAGCGGGAAGCAAAAAGAGGAAATAAGGAGGCAGAAAAACGAATGAACCACTAGAAAAATTAATTACACGAACCAAAAAAAAATGGTCGGCTTTTGGCCACATAAAAAAAGATCGCTACAGTGTATACGTGACAATTTTGTGCATCTAACTACTCTGAAACGGCAAATAGCCGAACCAAATAAAAATTATACATATTTAGAGGGTTCTTTCGATATATTAATTATTTTCTAAAAATTAAAAAATGGCTGTAGAGTTCAAACGAGCTAACCAAACTCAATAAATTAGATATGTACGTACTCTTCTCATTAGGGCGGATTTTTTTTGTAAATGGCTTGTTTGGCTGTGATGAACCGTTTTACAGTTATTTACTCCCCCAACATCCCCCACCCCCATCAAGTTTTTTTTTTTGGAAATTCAGAGACTGGGGTTCTTAAACTATATATTGGCCATTTTTTATGGAAATGGGCTAAGCCGTTTTAGAAAAATTTTTTTTTTTTTTTTAAAAAATGAAGAAGCGGCAGAAACATTCATTTCAAAGCTCCAAACAAAATATAAACGGCATAAAGAGCTGCCTCTTTTTGAAAAATACAATTTTCTTTTTGACGGGGAATACGTCTTACTTTTCGATACTGGGATGCCACGCTTAAATCGTGAATGTCACGAAAATTGTTGATCACGAAAAGCTTAATAACGTCAAAACTATTAATGATAGAAAAATGAATGATATTGCATTCGATAGAATATAAAACAAAGCATGCTTCAGACTTTGACCGACATCATGCTGACGTCATCGGTTGATGCAATCGAAGTTCAAAGTTCAGAAAATCTGCTCTCTGGTGGAGATTAATTTAGTCTAGCTCCGGCTTCCTTTGTGATAGCACGACATTTTAGATGTCATTTGTTTTATCTGTTTGCGCTTTATAAAACAGCTTAAAAATTAAACCTCAGTAATTAATTGTATAGGCCTTCGAATTGTGGAAATTTTGCAAAAATTTGAGAATTTCCAAGTTTATGCATAATAAACGCCAGAAAAATTATAGTAAACGTCATAGTTAAAATCTTTAGAATCAATGGAGACCCAGATGTCCGATGTTGAACGTCTACGGGCTCAGCAAGAATGACAGAAAGTTTAGTCGTGGTGCCGCCAAAGTGAACTATAGCCCGATACGAATGCGCCAATAACTCCCACTGCTCAGTTCGACGCAAACAACATATCTGACGGTATAAATGTTTCAACACCGAGTGATAAAATCCAGCCCATAGAGGTCTACATATAATGAGCCATAACCGTCAACATTAGCAGTATCTTCATCAAATGCGATTTATGTACCGAGCGATGTACAGGGTGAGGTATTTATCTTGAGACAACTGAATATCTCGGAAACTAAGCATTATACGAAAAAATGTCCAAAATCAAAAGTGAATTATATCGCGGGGAAATTCATTAGTTAAAAAATTTCCCCCCCCCCCCCTTGTGAGAGGTTGCTGGAGGTAACTTTGAAATCTTAAATAGGAATCCCTATTTTTAATGGGATTTTCAGATTGTTCGCAATATTTGAGAAATGTTTTATTCTCTGTTTTTTCAATTTATCCAACCGTTTAGGAGATAGAGTCCCTGAAAATGTGGAACTTTTAAAGTTTTGAACCCAATTTTATCGATGAAGACAAAGAGATAGAGAGTGGGTCTTACAGACATTCCTATTCTATTTTTTAATGGTCTTTAAGAATCCGAAGTCAGAATTTCAAAGATTAAAAATTTTTAGTGCACAAGTAAACTTTTGGGGGAAGCAGTCCTATGGAGACAGAGCCAATGCGTGTGTATTGAAAATTATTGGATTTTTGAAATTTTGACTTCGGATTCTTAAAGACCATCAAAAATAGAAGAAAAGGAATGTCTGTAAAACCCACTCTCTATCTCTTTTTCTTCTTCGATAAGAATGGGTTCAAAACTTTAAAAGTTCAACACTTTGAGGGCCTCTGTCTCCTAAACGGTTGGATCATTTGAAAAAACACCAAGAATAAAACATTTCTCGATTATTGTGTACAATCTGAATATACCATTAAAAATAGGGGTCCCCACTTAAGATTTCAAAGTTAATCCCTCCCCCCAGCCCCCCCTCTCTGTGAGGGATTTCAAAGTTAATCCCTCACAGAGAGGGGGGGGTAATTTTTTAACTAATAATTTCCCCAGCGAAATATTTCACCTTAGATTCTGGACATTTTTTCGTACAATGCTTAGTTTCCGAGATATTCAGCTGTTTCAAGATAAATGCCTCACCCTGTATATGCCACAGTTTGGGACACGGAATTCATAGTTCCTTCTAAGTTATATTCATAAACAATGAATTTGGATATTCGTGTAGCCTAATGTTTGTGATAGATTTTGTTTTGAGAAGGACTTGAGGCACCCAGGTTACAGAAGTGTGATATCTTAGCTTCATCACTTTCATTCGTCCTGTGTGAAAGATTTCGTGCTCTGTAGAACAAATATAAAACTATTCAAAAATATGCTGTTATAAGTTATAGGAGAGCAGGCGTTTTTTTGCAATTCTTTGAAATGTAACTCTTTAATGACATTGGTCAGGTAAGAGACCAAATTGTTTTCGATAAAAAAAAATCCCCATTATATAAATGACTAAATAAAGGCAGTTGCTTTTCCGAATGAACAACAGATTTCAAATTATGAACTCCATCATCGGCTATGCGGATTTTGAAGGGAAAAACGACATGACTAGTGTAAACAGGCAAGCAGGTTGTTTACCACGAAATTGGAAGTGATTTTTTTCAGATTTTAGGTAAACGACGCGATTTAGTAGCCTTTGATGATTTTTGGCGCTCGGATCCATGGAGCTATATCAGCAAAAAGGCTGCATTCTTTAAATGTTCAAGAGCAGCTGCTGTTAAATTGTTACAGACTGGACTGTCAGCCGGAAAACTGGATCTGAACGTGCCAGTTGTGGCCATCAATGTTCGGGCAGGAAGGAGAGTGGCAAAACTGGTACAAGACAACAGAAGGGCAACAGCGCATCAATTTACTGCAGATCTTTATCAGGGATCCTCTCAAATGATCTGTGAACGCACTGTTCGCCAAACACTGCATAGTATGGAATATGGGAGCCGAAGGCCAGTTCGAACACCTTTGCTATCTGCAGTTAACAAAATAAAACGTCTCCAATTCGCACAGGAACACAAGGATTGGACTAAAGTCATTTGGTCTGATGAACCACGTTTTCAGTTGCATCATGCAGATAATTTTACGGAAACTGCATGAAAGCATGGACCCCACATGCATGAGTACAATCGTTCAAGCTCGTGGGGGCAGTCATGGTTTGGGGCATATTTTCCTGGCATGATATGGGCCCTTAAATTGGTGTAGAAAAACGTCTGAAAATCAGAACATACTGTAAAGACACCCCCCCCCCCCCCACCAAGACGATTTTCTCGTTTCTTTTGTTAAAAAAAATTCTTGATAAATTTAATTATTATATTGATTTCCCGATAATTTTATCCAACGATAAAAAAAACTCTTATTTATGTGACAAACCGATCTTGGAAACGTACTCAACAATAGACTCACGCGCAACAATGCAGTTTTTAACACAGATTAATACAGATGGTCAACTTCCTATACTTACAAGGTTAAAACAATTTCGTTGATTAGCCAATCAGCGTTCGGCATTGATACCCGGTGGCTGAGATAAGAACTAAATAAATCACGTCATATATTACACTAATCACGCCGTTTATGAAATATATGACGTATATTTCTTTGAGCAATATATGACGTAGACTCAAGAGTTCAGTTTACTAGAATCGTTTTTTTAATTAATTTTTAAAAAATTATTAAAAAAATTCTGGAATTTTATAAAACAAATTATTTCCGATTGTGAACTGAGTAATGCTAACATATGAAATGACAACTTTAAACACATTATAAAATTAAATTCGTTAATTTTATTTAAAAATGGAAATCATACCTTACAAATAAAAACTCAATATGATTTTACAACAATAACTTAAGTTCTTTGTAGAGTTTTCTATTTAGCTTATGTTTATAGTTTTTCACAAATATTCCCTTGGGTTGGTTTATGCTACGTTTTACTTGCTTGTCAATTCCCAAACGTTATTTGTTTTGAAACCGCTTCGTTAGGTTATTTCTACTTAATGCTTGTAGCTTTAGGGTAATTTTCAAATTCTTCTTCATGGTAGCATTTTAAACAATAGCGAAAATTCATCCAATCACAATTGGTATTGACGTTTGTACTTTTTGTGTGCCTCACTGGTGCGCTGCAGGACATTTAATCACGTGATTATTGCCGAGTTGACCATCTGTAATAATCTGTGGTTATTAATATGAGACTGGAAAAAGAACTTAACTGTTAGTTGTTGCCGAGCAAGGAGAGAGAGGAGAAGCAGGAGTGAAATTTTGGAATACGAAGGGCAAGCAGCTCACCTCGGAGGGCTTGCACGTTTGTAGAAAAAGAAAGTCGACGATAAACGCCTTCACTACTGAACGGATACATCTCAAAGAGAGCTGAGGACCTTAGACGAGATTCAGCGTCAAGAATTCAGAAGCCGTGCGACCTCGACGACTCGATAATTACGTTCGACCAGCGCCGCCATAGACGTTCGTATCACCAACCATAAGACGACAACAGGAAAAGTAATATCCATTTCTTTCTATTTTCCGTTTTGAGGGCCTCGCGATAGAATTGATTTTGTTATCATCAATTCAACAATGTGTGAGAAATCTTTCCGATGAGGATTTTTAGCCGTAATGGTCGTTTCTTGGGTCTAGGGTGGGCACCCCTCTACTAACGTTACCCTAACTTACCCCGATATTATTAGTTTAGAATTAGTTTTCGCCCATCCCCCCCCACTCAGTCCAAGTCTTTTCCATCCCCGACGAGGAAAATTTCTTCAACTGGTGACGCTGTATTACGATTGTAGCCCCAGACGAACCCCTTAATTTCTTGTTGACGAACTCTATGCAGATTTTAAATCTAAAGAAAAAAAGAGGAAATAAAAAGGATTAAAAAGGAAAAATAAAGAAAGAAGTAAAATAAAGAGAAAGACAATTACCCAATTAATGAGACTTATCTAGAGAAAATACCTCGATCCAGGACTACTGTAGAAAAGGAAAAGATAAACTAAAATAAGAAAACTTTGGCGTTAATACTAAGATGATAGACTCATAAATAATCCCTTGAGAGTGTAGTAAACATCAATTAATTTGTTACGACTAAAATTAGTTTACAGAAAAATGCTTACCAGATGTGATTTTAAGAGAAACTGATACAATCGAAAAAACAACCATTTCCCGATAACGACAAAAAGAACAATTA
Organism: Rhysida immarginata; assembly: GCA_023313115.1. Lineage (NCBI taxonomy): Eukaryota > Metazoa > Arthropoda > Chilopoda > Scolopendromorpha > Scolopendridae > Rhysida > Rhysida immarginata. Next base: position 6,118 of record JAHWFO010093826.1, read on the forward strand.
AGACTGAAATTTGTTTAAGAGAATTTATTTGTGCGAAATCAATTTTTTACAGACGTTTATTCTTCACATTTTTCAAGACAATGTTGATCTCAAAATTTTAGTGAAAGAGACAATAGAATAGACTTTTATTTACTTGTTATTTTAATTAATTTGCTTGTTGACTTTTTTTCTTTTGTTTGACCTCAACACTTGTGAGGTGCTTGATCTCTTTAATTATTGTTTTAGAATTAATCTCTTGAGAATAAACGTTTCCCTTCACAGGTCTTTAGGAGGGACCAACCAATTACGTGTAATCTTTATTCCTCAATATTTATTTAATATCTTATTTGACAGAATTTCGAGTCACCTGATTGATCTGTACTCCCGACCAAGAATAGGGACGTTACAATACCTATGTATTGAAATTGAAAATGATTGTAAGGCGAGATTGTTGCAATCGCCACGAACGAAGATGAACCTGGCTTAGGTGGCCCCCATAATGACCAAATCTGAATCCAGTTGAGCATTTGTGGGAGAAAGTTGAAAGAGCCATCAGACAGGTGATTCCAAAACAACAAATTTTACACAACAGACATCAGGCGAAGGTGTTATGGCAGACTATAAGAAGCAGGGAAAGACATCATCTGCCAAGCACAACATTGCCCGAAAGTGGAAGCTCACTGATATAGACTGAAGGGGTTTGAAGCAGGTTGTGGCCAGCAAGCACAAGACAACAACATTTATGGTGTCAGATTCCTCGCATAACCTTTCAACATCTGGTGGAGTAAATGCGAATCGTCACAGTATTGAAGGAAGAAGGTGGCCCAACGAAGTACTGATGGGGTGGTCATAATAATCTGACCATTCAATGTATATTCATCCTAAATTGTCGATATCTGATATGGAAATGTTGTTGTTCAGTGCGATAATGAAATATTCACCAATAACTAGACCAGTCAGTGACAACATGGAGGTGGATACTAATTTTGCAATTATGACAGTTAGCATTATCAATGTAGATGTTACATTAAATTTATACGTTCTTAGCATTATGAAGAAACATTTTAATTTAGATTTCAAACCCATCGAATCACCTATTATATTGGGTGGCAGTACTATAAATTTGATGTTTGCGCGGAATATGGGTTCTTGTCTGTTGCCACTTTTAACATACCTCTCTCTTCTCGTTGACCAGTTATTTGTAAGTTGGGAATGCCATTAAGGTTTGGTTAACAATTTATGATGAATTGCAAGTTCATTTTTTGTTTGAACATTTTATATCAGAAATTAAAGTTTTTAAATTGTGTTGCATAAAGTTCTTTCTTATTCGCCATGTGGCCTCAAGACGTATTCTACGATTTAGCTAGCGGCCAAGTCCCAACACAGCCCGTAATTTTTTTTTGATTCCGTATCATTATCTCGCGGAAGGCCTGTGCGAATGTACCATTCCGCCATTATTTTTTATTCATTTTGTATTTTTAATTAATTAAGATTATTTATTGTATTCCACGTTTCTTGTGTCTCGTCCTTCTCTAAATATTTATCCGTTTAAAATATGGCATGTAATATATCAAACGTTTTGGAATGATGTGCCATGAATGAATATAACATAAAATTAATGATAGTCGAAATTGGTTCAAAGACATCTGGTTTCGTGGAACCATTATGGTTCATTAGAACTTTCAGTGCTAAAACATGGCATGTAATATATCAAACGACTTTGAATGATGTGCCATGGATGAATATAACGTAAAATGAATGATAGTGAAAATTGGTTCCAAGGAACCTGGTTTAGTATAACCATTATAGCACATTAGAATTTTCAATGCTAAAATATTTCATGTAATATATCAAACAACTTGGAATGACGTGTCATGAATGAATATAACGTAAATTTAATGATAATCGAAATTGGTATTTTAATGATATCATTATTAAACCATTGGAGACTTTCAATGCTAAGATATGGCATGTAAGTATTACGCTTTATATTATCAATAGTTAGTTTTTGTTAGGCAAATTTTAACATTAGCTTGTAGCTAACCATTTCTTCAATGGTAGACGCTTACGTAGAAAAGAAGCGTTTTTTCAGTTTGTTGGGATTTTTTGTAATTGCAGCAAATATGAAGAGGATAACGATCAAGTAATTACCTCAAAGAGTCCAGTTGACCTCACAAGCCAACAATATGGAGGATTTACAGTTTCGTTCACACTTTTTGCCAAACTTTCATGATTTTCACCGAAAGTGACGCAAATGGGTGGATTTACAGTTTCGTGCACACTTTTGGCAAACGTTCATGATTTTCACCAAAATGCACCCAAATGCGTAGATTTACACTTTCGTGCTTTATTAATGTTCTGTCATTGCATCATCATTTTATGCTCATTTTTAATAATTCTTGGAAACGAACGTTCGATCATCGCATTATCAACATCTCAGTTTCCATCATATACACATTCCCACAGAATATAGTCAATACAGTCAGCTTCCATTATAATGTATTTTATAAGCGTTGAAAAGCGTTGGCAATAGTTTATGAAGAAAGAATTGACCCTTACACATTACGCTTCAACAATTGACACTTATTTTATTAAATGGAAATGCTTACAAATTAAAGGATACCTATATGTTTTAATTGTAGAGAATTACTACTCTCTCCATTTAACTTTTCAGGTATTTTTATTCCGTTTGAACTATACAATTCCCTTAGAAGTACGCCTTGCTTAGCAACCAGAGGCATCCTTAGCAACTTCATCTAATTCTTAACAACGAAAGGCTTCTTTAGAAGTCAAATGCTTTCCTTTTCGTTCTCGAATGCTTTTTAATCCTATCAGTCCTGGGCATTTCGGTTGCCTGACTTGTTTTCTTTATAATAAATCCACATAAAAAACATTATATTATGTTTTTATGTTTTTTTAAGTACACCAATCTGCACCAATTGGGTTTTTCTTTACTGGTGGACGAATACCATACATTCAGTGGTAGTTGCCTGCACAGTTGTAGTCGTCACCTCCTGATGAAAAAGTTAATTCGAAACGCGTAAGCAAATTAACGCTACAAATTTTGCTAATCCTAACCAGTTCTTTATTTCTCCTTCATTGACAGCAAAATAGACAAGATGAACCTACTTTATTAAAATTTGCTTTACAAATTTCTAAGTCAAATAAATCAATTATTTAAGATCTTATACTCTCCCCGTTGCGTGTGTGCCGCAATAACCCAGAGAAAAAATTTCCCAAGAAATTTTCCACAGAATTTCATTTTCTAATTTTTGATGTTAAGTATTATTCTCATCCAAGCAAGTTTTATATTTAAAGTAAGAGTTACATAAGGCACAGGATGCTGAAAGACCAGAAAAATTACTTAAAGATAAATTTAAGACTGTAAAGAGGCCACTAAATAATTTTCAAGAATAGAATAATAAAGGGAAAATGTCATGTTGCCAAATATAAATTCATTTTGATCATGGAGATTCTTATTTGTAATAGATAAAGAAGGATTTAAGCAAATGAGATTTTTCTTTGTGTACAGAAATCTAAGCATATTACATTGATTGCAGTGAATGAGCTTAAGGCTTTACAGAGCAAAACACTAATTCACAATGAAAATGCCGTAAAACATAACAGACATACTGCTATATCGGGACATAGAAGAAATACTTGCATTTCATTTAGTTTAGGTATAACATTTTTTTTAAACAACAAACTGGTTTCCTCAAAAGATTTTAACAAAAGTGAAATTTTAAACTAGTAATTACTTTCTGTACTACGGCTTAATATGCGTAGTTAATACAGAAACTATGTTTTTTAAATTAAATTCCATACAAGCAAATATTGATTATTAAAAGAAATTAAAACATTAAAGTAAGGAAAAAAACTTAGAAAGGTTCCGATAATGCCGAGTTCGTGAGTACACATCTAAAGATCTACATGACATTACAAGATGGTAGTTAAAATTTTAATTTCACAAAATTTATACTTTAACCTTAGATTGTTCATTCTTATTCTGCGATAGCAGCTGACTCGTGATAATGAATGTTTGACAAAAATTAGAAATAAATACACCTTAGGCCAAAAGGAAGACACAAGAAGAGAACAAGAAGTTAAAAGCAGCAATGAAAATTTAGAATATCCATAACTAGCATCACTATAAGTAAGTAAAATACAAAAAATACTAAGCAATGATACGGGAAACAAGAAATATTTAATGCCTAACGCATTTCGAATAACTTCATCATTGGAGGCTATCCTGCTACAAACTTTGAAGCTGAAAATACATCCTCTTAGATAGGATGTCCTAAAAGTCTGGTTATCTGGCATATATCTCAAAGCTGCCAGGTAGGCGAGATTTGATGAGTGTGGTTTATTGGTAATAGGGAGGTGTGGTAATTCATTGCCCCACTCAATTTTGACTTTGACCACCAAATTTAAGATCATCATCTATTTGCTAACTCGAAAACTATTAAAAATCGAGAAAAATGTCCAATTGGTATCCTGAAAAATGTCCAATTGCAACACATTAGTCTAAAAAGAATTTTTAATCACACCCTTCCCTTTCAAATGTGTTAGAAAGCTCAGCCAAACTGGCCAGTCCAATTCACAAGCCATCACTGTTTTCCGAGATAAAAAAGGAACAATTTATTGTCAAAATGTCTAGCACTGTTTTTTTTTATTTCTTACATCATGTTAAACACGATACATTTGGAATAGTTTAGAAATAAATACCGATTAAAAGAAAACCTACAACAATTGATAACAAAACCTCAACACCACTGTCGATTCATAGAAGTTCTATCCAAGAAATTATGTTGCCAAATTAACCTCAAATATCAGCTAATTGCTTTCCAAGGTAACACCAAAATATTAAATCAGTGAAAAATTACTGCACTTTGATCAATTAGGAGAAAATTGAAGTCTAAATGTCAACTCAGCTGTGAAAAAGTAATATACAAAAGCAAAGGCTCTCATCTCAATACCAAATGGCAGAAGTTCCCTCCATGGTAAATGTTGTAGTGTAGTCATCGTCTGTACAATAGTCCTGGCTTTTATTCCTACTGCATAAAATGCTATGCCAGCATATACAACAAAGCACTGCCACAAGCACGTAATTTAAAAGCTAGGATAAGGAATTCTTATAAAAATTGCATCAGTTCCCTACTAATAATGCTTTACAAGACAGAATTAAATGTAAGTAAAACAGAAATAAATAACCGAATTCAACACTCCAACAAACTGTTGCATTTATGCACCACAGTTTTCTGTCACCAAACCATAACATCATGCGTTAATATGGGTCCCATAGTCGTAACATACAGCCATTACACAATTTTCGGTTTTAGGCCCCAAGATTCATCTCGAACCCAGTACATCGATAAGAGCCCAATTTGCCTTGATTCATTTTGTTTTCAAGATGATGATTCCAAGTATTTGACTTGATTCAAATATTTCATCAGCTTGATAGGCTGTTCGGTTAATAGATATGGTTTCCCTTCTGCAGGTGAAAGACAATTGTGTTCTTAGAGGATCCAAGGTATGCTAGGTAAAATTTCCCGATAACTTTCACAGTTATCGACGGACATAATGGGTATACGAGTTCATGTTTTTTTGCGCCAAATTCTGTCTGCTATCAACGTGGTGTACGGCAATAGTTGATTCCGGACCTAGGGAACTTTGTCTAGTCGTCTATGATCAAGAGCTGCTGTTGCTTTGCCCAAAGAAGGCATCGTTTCCGTTTCGTCTCTGGTGCTAACGTCTCTGCAACACCATGCGTTTAATGATAAGTTGTCAGATGGTTGTCTTAGCAGGAAGGTTAAATTCGGACAATAATTGCACAATTCCTCTGATTGTTGTCTGAGCACTGTTTTGGATAAGTTTAACTTTTATGTGACAACGCATTGGAAGTGATTAAAAGCGGCATTGACAGAGTTAAAGAAGAAATGAAGAGAGGTACATTTCAATACTGTTTACTGAAATCACAAACTATTTAAGATATAACGAAACTCGTCTTAATGTAATAGCTTCAAATAAAATGTTACTCTCTCTATCTTCAACAATGTTGTATTCCTTACAAAATGTTCTTCCACAATGAAGTTACTTAAACTGAAGAAAATTAGAAGTCCTTGATGAAATTAGTTTCAGCAAATAATCCTCGGCATTAACAATCCGAGATATGAAATCGTTTCGTTATTTCTTCCTGTTTTGTATGGCTGGTTTCTCCAACTAATTTTTAGATGATGGTTTCTTCGAGTTTCAAAAGCAAAAAAGTGATTCAAAGAGAATGGCTTCAATACGAAATAGAGAAACACAAATAAACAGGATTAGCAATATGCAATTTAACCTGCTTGTATACCGATGTCATTATAACAGAAAGTTCTTAATCCAATTGGAAAAATACTCAAACAACTGAACCTCTAATAATATTACGTTTGAAGTTCGTTAAAATGTACTAAATAATTCAGTCCACTGTATTATAAAATATCTCCTCAAAGGATATGAGTGAATCAGTCGCATAGCCCAGAAGAGGGAGGTCATGATGCCCTGGGTGCCAGATTTGATAACTCTTGGGGGCAGGGGAACCGCAAAAATAAAATGTGAATAGATGGGGAGAAAAAATGAATACCATGTCACGAGCACTGAAGATAATTATGTGAAGCACCGTAATGTAAAGTTCACACTATAAATCTTGATCAGGATTAATTCGCTGATCAAATCTTTACATTCACGGTCGATCAGTCCCTAGAATCCATGCGCTCATCCAGGTTAAAAAAGCGGAAAACGTCACCTTGCTAAGTACCGCATATCTTCCAATAGTAGCCCCCCGGCGTCTATTTTTTCAACTTAATTACTAACCAGGCGTTTATTAGAGACCGGCGTTTATTTAGCAATCTGTGTCAAATCTTTTAGCTTCCACGACATCATAAACGCCACATCATATGATCGCTTTGGAGACATCTCTTTTTTTTTAAACAGAATATGGTAGTGCGTTGTAAACAGTCCTAACGAACAGTATACCTTGAGAAGTAAGAGATGAATAGCAGAGTGCATATGACATCGAAACTCAAAGCAGTGTGCTGGGAATCCCCTCAAGCCCATGTACATATGAACCCCGAAAGCGGCTCACGTGAAATGCCGCGTGGAAGAGAATCCCTGGCGTATATTAGAGACTGGCGTTTATTAGAGACAGGCGTTTATTGAGCAATCTTCATTTTGAAACCCGGCGTTTATTAGTGACTGGCGACAATTGGAGACTAGGTGTCTATTAGAAAATATACGGTAAATATTTTAGAGTATACGAATTAATTGCACCGTCATGCCATGAAGGAAGTAAAGTTGGTAAAAAACACCAGTTAGTAACCGAAATAAGAAAGAAACGAAGTTAATTTTGATTATCAGAGTAAATAAAACCATCGCTAAGAGCTCACTATCTGGTGGCAAAAAGTGTAACCCCGATCTTGATTATAAGTGTGAACATACGGATTTGTCGATAAAGCTTGAACTGATGCAAAATGACCATGATCAAGAACTGTAATGTGAACGGATTATTGGTAGTTTTTTTAAACTATTACTGTCTGTAATTAATAGGGTTAATAAAGTTCAAAATATTTAGCTCCGCACCTGAAGTTTCCTTTGGAAACGAAAAATTTTCATCCTTATATCATCTTAAATGTCTCTTCTTTGTTAAGGGCATGTTTACCCTTTTGATAAATGGGCGCATTGTTCTAAAGGAGGACTTAGGAATTCTGGCAGTAATATTTGAATACGAGCAGTAGTCTCAATATCTTTCCTTCCTCAATTGCAGCCGCTGCTCCTTTTCGTTGAGAAGTGGGTGAAGGAATGAGAATTAAAAAATACCAGTTTTGTAATTTTTTATTTAGCCTCTACCCCGTGGTGGGCAAAGGGGAGGGCTAGCAGGGTAGTTGTACAGGGCACCAGATTGCAGGATGGCACTAAATTTGGAATCGTTGAGTAAGGGGTTCATAGTGCTGTTTCTATCGAAAACATTGGTAGAGAGTTTACAACACAACAAAGGCAGAACAGAATTTCCGACTAGTTTTGCCATTTATTCCCGGCTTTATCAAGGATACACACAATCGACAATCGAATAGCGCAGGGAAGAAAAACAAAACGAGCGGTCTGGAAGCTATGATTCCACTGGCATACTCGTCCAGTATTATAGCCAAAAGAAATACGCTGAATTAGGAAAGAAGCCAGATGAACCTGGTTAAGTCATCCAGAGGATACGAAGGAGTCCTTTCCCAACAGGACGATAAAGTTGATTGTTGATTGACAATAGGACGTGGAAGAGCTAGATGATCCAATAGGGTGGAAAGATGGCCTTTTGGATGTCATCGAAGTTGACGTCCAGGATATGACGAGGCCTGCAATGCCTGAGGGAACTTCTAAAGGTGAGCCGGTGATTCAGTATATCTGCAACCAGTGGATTAGGATGGTCCTTCATCTTCGGAAGCAGCTTGTTCAGCGACTCCTTCACGTGGTTTCCAATAGTAGGTATACCGAAATCTTTAGCAATGGAAGTATTAGTTGCTATTCTCCTGTCGAGTTGGGCAATGGTCCTCAGGGTGACGTTTTGGAATGTTTGTAGATCCTTCCATCTGGATTGGCAGGTTGTAGCCTAGGCAGGCATACCATACAGAAGAGTGGTTCGGATTACCATTTTATATAGCAAAAGCTTGTTTTCCACTCCAAGCGAACTGTTACGTCCCAGAAGGGCAACCAGACTAAACTTTGCCTTCTTGGCCTTGTTGATAGCATAAGAGAGATGGTCGCCCCAATTTAGCTTGGTATCTCTCACAATTCGAGGTATTTATAGTTTTTTACCCACTCGATAGGAAGATTGGCTCCTTGCCAGATAGGAAGATTGGCTTCGGGGGTTTTCTAAGTTATTTGGTAACAAACATGGCTTTGCATTTATCAACGTTTAGGTTTAACCTCCACTTAGCAAACCGTTTCTCACGCAGATGCACGGCATGATATGACATGAGCGGGATTTCGGGCATAAATCACGATGGACATATCGTCTGCAAACAGGTATAATTTGCACTTTGTAAAAGTTGGGAAGTCGTGAATGGAGAAGTTGAACAATGCAGGGCCCAGGACCCTTGATGTCACAAGGGTTAGACATGGAGCAGCAACCTTGAAACGAAATAAGGAACTAATCAAAACAATCAGCTCGTTCGGAAGGCCACAAGTAATCGATTTGTATCTCAGGCCGTTATGCCAGACCTGATCAAAAGCTTTCCGGACATCTAAAAAGATAAGACCACCGTATTTGGCGCAATTAAGGGGAGTGTTTAGATCGGCAACAAGCCTTCAAAGCTGTAGTTGGCAAGAGTGACCCGGGCGAAACGCAAATTGCTCCTCACGAACAAGATTATTGGCCATGCAGAAAGTGTTAAAAATCCCTAGAATGACACGTTCAAAGATTTTGACATCGTAGGTAGTAAGCTTATGGGCCTGTATCTGACAGCGAGGGCAGGGTTTAGACCAGGCTTTGGTATGGTAACGATGACGGACACCTTCCACTTGTCAGGGAAATATCCATGTCTCCAGCAGTCATTTATGACCCTGGTAATAATCGAGACGGCACTAGGAGGCAAGTTCTTAAGAGCACTGTTTTTGATAGAAACAATACCTGCTGCTTTCCTTCTTTTAATATGCTTTATGACGTCGGAGATATCATTCGTGCTAATAATTTCCTCATGAATAGGAACACTCTGGGATGGTTCCTAGGGGATACGCAAATAGTCGACAAGTTGAGTATTTGAGCGACTATCGGGGATTTCTTCACACGTAAATTGTTTTTCCAGGGACTCGGCGATCAGTTGAGCTTTATCACGATCACTGGTGAGGATACACACAATCAACAATCGAAAATCGAACAGTGAAGTGTACGTTTTTTCAGATGGGACGAAAGCAACGCTTTCACATAGCTCTCGAACCAGAATAAATTCCAAACGAAATACGCTGATGTAGTCAAGAAGCCTAACCAACCAAAGCGGTCTTCCATTTTATACAAAAAAGAAAATACGATTGACGATTGTCAGAAACAAAATACAAGCGAAATAAAAAAAAGGAGAAAGAAGATTATCACATCTTCCAGTAGTCCTGAAAAGAGAAGTTGCTGATGTCTTCAAAGTTGATGTCAAGAATGTGCCTTGGTTTTCGATACTTCATATGTCACTTCATATCCATTGAGTTCTTTAGTATTCCAGTCACTAGGTCATTGTATGAATCTTCATCTTCTGCACCATAATCAAAAGGAGATCCTGTATAAACTTTCCGATGGAGACCATGTCTAAATCCAAGTGGATGGATTGGTTTTTCACAGTTCCCCTGTCAAGCTGGGCAATGGTCCTCAGGTAACACTCTGGAATCACTGTAGCTCACGCCATCTGCTTCTACAGATAGTCGCCCACGCAGGCATGCCGTAGAGGAGTATGGTCCGAATAATCAACTTGTACAGAAGTAACTTATTGTCGATGCTGATGGTGCTGTTGCGACCCCGGAGAGCTATGAGATTGTACTTAGCCCTCTTTGCTTTGTTCAGAGCGTAGGTCACGTGACGATTCCACGAGAGACACGAGTTGATGATAACGCCAAGATATTTGTAGTTGTCAACCCAGTCCAGTTTCTTCTTGAATAGAACAAGAGACTCTGGGGGACGCTAGAACTTTCTGTTGAAGTACTTTCCGACATTAAGGTTCAGCTTCCAGCAGTTAAACCAGTCTTCGAACATAATCAAGGCGTGCTGTAGACAAGTGATAACGTGAGCCGGTTTATGGGCCCATGTCATAATGGCAGTATCGTCAGCATAGAAATATAGATTACAATTTTTGGGTTTCGGGAAATTATGAACAAAATAATTAAATAGCACGGGCCCAAGAACAGAACCCATAAATGCACCCTACCACTGTGAAATTTTGAAGACTTCCCTGAAGCTGGCACTAAGGAAAAAGCGACCAAGACTCTTTACCAGTGGTGTTTGTTTTCTGCAAAACTGACTACAGACACACAGACAGAACTCAAATGGGACATCTTACCACATACTCCATACAGCCCGGATCTCTCCCCTTGCGACTATCACCTTTTGGATCATTACAAGAGTTCTTGGGAGGGCAGAGGTTCGGCTATAATCAAGTGAAAAAGGCTGTCCTGAAGTGGTTTCGACATAAACCTGAAGATTTTTAAAGAACCGGTATCCAGATGCTCCCAGAACGCTAGTAAAAATGTGCAGAGAAGCAAGGAGAGTTCTTTGAGAAATAACTCAAGTGTGTGTATTTTACGGTTTCCTGATTATATAAAAAATAAACCATTAAGGAATGACATAATCAAGTAACGAAAGGCTACACTAGACCATTCGCGGAACAATATTTTTAACCGCGCTATGTTAACATTGTAAGTTTCTAAAGGACAATAATGAAACCAGTAAACCACGAATCTTTGAACCAATTTGGATTATCATTAATTTTACCTTGTATTCATTTATGGAACACCATTCCAAGTTTTTTGATATATTACATGCCATATTTTAGCATAGAAAGTTCCAATGAACCACAATGGTTCCACTAAACCAGCTTCCTTGAAACCAATTTCGACTATCATTAATTTTACATTATATTCATTCATGGCACGTTATTCCAATCTGTTTCATATATTACATGCTATATTTTAGCATTGAAAGTTCCAGTGAACCATATTGGTTCCACTAAATCAGGTGCCTTTGAACCAATTTCGACTATTAATAATTTTACGCTATAAACCTGAAGATTTTTCAAGAACAGGTATCCAGATGCTCCCAGAACGCAGGCATGCCATAGAGGAGTGTGATCTGAATAATCGACTTGTACAGAACTAAATTATTGTCGATGCTGAGGGTGCTGTTGCGGCCCAGCAGAGCTATGAGACTGTACTTAGCCCTCTTCGCTTTGTTCAGAGCGTAGGTCACGTGAGGATTCCAAGAGAGGATACATACAAGAGGACATAAGCCTTTATATACAGAAAATATGGTACAGAATGATGAAGAAAAAACAAATAGTATGTTAACTCTGGATGAGTCTTCTACTAGGTCCGCGTTTTCAATTTTGTTTGCGTTATGATGTCACTTTTTCCTTTATTTTTCAGTCAATTTACTTTCAAGGTTTCCTTATAATTTCATTGTTATTGGTTCCTTATCCAACCATTCTCCTATCCAATGTCGCCACTGTATAATTTATTTATTTACTATTTGTTATTTTTTCATCCAATCATTCTCTCATTCTCTATCAAATTTTCTGAATCTAAAAAGGCTTATCTCCTCTTGTGCTGCTAGACCTGTGGAGGACACCTACTACTGCGATCACTCCCCTACTAGTGACGTTTTGGACATCTCGCACTTACAATGTTTCTTCAAACCGTGGAATATCTTCAAAATTGATGACCTTTCCTCTGACCACAAGCCTGTGGCGTTGAACTTTGACAATGTCGACTTAAATTTCAGAGAAGAACTCATACATCAATAAGATATTCTTAAGAACTATGGCTGCTATTCCGACGTGGCGTACTGTACGGGAGACATCGATCAACGTGGTGAAGACATCACCAGATGTATTAACAGTGTCACAGAAACAAGTAACTATCCATCAGAGAATAAACCTCCTCATCGTATCCAACTTACACCTGGAATCCAATGCCTAATTGCTGAAAGAAACAGGACCCTAAACTATGGCAACGCTATCGTAAACCTTGACTCAAAACCAAGGACAACATGCTAGTGCAAAGAGTCCAAGACGACGCTAAATGGAATGACAAGCTCAAAAGCTTGTCTGCTCGCGACAATTCCATTTGGAGTATGGTCAGGACTTTACAGAAGAACAAGAATAATACGTTTCCTCCACTCCATACACCACAAGGTGACTATGTGCAAACTGATCAGGACAAGCCCCAAGTCATTACAGAATCACTAGAAATGCAATTTGTTACTCCTATTAACAACAATCCCGCGAACCAAATCATGTCTCAGCGTGTGGAAGATGGTCTTGTCAACTTTGATGAAGTCCCGCAGCTTCTAACGAAGAACAACATCGAAGCCAGAGAGATCGCCACCATCATAAGTAAATTGAAAAGGAAGAAGGCTCCAGGAAGAGACAAGGTGAGAAATAACGCCCTTATGAATCTCCCAAAGAACTTTATTGACTATCTCACCAATATCATTAGCGACTGCTGGAAATTTTCTTACTTCCCTGCATCTTGGAAACAATTTATTGTTTTGAGTTTCACCAAGCAGGGACAAAACCCAGCAATTCCTTCGAACTACCAACCAATTAGTCTGCTCCCCAGAATGTCATAGTTTTGGAGAAAACGATCCTCGTCAGATTCCAAGACCACTATCTCGACAATCATCTATCAATTTGGCTTATGTGCCGCCCACTCTTGTCATATGCAGATATGGAGGCTCGTAGAAGACCTGAGCATCCCCTTGAACCTTTCCAGGTAATGCGGAGTGGGATTCTTCGATGTGAGTAAAGCTTTTGACCACGTGTGGCTTGAGGGCCTTGTCTACAAGATGATTAGAGACGGGTTTCCTGCCGATTTGATTTTGATGGTGAAATCCTTTCTCAACGACAGGTCCTACCAAGCTAAAGTTGGTGAAAATCTATCCACGCCCCAAGTTGTAAAGTCTGGTGTCCATCAAGGTTCTGTTCTTGGGCCCGTGCTATTTAATTATTTTGTGCATAATTTCCCGAAACCCAAAAATTGTAATCTATATTTCTATGCTGACGATACTGCCATTATGACATGGGCCCACAAACCGGCTCACGTTATCACTTGTCTACAGCACGCCTTGATAATGTTCGAAGACTGGTTTAACTGGTGGAGGCTGAACCTTAATGTCGGAAAGTACTTCAACAGAAAGTTCAAGCGTCCACCAGAGTCTGTTGTTCTATTCAATAAGAAACTGGACTGGGTAGACAACTACAAATATCTTGGCGTTATCATCAACTCGTGTCTCTCGTGGAATCGTCACGTGACCAACGCTCTGAACAAAGCAAAGAGGGCTAAGTACAGTCTCATAGCTCTCCTGGGTCGCAACAGCACCATCAGCAACGACAATAAGTTACTTCGGTACAAGTCGATTATTCGGACCATACTCCTCTATGGCATGCCTGCGTGGGTGACTATCTGTAGAAGCAGATGGATCGAGCTACAGTTATTCCAGAATGTTACTCTGAAGACTATTGCCCAGCTTGACAGAAGGACTTTTAAAAACCAATCCATCCAATCAGATTTAAACCTGGTCGACATCGGAAAGTTTATACTTGACCTCCTTTTGATTATGGTGCATAAGCTGAAGATTCATGACAATGACCTATTGACTGGAATACTAAAAAACTCAATGGATATGAATTCGCATATGAAGTATCGAAAACCGAGGCACATTCTTGACATCAACTTTGAAGACATCAGCAACGTTTCTTTCCTGGACTACTGGAAGATATAATAATCTTCTTTCTCGTTGTTTTTTTATTTCGTTTGTATTTTGTTTCTGACAATTGTCCATCTTATTTTCTTTTCTATCTAATATGGAAGACCGCTTGGGTTGGTTAGGCTTCTTGACTACCTCAGTGTATTTCATTTGGAGTTTATTCTGTTTCGATGAGCTTTGCGAAAGCGCTGCTTTCGTCCCATCTGAGGAAATGTACACTTGACTGTTCGATTGTCGATTGTTGTGTGTATTCTTGATAAAGCCGTGGAAAATTGGCGATACTAGTCGGAGGCTCTGTTTTTCCATTGTTGTTTTGTAAAGTCTCTACCAATTTTATTAACTAAATTTGTAATTGTCCAAAGGGAGATGCCGAAAGGGGTGCCATAATAAACGTCTCCCAAGGCGCTTATGTTGCCAATTTTCCTGCCTCTACTACTTAGCTCGTGGCGAATTTTATTTCCGGTTATCTTAATAATAAACAGTGAGGGAAATAACTATCTCTAGTCCATATACAAAAAACATTTTTCTCTATCTGACCAAGAGGTGTTTTTCTTTTTTCATCACAGTTGTCCACAGTTACCTGTTTTTTCATTATATCCAGTATTTATTTATTATTATATTATGAGTTTTCATCAGCTTTGTAACGGTTTTGAAGGGAGGAATTCCAGAACTACGGGTCAAGTGCCTGCGCAATCACTAGGCGCAAAAATTGATTACCATGTGGTCTTATGGACACCTGAAAACATTCTTGTGTACCTATCTACTCGAAAGTATGAAAGCTGGTAGCAAAATTTTCCTTTCGATTTTCATTTTAATGTCTTAATATTTCTAAAACTCGAAGTATTTTTATTTGTACTGGCAAAATGATGGTTGCAATGCATTAATCTTTGGCACAGATAAGCTTTGAAATAATGGTGAGAAACATTTTTCACTAATCTTTATTACACATAATTTACACGGCTAGATTACGCACATGAGATTTAAAGCTAACGAAATTAAAAACATTCATTAATGCAATTAATCCATTCAACCAAAATTTGTGCAAACTAGCAAATTAAGTTGCTCTAAATATACGAGGGCCGTTCAAATTTGACCTGGACTTTATTAAGTACCGATAGATGCTTTATGCTCTCAGTGTGGGGAAACGTGTCTGTCCGTCTGTCTGTCCGTCTGTAACTCTAAATCCTCCGAGGCTAAGAAAGATTTTCAAAATCTGTTTTCGTCGTCGATGAATATGATTTATGTCACGATTTGATCACAAATATTATCTAAATCGCTTTATTGGCACGTACACAAATAATACCTCTATTTTTCCACCTAGCAATTTTCAATGGGAAGATATATTAAATAATATATCAAACAAATCGTAATGACGAGACAAAAGCGGTTATTAATTACAGTGCACGGCACGAAAGAAAAAGGAAACTGGTGAATGCGTAAATGAAAAAAACCTCGTTCAAACAATCAGAAACGAACAAGAAACGGTGTATTACTTATTACTGACATCAGTAATAAGTAATCCCCCGTTTAATTTCCGTGTTTGAGCGGTTGACCGTTTTTTTTTTATTTATGCAAACGCCAGTTTCCTTTTTCTTTTGTGCCGGGCACTATAGTATTTTCGTCAGTAGATGATTGTTTGGTTATGGCACGAACCATTCAAAAATATTACCGAAATCGGTTCGAGAGCACGTGCAGAAATGGTACCTTCACGACCCCATCTAGTAATTTTCAATGGAGAGATATATTAAGTAATATATCAAACAAATCGTAATAAGGAGAATTACTATTTTCGCCAATTGATAAATATGGTTCCAGGAATATACCATTTTGGAAATGGTTGTAATTGAAACAATGGCACGTGATCTAATGGTATCCTTATGACACCCTCAAAAATTATCAATAATAAGATATGGCAATTAATATATCAAGTAAATTGGGATCATGAATGAATATAGCGTAAAATTATTAATAGTCGAAATTGGTTCAAAGGCACCTGATTTAGTGGAACCAATCTAGTTCACTGGAACTTTCAATGCTAAAATATATCATGTAATATATAAAACAGATTGGAATGACGTGCCATGAATGAATATAATGTAAAATTGATGATAGTCGAAATTGGTTCCAAGGAACCTGGTTTAGTGGAACCATTGTGTTCGTTGGAACTTTCTATGCTAAAATATGGCATGCAATATATCAAAAAACTTGGAATGGTGTGCCATAAATGAATACAAAGTAAAATTAATGATAATCCAAATTGGTTCAAAGATTCGTGGTTTACTGGTTTCATTATTGTCCTTTAGAAACTTACAATGTTAACATAGCGCGGTTAAAAATATTGTTCCGCGAATGATTTAGTGTAACCTTTCGATACTTGATTATGTCATTCCTTAATGGTTTATTTTTTATATAATCAGGAAACTGTAAAAATACACACACATGAGTTATTTCTGAAAGAACTCTCCTTGCTTCTCTGCACATTTTTACTAGCGTTCTGGGAGCATCTGGATACCGGCTCTTTAAAAATCTTCAGGTTTATGTCGAAACCACGTCAGGACAGCCTTTTTCACTTGATTATAGCCGAACCTCTGCCCTCCCAAGAACTCTTGTAATGATCCAAAAGGTGATAGTCGCAAGGGGAGAGATCCGGGCTGTATGGAGTATGTGGTAAGATGTCCCATTTGAGTTCTGTCTGTGTGTCTGTAGTCAGTTTGGCTGTGCGCACTCTGGCATTGTTTTGCAGAAAACAAACACCACTGGTAAAGAGTCTTGGTCGCTTTTTCCTTAGTGCCAGCTTCAGGGAAGTCTTCAAAATTTCAAAGTGGTAGGGTGCATTTATGCTTCGACGTTCTTCCAGAAAATCGACGTTCTTCCAGAAAATCGACGTTCATCACCCTTAATGTGCCAGAATACAGTAGCCAACACTTTCGTTGCCGACGGTGTCATCTAGAACTCCTTGGGTCGTCGTGAGTCAGTTTGTCGCCACTCCATGCTCGCACGCTTGCTTTCAGGAGTATAGTGATGAATCCATGTCTCGTCGGTGGTCACAACAAGCCTTAGGAAACTGTCACCTTTCCTGTCATATCGCTGGAACACGTTTCCACCCGGGTGTTTTTTGATCCTTGGAGAGTTGCTTAGGGACCCATCTGGCACGAATCTTGTTGAATATCAGCTTATCGCGGATGATGGTTTTCATACTGCCAGTGGTGTTCTTCAGTATTGAAGCCAATTTTCGGACATGAATTGTTATTTATCAGCTCATTTGTTCCTGCGATGGTGCCATCATTGACAGCAGTTGCCGGCCTTGCCGAATGAGGTGTATTGCCATTGAATTTTCTCCTTCCTTCAAACATTTAGCACCAAGGATGATCGAGACAAACATGACTTGGTGAACTGTCTTTGAAGTCTCTGATGAATTTCAGGTGCTTTCACACCTTCGTTGTGGAACAAATTGATGATTATTCGTTTTTCCACTTTGGTCGACACATGCTCTTCGCCATTTTGTTTAAACAAACAATCAGTTGTCATGGCAACCGGATGAGTGGTGCTATATTTGCATGATAGGCGATAGTTGCTATCGCAATAATGAAAGTTTACATTTTTACAGTAATGTAATTTACATATAATGGAAGTTCAGGTCAAATTTGAACGACACTCGTAGTTATTCATTGCCAGAAATCTGAATTTCTGCTTTTTTAATAATTCTTTTCCATAGGCTTACTACTATCTCTTCATCGTATTGTTCACAATAGGCTTTGGGGATTATGTTGTGACAAATACAGCACACGTAATGGCAGTCCATGCGTTATTATTTATTGGATTTGTGATTATGACTTTATTATTGGATGTCATTCAGTTAAAAGTTAGAAGAATCACAAGAGCTTACTGAAGAAGCATCACCTCTAAGAAGTCAGAAAAATTTATTCTTTCCGTTTAATAATATTAATTATTTTTTAAATTAAAATTATTAAAAACATTACTCAAAAAATTTTATAAAATTTTATGCAAATATTTGTATGTTTGACAAAAATAAATTTTATTTTACTTGTATGTTAAACACACCATAAAAATTTGTAGATTTTCTGTTTTAAATAAAATGTTTTGTAATAAAAATAAAAAAGTTTTCTTGAAAAGTTTTTGATAGCATATTTTTCTATTAAAACGTTATAATTGCCCCAACCCTTTTCAATTATGGTTGACGCAAGCATTCACCATGTGATGTTATTACACGAAAAATCCAGGAAAACCTTAAAACTCAATAATTCGCAATCGAATGCAGACAAAAGTTGTCTCTTTGCACAGAAACGATTGACATGAAGTCGAATATTTTGAAGAAAAAAAATAATCCTAGAATTGTTCGGTATTTGACCAACAGATGCACTGTCAGGTTACAGAACATCAGTGTCACCTCAGTTTTGGCAGAGATTGGAG
The DNA here is from genome assembly GCA_023313115.1 of Rhysida immarginata. Lineage (NCBI taxonomy): Eukaryota > Metazoa > Arthropoda > Chilopoda > Scolopendromorpha > Scolopendridae > Rhysida > Rhysida immarginata. The sequence goes on from JAHWFO010093826.1 coordinate 25,010, forward strand.
AATGTGAATGAGGTGACAATGAAGGAAAAAGGAGATTCTCCGCATTTTATGACATCAGAGCAATGACCCAATTGGAAGGCGGCAGAAGAAATGGAGAAAGAGAAGGCGAAGAAGAAGCCGACCCCTTGGAAATGAGATAGGGTAGGTCGGAAGAAGAGAGATAGGGTAGGTCAAATAAAGTTATTAAAAGAGGGGCACGACGCTTTCTGTAGTAGCGTCGGACATTATTGCCAATATATAAATATATATATTCTTTGGAAAATTGAAGGTTACAAATTAATAATTAATAAGAGACTGTCTTCTTTTCTGCGTTCTAGTACTGCATCTCGACGGACACCTCATCGATTGGACGAGTGCGGAGCTATAAAAGGAAGCGGAGCTACGGAGCCATTGTTTAACAAGGCGGCCAAATCAGGAAGACGACAGTGTCGGTAAGCCGTATTGGTTAAGTTAACTATGGAGGCAAAGGCAATAGAAAGTATGCAGTTTCCCACGTTTGAGGGAAAAGTGGATGAAGACGTGGACAAGTTTATCAAGCACTTTAAAGTAATAGCGGGTTGCAAAGATATACCGTTAGAAAAATGTATAAAATTGGTTCCAGTAGCATTAAAAGGAGAAGCGCTTGACTGGTTCACAGATCTAGTGCTACAGATTCCGAAGCTAACATGGGAAATTCTTGAAGCAAGAATAAAGCATGCATATAGAAAAGGACATACGCAAATTACACTGAGAAGGGATATATTGAACTTGAAACTTAAGAATGGGGATATACAGCAGTATTTAAAACAGTTCAGAGAAATACTTAATAAGATAGTCCAGGCATCAGATTACGACAAATTATTATGGCTAATAGAGGGGCTCCCGCCATCATTAAGAGTGATGATGAGACTTAAAACGTTTATAGACGTAAATGAATCAATGGTGTTTTTGGAGTCCTGGCAGCAAGCACAGGATAATCCTGTTGACAGTCGGGCAAGATTAGAAGAACCGATGGAAATAGATGTTATTGGAACAAAAAGGAATACAGTAGCGCAGAAAAAAGACATTATTTGTTATAAATGCGGAAGACCCAGACACATCAGGAAATTTTGTAGAAAAAGAAAGGGAAGAAAGAGCAGGGGAAAAAGAAAGAACAGTATCTCCAAGCAAATTTTTTGAAAAAAGCAGGCGGGAAAAATTTGTACATCTACCAAGGACAAATAGTCAATGGCCAGTAAAATGTTTGGTGGATATGGGAGCCGAAGAAAAATTTTATGGATAAGGGGTTTGCAAATAAAATCGGTGCCAAAGTGCACCCAAATGAGGCAGGTCGACAAGCGGCGTTCATAAACGGCCAACAATGGAACATAGTGGGAGAAACAAAGAAAATAGGATTCCGAAGTGGTCGCTATGCGGGTGAAGAAAGTTTTAATGTGCTACCGATGAAAAACTATGATATGGTGTTAGGAGTACCCTGGCTCCAAAAGGAAAACCCTATTGTGAAATGGTCGTCGAAGGAGTGCTACATACAAAAGAACGAGAAAAAGTTATACCTCGAAAAATAGAAAAATAATAATGACTATATAGAGGAAATATCAGCGGTGGAGTTCTTGCATGTAATAACGCAGAACCAGATACGCCAGCCTTTGCCATATTTATCAAAAACAAGGTGCGTGCGCCTACAATAATCTTAATCAAACGTTAACTAGTATCCCAAAGGGGTATCAGGAATTAATTAAAAAATACTTCTATCTATTTCCAGACGAATTGATGGCTGGATTACCGCCTAGACGGGGAGTGCAACATAGTGTGGAGGTCCCGTCAAGGGCCTTGCCGGTTAACGCACCGCTATATCGTTTATCAGCGGAGGAGGAAAAAGAAATAGAAGCCACCCTGAGTAAGTTACTTAAAAAGAAATTAATAAAAGCCTCTACCTCTAGTTACGCATCCCCCATCCTGTTTGTAACGAAAAAGGATGGAGGGCTGCGCATGTGCATTGACTTTAGAAAAATAAACCAGATAACGAGAGATAACAGATATCCTGTACCCCGTATTGATGAATTGATAGACAAATTAGGAGGAGCGAAATGGTTCACCAAATTGGATATAATGGACGCTTACCACCAAATTCGTATGAACGAAGAACACGTCCAGTATACGGCATTTAAGACCAAGTTTGGACTATATGAATCATTAGTGATGACCTTTGGTCTAAAAGGAGCCGCGTCAACGTTTGCCCAAGCGCTTAACGAAACGCTTGAGGGTCTAAGTGGAAAGGGCACGGTCTCATACTTCGATGATATTTTGGTTTACGCGGATTCAGAGGAGCAGTTAAAAAAAAGAACGGAAGAGGTATTGCAAAGGCTAAGTAGGAACAAGTGGTACTTAAAGATCTCCAAGTGTAAGTTCGGCGTATGAACGGTCAAATATTTGGGCTACAAATTTAATGGCGAAGGAAGGGCATGTGACGAGGTGTTAACACAGGCGATTAGGAAGTGGCCCTTGCCAATGACGCTAAAGCAAGTGCGGGGATTTTTAGGTTCGGTACAATTTTACCGAGCATTCATACCAAGATACTCCGATATAGCTGAGCCTTTGTTTCAACTCTTGCGAAAAGAGGAACCTTTTCACTGGAACAAGGAAAGGAAAAAGGCATTTGAAACGCTGAAAACTGCATTAATAAAGCCTCCAATCCTGATGATATTCTGCCCACAAAAAAGGCTACACATCTTGTGTGATGCGTCAGAAGTGGCGATTGGGCTTGTGGCGCTGCAGATGTACAATGGTAAATTATTTCTGGTGGCATTTGAATCCAGGAAGTGGAGGAGAGAAGAAGGGGAGCACTCCAATTATGAAAGAGAGCTTTTGGCAGTTGCACACGCTGCGCAGTGTTGGAGGCACTACATCCAGCAGGTGCCCACTATTATCTTGTGCCCTGTAGTGCGTGGGAGGGGGGGGGGGCTACCGTAAGGACCCCCTTACGATAATTCACTCCCAAGCACAACAGGAGCGGGTTTTTGGACTTGCGCGGGGTGAATGTTATATTCGCAAGGAGTAGAGGCTGACAACCGATAAATTATTCAATTTAATTGATTAGAATCAATAATTAAGAATACAAATCATTTCTATTGAAAGTTGGGGCCCCATATTGGAAAGACATGAACTTTAACAATTATATCAAACATTAGCCAATAATCAATTAACTTGTTTAAACGACGCGAAATATTCTGAATTTACAAATATTTAAATGAAAACGTGCACCAGCACATGGGGAGCCAATTAACAATCATACTATATGCCCAATCTGTAATGGCCTACAACATAGGCCGCCAGTACCTGACTAGAGTGAATAGATTGTGAGAACTACCCAAGAAAGCGTCACGCCCTCCTTCACGCACTCCTTTCTTTTGTTGCCAAACAGTGCTACATATTAGCGCTGCACCTGTTTGGTCAACCAGGGGAGAGAGCATTAACCCCTCAACAACAACCTTTAGACCTTCCACTGTCCGCTCATAGACGCTGTAGACTTCACTCTATTCACTCACGTATCACAATACCTGTAGGCATACTTTCAGTAAACGTTCATGGATAGCCCCCACGTGACAGGCTTCGCTTCACAGACGCTAAAACGGTTATAAATATCGTTTATTGTAAACTTTTCTGCTTAACTTATACAAATTTAACACGACGTCGATCACTACTCAACGCCAGTGTTCTTCAGCGCCGTGCAATAAACAAACATTTAACTCAGATAGACTCTCATAAGAGAATTAACTGTCGATCTTGATTTAATAATGGTAATCGTCACTTTCCTTTGATATGCACCTTCCCAAACGTTAATTTTTCCCACTGGTGATCATAACTTCAAGTATGTCTGTAATACTAAAATGGAACGATCTCACCGCTCTGTTGCTGACTCATTCTCATCTTGGTCGGGAACTTCGTTCTAGGTGCATTCCTTCATGTGCCGCTTGCTTCCGACGTATAACAGTCACGCTCATTAAAAGAAAAACATAGCCATCATCAATTCACATGACAGATTACTTAACATTAATTTGTAACCTTCATACAGGCCTGCTTTCATCAAAGTTCCTATTTTCCAGTAGCCGACACATCTAAAAACATCATCGCTGGTAGCTCGGGAGGGGGGGACTCGAACGATCTTTTTCTTTCATATTTTTTATTTTTTTTGACGCTCGCCTGCAAAAAAAAACTGACAACGATCGCTCACTCTCCCAACAATCTCCCATTTCCTCCGGGTTTGTTGATGCTCACATACTGAGAAAAGCTGCCCCAACAATGTCTGCTTACGATTATCCAAACAATTGCGGCAGCTTCCCTCAGATAACTAAAAAAAACTGTTTCCAACAATCAGGAAAATATCACCTACGTACTACAAAACATAAAATTTCCTATACAGTAACCTGACTTATTTTTATTTAAAAATTCCACACACATGATCGATATTCGCAACCAAACCCGCCACAAAACTCTTACACAACTCCCGCAACACAATCGCTACGAAACTCATTTATTCAACAAATACACTTAAAACCCAGAAATTTGCATAAACGACACCAACCAACTATAAACAAAAAAACAAAAAAACAAAAAAACAAAACGAACTCAAAACACACACTGACACCTGTCACAATCTATACTGATAACCAGGCAGTATCGAGGCTGTTGAAGCAGAAAAGACTGTCCAGGTTTCAAGCGCAAGCACTGCAGGGGCTCTCGGAGTTGACGGTGGAGTTGGCTTATATTAGGGCGGAAAGAAACATATTCGCCGATGCCCTATCAAGATATATCCGAAAGCAGAGAGAGCCAGAAGAAGATGCTGAAGGAAGCTGTGATCTTCTCCATCTGCAGACAACTAGTCGGAAGAAAAGACAGAAGAAAAAGTGGAGGAAAGAAGAGGAGCGAGCTAATCAAGTGAAGAAAAAGCCGCAAACGAAAAAGCGAGTTTTTCGTCGCGGGTTTAGCGGCGGGAAAATGTCACCTCAGTTTTGGCAGAGATTGGAGAATGTGAATGAGGTGACAATGAAGGAAAAAGGAGATTCTCCGCATTTTATGACATCACAGCAACGACCCAATGGGAAGGCGGCAGCAGAAATGGAGAAAGAGAAGGCAAAGAAAAAGCCGACCCCTTGGAAAGGAGATAGGGTAGGTCGGATGAAGAGAGATCGGGTCGTTCCCTCATTGGAGGAAAAGAAAATAGATGTTTTCGACGGGAGAAGTTTGGAAAGGAAACGGGAGAGGAAAAATGATTTGAGCGAGAGTGGATGGAACCGCTCTTGGGCTGCGAAAAACACGAAGCCCAACGTGAGGGCGAATGATGATTAAAAGTCAAGAGGACGCACTGAGCAAGGAACGGCGAGTGCAAACCAAGCAAGGAGCAGCAGCTGGAAATTAAGGCGAGTTCCAGATAGCCGCGGGAAAACTCGTTACGTTGGTAAGGCTAGACTTAAGTGCACTTCGTCGTCGACATGCGGAGCAATTAACTTAGAGACTGTAGACAGAGATGGAGTATGCTACAATACTCGTACGTTCTATCGCAACGAGCCAGATAAACTTTTATTCTCCTCTAAACGATTAATTAACGGAGATTCCCAAATACAAGGCTCAATTCTGCCCGGAATCCTCGCGGAGGTAAGGACGTCCGACAAGGGTGACTGGAAATTCCTCTCACAGGTCAGCGACC